>WNWU01000002.1:52607116-52678162 GCA_012654045.1 Ptyas mucosa
CCTTCCTTCCTTCCTTCCTTCCTTCCTTCCTTCCTTCCTTCCTTCCTCCCTCCCTCCCTCCCTCCCTCCCTCCCTCCCTCCCTCCCTCCCCTCTGTTGGAACAGTCCTTTCTGAACAGAGGACAACTTACTTCCTACCTGGTGAGAATGTATTGCTTGCTGTGTCCTACAGAAAGATAGTAGCAAGATTTTCTCATTTAGGTGACCACACAGGAAAATTTAGAGCAATGGATAAACAGCATAAAAAAGCAAGCACAACTTTTTTTCTATTCTTATATCACCTAATGGAGAGGTCAGATCATAAATAAACAATTGTGTTATAAACAATCCAGGTATTCCCAAGAGCAGGAATAGACAACCTGTGGCCCTCCAGATCTCCCTTGAATTATATCTCCTGGTGTAAGGTCTTGCCTCTCCAATCTTCCCAAGAAAGCAGGACTCTTGAAACTGCAGTTGTTCCAAAAGGAGCTTTTATTGGAAGGTTTTGTAATAACAAGAATTCTAGGCAAGAACTGAAGCTTCTCACTTAGAACCAGCTATTTAAACAATGCTTACAATATATAGTTATGGACAGTTGCAACCTCTGAAGATGTTTGATGGGTAGAACTTCATAGCTTTCTGGAAGAGAATCAAGCTGATATAGAAAAGACTCCAGTGCCTCCATACCCGTGAGAATGACACCATTGATGAGTAGTGGAGCAACACATTAAACAGCATAGAAGTACAAAGCTGACATCCTTTGGAATTTCTCTAAAGTCACACATTTTTGCTTATGAGCTAATAAGCCCAGGCTAAATTTGCATGGAATCCTCTATTGTGTCTGCATAAAAGCTTTGGATGGAAGACAGACAAATGTTTTTTTTAAATGTATGTTGAACTTGCTTTAGCTAGCCACCTGCTGCTAACTGATTTTGCTGAAATGCTCTAACGTGTCACCTTTGAAGACCCATTTTAAGGCAATGCTTATTTTTTAAAAATACACACATCTTGTTTTTCTTGCTACATTAGATATTGGGCGACTGTGAATGTTTCAGTTTGACAAAGCACATGAATAACAGCTAATTATGGAGAAAATATGAATAAAAAAAGCACAGCTTATAAAAAAATAAACTAAGTAATAAATATAAACAAATGAAGTCATTGACTATTAAAGTAATTAGCATGAAAGAGCAGTTCATATTAAATGCAATATTTTCCAAGGGTAGTGACTTTAGTTATATAATTAAAAGTGATGGAAAATGACTAAGCTAATTAAACTAAAGCCCCCTTACTAATTTGCTCATTAAAGAGGTTTACATTTCTACATCTATATCAAAGTTACTTGGTGTTTAGTTTAACATCACAGAGGGTAAAATAATCAAGGTTAATTGACATTTTAATCATGAGCATCTTTCAGATGAAAATATCTGCTAGGAAAACAAAACTATAGTCAGCTTTTGAGGGGATTCACTTAATATAAAAATGGAAAAACGAAGTACAAACCATTCTTAAGTTATTATTCTTCCTGGAAGTTCAATATAAAGTATTTTATCATTCAGTGGAGTTAGGTATTTGTTGATGTTATCGTTTTTACAGGTAAAATGCAACATTTCTGATGCAGCCATGCTATCAATCAAGGCATATATATTTGATGTAAAATGGAATGGAATCCTTCTTACTGTGAATCCAGATTCAATGACACTTATTGCTTAGATGCTTGAATCGAAGAGTGGCCAAAATCACTGATAACTTATAAATTTGCACCAGTCAAAATGATAATTCAGACCCGAACCAAGCATTTCACATTTTCAGATCCTTGTAGAACATCCTTGATTAAATTAAATACTGAGTAACTTTGATACAAATGTAATGTAATAACATAAGAACCAGAACTAAGCTAATAGAGTGCCTGGATTCAGTTCAGTTCAATCTTTTGATCAATGCAGCAACCCAAATTAAACCCTTCCCAACAGATGGCTGATCAACCTCTTGAATACATCCAGCAAAGGAAAGCTGACCAACTCCCCTTCTTACTGGTTTCACTACCGATTTTTAAATTTTCATTACCTTATATACTAACATATAAACCCATCTGAAGATAACCCAACCTTTCTGAATGTTTTAATTTTCACAAATGCTTATTGCAGGTGACATTTTTATGATATTTGTTTCATGGTTAAAAAAATTCAAGGGTCAGCTTAGGCGTGAATAGGTTTATCTGCTAGTAAATATGAGATATAAGGGTATTTTAAAAAGTATTATTTATATAAAAATAAATAAATAAACTTTATTGTCATTGTATGTGTATACACAGTATACACATACAACAAAATTTACTTGACACCCAAAGACCAGGTCCCACACACATAATCCCCAAACACACTCTCACCCACCACAATTTCCCATCCCTAAACCACCCAAACATCCACACAACAGACCAAGTAATACTGTCCAACAGCTCATGGATGGTGGCCCTTTAGTTGATTGTTGAGTACAATTATAGCTCTGGGATAAAAACTATTCAGAAAAAGTGTATATATACTCACAGACAACCCATTCATGAATAAGCCAAACACAATTGCAGATGACACAAAGCTGGCAGGATTTGCCAATACTTTAGGAGATAGGCTCAAGATCCAGAAAGATCTTGACAGACATGAACACTGGGGCCTATCCAACAAAATGCAATTCAAAGGTGAGAAAAGTAAGGTTAGTTAAGAAAAACCAAATGCACGAATGTAGAATAGGTGGAACCTGGCTCAATAACCATGAGAGGGATCTAGGATCTAGGAACCAACCACTTAAATATGAGCCAGCAGTGTCTTGCTACAGCTGCAAAAAGAAGCCAATGAAGTGCTAGACTGCACCAACAGAGGATAGAATCAAGACATGAATGTTGATGTGTTAGTACCACTTTATATTGCTTTGGTAAGACCATACTTAGATACATGCATGCAGTTTTGGTCACTATGATATAGAAAAGATGTTGAAACTCTAGAAAGATTGCAGAGAAGAGCAACTAAAATGATTAGGGGGCTGGAGTCTAACCCCTACAGTGAATGGTTGCAGGAACTGGGAATGTCTAGCCTAGCAAAGAGAAAGACTAAGGGTGACATGACAGCAGTCTTCCAATATTTAAGGGGCTGTCACAGAGAGGATGGGGGTCAACCTATTTTTCAAAACACCTGAGGGCAAGACAAGAGGTAATGGATGGAAGCTTAACAAAGAGAGATCCAACCTAGAATTAAGGAGAAATTTTCTGTCAGTGAGAACAATTGATCAATGGAAATGCTTGCCTCCAGAAGTTGTAAATGCTTCACCAATTGAAGTTTTTAAGAAGAAATTGGACAACCATTTGTCTGGAGTGGTATAGGATCTCCTGCTTGAGCAGGGGACTGGTTCTCCCTCTTTTCCTTCTCCTTCTTACATTGGCCATCTCCCAATGATTCTAGACAGTTTGTCATATTAGTTGTTTCAGCTTCTTAATTTGTGCAACACATATATTTCTGCCAAATGGAATTTGCAGGAAGTTGCAAAACTAACATTTCCCCCCGCACAGATTCACATAGATTCAGATGGATGAGTTGCCAGGAGTCAAGTTCAGCTTGAAAAAGTGTTTAACTTCATTAGTTTGGAATAGTATAATTATATTTGTGTTTCAATGGCTCGTGTAATTCATGCTGGAAAACACTGTGATTTGGGAAAGCTTTCTTCAGACCAAAAAAGAAGTAGCTGAGATTGAGACATGATAATAACAATGGGAGAGGTGAAGTTTGTGGGTTTTTATATATCATCAGAAATTCAGTGGCAGAGGTGATCTACTGAAGAGCTGCTAGGAACTTTTGTTTGTTTGTTTGTTTGTTTGTTTGTGGCCTCAAGGCTGCAGATTTCCCATCTCTTATTTAAATCTCTTATCTTTCTCCCCTTGAGATTCCTCTTTGGGCATCACTATTTCCTACACTGAGCTGGATTCTTTGGGGGCATAATTATGATTCAAAATGATTATCAATAAATTCAGAAATGCTGATTTGCAGCTACTCCTAGTATTGATAGTTCTCTTTGACTTGTTTTGGAATAACAAGAAAAGACATTACAAGAAGGTGCCCAGTCAATGGATTCCTGAGACATGTCCCTTATGGTTCTGAGATAAGGATCAGATAAGGACAGTGGTGGGATTCAAATAATTTAAAAACCGGTTCTCTGCCCTAATGATTGGCTGAGTGGGCATAGCCATGGTGGGAGTGACAGGCAGCACTTGGCCTCCTGCACCCCCCAGGAACAAAAACTGGCCGTGGGGGGCTGCCTCCCCCCCCGCCCTGTTTTGGGCCTAGTAGGTCTCCCTGCAGCCTCCTGGGAGCCAAAATGGGTACATGGGGACTTCTGGAAGGGGCTGGGCGGGGAGGGGAGTGGCCAGCCAGCAATTTAACAACCAGTTCTGCCGAAGTGGTGTGAACTGGTTGAATCCCACCACTGGATAAGGAGCTCTGTGTGATGGCCAAATAGGTTAGATGCTTGTAATGGATAGGAAGAGAAAATATTTAAGGTAGGTGTTTATAAAGAAAGGAATAGATAGATGGACAATTTCTAAGTTTGGAAGTGGTTAGGCTTGGATGCAGAGGTGAGTGGCACATGAATTAACAACCAGTTTGCCCAGCGCTGAAAATGTGAGCACGCACCTTCTCTGTGTGCATGCGGCCTTCCATGCATGCGCTTTGCTCGTGCACTCAGCTTTCGCACATGCGCACAGCTTTAAAAATGTGGCTAAATAGATGGCATAGTGCTGGGGCAGGTGGGCTGGCCCACCCACAGGTCACAACTACTGGTTTGCCTGAACTGGTCCAAACTGGCAGGAGCCCACCACTGTTTGTATGCATCAGTAAAGTATTAAGATTTGCAGTTTCTTCACTATTATATCTGATGTTGCCAGTTCATCAGTTTAAATTTGTATTAGTTTATGATATTAACTATTATTATTTTGGAATTTCTGAATCCAGTGAATTCCTTTAACAATGCATCTTTGTTGCAGTGCTCTCAAAATAGCATGTGGGGTGAGGGGGAAGAGATGAATTAAGTCTGAGACATGAAAAAAAAAATCAGCATCCTCTATTTTTTGTTAAACAACTTGAGAAAAAGGAAGTGAGTCTGAATCTTTCAGCTGAGAATTCCAGTGCCTGCTTCAGTTCACATCGTAATGAATTCCTGCAATAGGATAAAATAGTTAATTGTTTTCTTGGTGTGCCTAACGATCTGTTGACAAACATGTGTGATAAGGGATTTCCAGAAAGAAAGTCCGAGAGTAACCAGAACTTTTCCTCTGAACACACCAAAATAAATAAAACCAGGAAGTTTTGAGGACCATGTCAATATTACAGATTGGCAAAAAAAAGAAAAGAAAGAAAGAAAGAAAAAGAAGAAAAGGTGATATAAGATAGACCACTTCTTTCCTCATCTCCACTCTTTCTGCGTAGCTCCAGTGCAGTTCTCTCAAGCTTGGATATAAACATTTAAGCCTTGTGAAAGCTTATTCTGAAGGAGATGTAAACCTTTTAACCCACCGAGTTCCTTTCCAATTCAAATAAAAATTCAGGAGAATCTAGCCACAGTGTTGATTGATTGGTTGGCTCTTGAGACATACAAGGAAACATATCTCACTTAACTCTACTGGCTGAATACCACAAGAATACCAATTACCTATTGGCATAGAAATAAACATGAATAAAAATAGAATGAATCCAACTTGCTTCCCACCCCCAAACCAGGGGTGAAATTCAGCCTGTTCTATCCGGTTCGTGCGATACGGTAGGGCCGACTGCGTGAAGCCCTGTCCACCCACGCAGACGTCATGACGTCCTTTTTTTGCGATGATTTTCAACCTCTGTGCATGTGCAAAAGTCTTTGCACATGTGCGGACGACACGCACATTTGCGAACCGGTAGGGAAGATAAGTGAATTTCATCCCTGCCTTAAACATTGAGTGGGTTTTCATTATTAACAAGATAAGGAGCACCTGTGCACATGGGATATTGCTATCAGATCAGGTGGATGCATCAGTTGGTATAGTACATGTTTACATGTTTGCTCAGGATACATATGTGAGAACTGCAAGTAGTTATTAACATATAGGGAGGATGTGTAAGTTCAGCTCTTTTCCTTTAATTATGCCTAGTTTCATTCTGCCATGAAAAAGCTATGTGGAATTAAGCAAACTTTTCTTAAAAGTCCCGTGTTTATCTACCTCCGATTCAGATAAAAAATTTTGGAGAGAAAAAAACAAGACTAAAAACATAATGACAGCATCTTCCTATTTTCTTCTCAATGGGATACTCCTGTAATATATACTAAAAAGAAGCTTTTGTGCACAACGATCATTTTGCCTGAATACATAAGTGGGGCGCAAAACCAGGGATTTTTTTTGTGTGTGTCTCCAAAGAGATTATTATTGTGCAGTAAGAAGAAGCATGACTTATTTATCTCACCATCTGAAGAATCATCTCTCTTCCCACCCAGCTGACTCGGCCAACTAACAGTGGGAGTGACAAAAGTAGGGTAGAGAATTGGATTCAGATAGAAAAATCAATGCAATTCTTTCTTCCTACCCCAAAAACCTGTGACTGGAAGAAAGAATTGACTATTAATGGCTCAGAGATATATTATTTGCCTCACATCAATTCATACATCTTTGTGTCGCTGAATAATTTAGTTCTAAATGGGTAAACAGAAGTTTGCTTAAAATTGTGTTGCCCAAGTCTATGCCACAGGTACAAAATGTTTCCTTTTTCTCTTCCTGTTGTTTCAAAGCTACTTAATGACTGAATGCTGAATACTGGGGACAATCATAAGCACTTAGGGCACAATTAAAAAAAAAAGAGGAGGGAAAGAAATGGAAATGTTGCAAGTCATTTATGTTGCTTACTTTTTCATATGGAAAACAAGCTCCATAAAGAATTTTCCTTTGTGATTCATCAGACTGTGTTAAAAGTCTCTTCCCACTACTTTCAAGAGAAAAGCTCTGCAAAGAAGGGCAGAGCTGAAGGGACTAGACTTGGAGAAAGATTTAATGGAAATGTTAACAAACTGCATACTTCTTGCTGTTAATTAACACTCTGAACCTAAATAAAATGTTGCTGTCATAACACTGTCTTCCAGAACCATGATGTGTCCTGACTATGATTATTAATAAGATGTTGCTCCAAAGGACTTCCTGTAGGTGGTAGAATCAAAATAGACATATTGTTTGAGATTAGTATGCAGTCTGCTTTATTTCAATCAAAGATCTATCCAAACAGTGTTTTGATCAGGGGTGGGTTCTAATTTTTTTTACTACCGGTTCTGTGGGCGTGGCTTATTTTGAAGGTGTGGTTTGATGGTCATGTGACAGTTCTTTAGGATTTACTGGTCTACCAGGCTTTTAACTGCTTGCAGAACTGTACCGGTCTATCCATTTGTTCTTGGAGCATTCCGGTCTACTCATTTGTTTTTGGAGGCACTGGTCTACCCATTTGTTTTTGGGGGCACTGGTCTACTCATTTGTTTTTGGAGGCACCGGTCTACCCATTTGTTTTTGGAGGCACCAGTCTACCTATTTGTTTTTGGAGGCACCAGTCTACCCATTTGTTTGGGAGGCACCAGTCTACTCATTTGTTTTTCGAGCACACTGGTCTACCACCACACTGCCTTTTAACACCCATCAGCTGTAGGGTGGCCCTTTGAAGCCCCGTGGCAAGAGTTTAAACAGTTTTTTTTCCTTCTAGCTGATCAGCTGGGACTTGGGAGGCAGCAAAAAATTGGGGGTGGGGCCAAATAAAAGGTAAGAATAACACGGGGTGGGGGAATGGGAGAGCCCAGCTCCCGAACAAAGAGAACTGGTTCGGTGACGTCATATCGTCACCTTTATCAGCTCGGCCGAACTGGGCCGAACTGGGAGGAACCCACCACTGGCTTTGATGTGTCTTTTAATCTAAAAGGTACCTCAGTTTTAGATGCTGCATCAGAGCCATTGTGTCATTCTGGGTCCTTGTGTTATGAACTAACCATTTTCTATCTCTAATTTTCAATAGTGTTCAAGGTAATGTTGTTCATGTGCAGCACATATGAATGATATGCATATGTGCTGCACATGAACAACGTACCACTGATATGAATCAGCGTGGTAAAGCAAAGCAGTCCATCCAGTGTCTTTCCATGGCAAAGGCAATCTCAAAGGAGAACACTGTTGGTGATCACAATTGTAATAGTTCTGTGAATCAAATGCCATTCTTCCCATACCCCAGGGGTGAAATGCTCCCAGTTCGGACCAGATCACCTGATCCGGTAGCGATGGTGGCAGGTGGTTTGGAGAACCAGTAGCAAAAATCTGGTATTTCACGAGAAGAGTCCTCCACTCTTCTGCTCACAACAGAATACCTTATGCCACCAGGCTTGAAATTTTGGCCTTAGACAATTTAGAACTACGACGCCTTTGGCCTGACCTGACTCTGTGGTTTCTTCCCAAAACCCCCACAACTTTGACCTTAGACTGTCTACTGTAGACCTCACCCCATTCCTAAGAGGTCTGTAAAGGGCATGCATAAGCACACCAGCGTGCCTACTGTCCCTGTCCTAATATTCTCTTTTATTCATATCTATTTCATGTATTCATAATCATGTTATCAATAATACTTATATTTGTTATCTTATACATGCTTGACAAAATAAATAAAATAAATAAAAGATGACCATTGAGTGTTACAACACTGAAAAAAGTTATTGATAATCACTTTTCACACTGATTAACATTGCAGCATTTTCACAGTCGTGTAATCAAACTTTAGGGCTTGGCAACTGGTATGTATGGTATTTACAATGATTTCAGAGCCCTGATGTCCTGGGATTGTCATTTGTCAACTCCTCACAAGCAACATCAACAAGGGAAACCAGAGTTGCTTAACAATTGCATGATTCACTTAACAACCATGGCAAAAAAATAGGTCAAAAAATGACTCATTTAACAATTGCTTGCTTAGCAACAGAAATGTTGGGCTCAATTATGGTTGTAAGTCAAGAACTCCCTGTATTTTGATTTTTGATATTTGAATTCTGTAATTGAGTCAACACAATCTAGAAAAGGTTTATGATTATTTAAATGAAAACTTCCACCTTATTACAGAAGATAGCAGAGTTTCCACAGCCGTGAGAAGTAATTGAACTGAAATGGCAAATTACAAAACTATATGAAAATACCAGTCTGATTCTCCACAATGGAAGCATTGATATATCCAAATCATATTAACTTGGAAAAAATTGTATTTTATAAAGACATTTTAAATGAGAATGGTGAACTTAAAACTAAACAACAATTACAAAACGAAGGAGTAGACTTAGTTTGGTGGCCGTATCTGCAAATACAACCAAGATACGAGAAAGATGTAAAAACATGGGGTCTTTATAAAGAACCAACAACACTCAATAAGATCTTATTAGGGACAGATGAAAAACTGATTAAAAATATATATAATTATTTATTGAGTTATAAAATGGAAGAGGAACAAGTCAAAAAAACAATGATTGTATGGGCAAAATATTTTGGTTACACTATAGAATTAGATAAATGGCAAAAACTTTGGTATAGGAACTATAAAGTGACAATGGCGACTGCATATAAGGAAAATATAAAATATTTTATAAGTGGCATTTGCCACCGGCAAGATTGGCAAAAATGTTTAGTAATATTCTGCCAAATGTTGGAAATGTAATCAGATCCCAGGTTCTTATTATCATATGTGGTGGACTTGTATGAAAGCAAGAAAATATTGGAAGAAAATACATACTTGGTTGGAAAAGACGAAGCAACATATAGATCTGAAACCAGAAATATTTTTGTTGGGTATAATACAGGAGGGTTATGATAAAGGGACTATATATTTAGTTCTGCATGTAATGACAGCAGCAAGGATTATATTTGCACAATGCTATATATTAATTAAATATAAAGATGGTTTATAATTATAAATATGCCAATATAATTAACAGAATTATAAATAAGCTATAAAGAGAAATTCAGCCAAAACTATTCTATTCTATTATTACTATTGTTACCAGTATATGTGTCAATATTTCTTTTTGTTTTCTCTTTGTTTTTCTTTTGTAAATGATATACCCTGACAATACACTGTATTCAAATGTTTATGAATAATAATAAAAAGAAATGGCAAATCTTTAAGTAAATTATATGAATTCTGGAGACCTAGAGGAATTTTTCGCTCTCTGTTATTTGTTCGTTTACTAAGTTCATTGCAGTGCACAATGCTGAGATTCTCTGAGCAGGAGGTCCTAGTAAGGAAAAGCTTTGAAAAGCCTTCAAACTTAAAAATTTGCAGTTTGTTTGCTGTGTTAGACTTCACCAAATGATAATGCTATTTCAAAACTATAAAACTCCAAGGCCTGTGCACTTATGGCATGGAACCAAAGAAGATTCAAAAGAAAATGAAGTCATAATCAACAACATATGCTCATACCTAGCATTTCCAAATAATTTCTCTTACACTGTTTTCTTCTTCTGCCTTCTCTTGTTGTTAGGACCTTGGGGTCCCTTGCCCACAAACATAATTGTTTGAAATCTCTAAGAATTATCACATTGTGTAAACTGTGGAAACCTCAAAGTGACCTTTGGAGTCTATTCTATTGTCCACACTGGGACATGACCTCCCAGAAGATGCTGGCAACTGACATGGGCTTGACTGCTATTTGCTTGTTACATTCAGTGGTCAGGATCAAAGTGAAATGACAGTAATTTTCTTTACCTACATATCATTATTAGCTTGGTGCAAAGTTTTGTCATCAAAGCAGAGGGATGTGCTCTGTCCTTTAGAGGCTACTATTAAAATACAGAAGGGAAAGATCACATTTTATTGGTTTAGCCTTTCCCTGCACTGCCTATAAAAACAGACAGTGCTTTAAAACGTCTCACTAATGTTCATTTTCCTAAGGGTGCAGCTGACCTCTCATTGTTTACAACTTGGCTGTTAGTTAGGACTAATTAACTTTGTGTTTGTTGTTAGGATACCCTAATCTAGGTTTAATCTTAAATATGTTGAAGAAAAATTGCATCAAGCAGAAACAACTACTCTAAGCATGTACAGCTATATAAGGATCTCTTTGTGACCTCCCTGCAAAAACATTTTATTATTCTATGCTTTTTTTTTTTTTTGGATTGGGACAATAATTGAAGACAAGAAGATTGTATGAATGTTGGCAGTATTTGAACATGGTGTAAATTTTTATTCCCTTCCCTGTAATGTGTCATTACAGGGAAGGTCAGAAATAGAAGATAAGTGTTAAAGGTCAGAAATAGAAGATACGTGTTTTGGATAAATAATAGTTTTGATAAGTGTCAATAGTTGTAGAAGTTTAGCCATAAAGCATATTCCAGACAGTTTCTCTAAGTAAGCCAGGTAAACCAGACAGGAGACACAACTAGATGTTGAGACTCTAGAAAGAGTGCAGAGAAGAGCAACAAAGATGATTAGGGGACTGGAAACTAAAACATATGAAGAACAGGTGCAGGAACTGAGTATGTCTACTTTAGTGAAAAGAAGAACTAGGGAGACATGATAGCAATGTTCCAATATCTCAGGGGCTGCCACAAAGAAGAGGGAGTCAAACTATTCTTCAAACCATCCGAGGGTAGAACAAGAAGCAATTGGTGGAAACTAATCAAGGACAGAAGCAGCTTAGAACTAAGGAGAAATTTCCTGACAGTTAGAACAATTAATAAGTGGAACAACTTGCCTGCAGAAGTTGTGAATGCTCCAACACAGGAAATGTTTAAGAAGATGTTGGATAACCATTTGTCTGAAGTGGTGTAGGGTTTCCTGCCTGGGCAGAGGGTTGGACTAGAAGACCTCCAAGGTCCCTTCCAACTCTGTTATTTTATTTCTATTTCTAGATGAATACTACTTTATTGTAAGGCTACATTAACAGAATCTTGCAAGGTTGAAGGTCCTCATGTGCCATTACTAGTATGGTGCACTTCCTGAAATAAAACTACACTTCCTCATTTGATATTCATGGAGCTACTTAAGACCTGGTTTTTTTCAGAGAACATTTGTGGACTGAGGACTTGAATGGACAAAGGCACCTTAGAAGAATGATAAGCACTGGTGACAATTGCTATGTTGCATTGTGTTTTGATTATATATATATATATATATATATATATATATATATATATATAGTATATAATATTTTACATTTTCATAAGTATGTAGTGTTGTAATAAAGGTGATGATGTGTATGTTGATGATCTTCTAAATTCCACTTAAATACAACTGATTGAAGCAGCATAGAAGCATCTGTAAGACAGACAGAAACTGTACAAACATGAGTTTTATGTTTTTAAAGTTCAACAGAGCAGGTGTAGAATTACAAGAGCTGTCGTGGCACAGTGGTTAGAATGCAGTATTGGGCTTGCTCAAATATTGTCTTAAAGCTTCTGTCATAGAATTTGAGCTAATACACCCTCCAGCTCTTGACTTAGTTTTCACTACCCAGGTTTATAGTTCAGTCCTATCATTAAACACTGAAATTGTGGCAAATAAAATTGAGAAATTCCTAAGGAAGAGCTGTGGGACAATACCCTGTATGCTGTTCAGGGATGTTAATTTTGCTTGCACTGCTAACTAATGGATGGATGTTATGTAACCATTGCATTTTGCAAAAGCATTATTCCTGCTGTCAAACAAAGTCTACTAACATTAATTTCCCAAATCAAATAAAACAGGTTAAATAAATAAATATGTTTTTCTGTTAAAAGTTGCAAAAGACTACCAGGGGAAAAAATTACATGGAAAGAATCTGCGTTAGTATTAAAGAATGAAAACAAAATTACATTACAACATTTCTGAGAATCATCTTTCAAGTACCTCACTGTATTTTGAACACAGTCCTTCGCCGTGAAGGTGGCCTTGTCAAAACTGAAACATCAGGCTGGATTCACATCTTCTCCTATTGGCTTAAGAGCCTTTTCTTTCCAGTCATTTTGGCTCCTCTAATGACGACCGACAGCTTCCAATGTTTTAGAGCCAGGCAATACAAGCCAAAAAGTAACTCTATGGCTATTCATGGTGAAATATCACCTTGATGGGCTGTGAACATCCTCTAACTGATCTCAGATAGCGAGCCATTGATTTAGAGCTGCAAGCCAGCTTCTCAACCCTACCCAAAAACACATTCTTGAACCATTCCACAAATCTTCTCCAACCAGCCCGGTATCTCAGTCACATAGTGTAGTGTCTTTTCTTTAGCCAAATTCAATGCCCTTCTAAGTGCCATGACTGAAGGAAGATACAAAATAATCTCTCTTGAACAGAGATCGTGCCCATGTGGTGGTGGAATAATTGAATTGACAGAACATGTTATGCTCTACTGTCCTCTCTATGCAGGAGCATGCTAGGAATTATTATTTCCACAGTTTACTAAATACTCTGGTCGTTTTACTTTGTCTTATCTTAAATGTTATTAATCTGATTTCATAGCCAAGTACTGCACAATAGTCTGCAAAGTACTCCATAGTATTAACTCTAAACTTTTTAAAATATTTTAGAAATTTTAAAATACACATACACACATACACACACACACACACACACATTTTTACCATTTTAATTAGCTGTGATTTCTATATTCTATTTGCTAGTCTATAACCAAATAAAGATTTGATTGACATTACAAAAATGCAAGTTAAATTAACAGCTGCATATGCTAGACAAAGTTATGGACAAAGAATGCATATATAAAAGGATACTCTGAATTGTAAAAAGTTATGATTTTTTTTCTATACGGTTACAATTTTGCTTTATAAAAAATAACCAGAAGATTATGAAAGGCAAACACACCAGGCAAACCTTTAACTAACCTCAAACCTATTCATTCTGATTCCTAATGACTTCAAAGAAAAGTTCATGTAATTTTCCTTGGAAGCAATGTGGAAATGTATTACATCTACCTCCCTCTAAGATGTTTATTTATTTATTGTTTTATTTATTTATTGGTTCGATTTATATGCCACCCTTCTCCGGAGACTCAGGGCGGCTTACAATGCGTTAAGCAATAGCCTTCATACTTTTGTATATACCTGCTTAGTAGGGCTCCGCCCCCCCAAAGCGGTGTTCTTTTTTATACAAAGTCAGTTTATTGCCCCCACAGTCTGGGTCCTCATTTTACCTACCTCGAAAGGATGGAAGGCTGAGTCAACCTTGAGCCTGGTGAGATTCGAACTTGCAGTAATTGCAGGCAGCTGGTGTTACTTAACAGTACTTTAATCTGCTGCACCACCAAGGCTCTTATGTTTTTCTACTACCAAGGGTAGCTTATAGACCTGGCATACCCTGATAGGTTCTCATTCAAGTGCTACCTGGGTATGACCTTGAATAGCTTTTTGAGTCCACCCAGAGAAATTTTACTACATCTCATCAAAAGCAAATTTGACAGATTCATTCTTACTTCCTAAGTGTGAATAGCAGCCATCTTTAACAATGTGTTTCAAATGTTCTTCTTTATCCTGGCTGCAGATTATGGAAAATATAATCTGATACATTGAAAGGATGCAAAATTAGGGATGATAGTTGTATATAACTTAATGATTTGCGTGAAACACCTTCTCGTTTTTTTTCAATTCATGAAATATTACTTGCAAAACATAGATGAAATCCTTAGAAAACGTGAATTCCAGTAGAAGGAAGCTGCTTATGCAAGAGTAGTTATAAAAGATTCCTTAGATGGATTATCCCCAAATGCATATAGAAACATAATTTCTTATACAAGCTACAGCTTAATGCTGCTTTAAAAAAAGCATTTTAATGAGAGTTAAATAATTTGCCATCATCAGCTTTTAATGGCGTCATTAATTCTCAGTTGTGCTAAAAAAAAAGAACATTATTAACTTTATGCATCAATATGGAGAAAGCACAAACAACCATTTGCTGCTTGTTGACATTATTCTAATTTCAAATGGACAAGAAACCCAGACTCTTTGCAATGATACATGAATTACAAAAATGACCATAGAATTACTACATATTGAAAGAAGCTATTTGCATTAGATAATAAATTAAATTGTCTACAAAAAAGCATCCTTAGCTGCAAGAAAGGCAGAGGTAGAATTTCTGCAAGAGCCACAAAAGTGGTTTTAATGCAATCTCATGTCCTCATATATCAATTAAAATAATATATGAAACATTGATTTAATCAAGCCAATCCTTTTTCAGCTGCTTTCCTGCCAAAGTGAGACTTTCTTTTGCTCCCAATGGGAGGGAGGAGAGATAGCTTCTGTTGTGCTTTAATAACACTCTGTGAAGGCCTCTTTTGTATATTTTGTATATGGAATACAATTGATCTAGCCCCATCTCTGAAATATTCCAGAGTTTGCTCAGTGTGGATGAGTACTGATCAGCCTTGTTGAATGTTACCAAGGTCCCCAAATAAGTAGTTTTTCAGTTTTACATCAACCTATAAATAATACTAGCCACTTTTAATTGATTGACTTGCAATACAGAGTTCCACTAGCATTAGGATGATCAGATCCGGGCTCCAAAACTTTGGACAATCCTTCCGAGAATAAGAAAAACAATGACTATCATCTTTTCGTTGCTTTCTGATGGTGGCCTGGATTTTTGCGATCCAGATATTGCAGTTCCATGCAAGGGTTTTGTGGGAATCTCAACATTTATTTAGAATTTAGAATAACAGAGTTGGAAAGGACCTTGGAGGTCTTCTAATCCAATCCCCTGCTTAGGCAGGAAACCCTACACTACTTCAGTCAAATAGTTATCCAACATCATCTTAAAAACTTCCAGTGTTGGTCCATTCACAACTTCTGGAGTCAAGTTGTTTCACTGATTAATTGTTCTCACTGTCAGGAAATTTCTCCTTAGTTCTAAGTTGCTTCTCTCCTTAATTAGTTTCTATCCATTGCTTCTTGTCCTGCCCTCAGGTGCTTTGGAGAATAACTTGACTCCTCTTCTTTGTGACAGCCCCTGAGATATTGGGACACTGCTATCATGTCGCCCCTAGTCCTTCTTTTCATCAAATTAGACATACCCAGTTCCTGCAACCGTTCTTCTATGTTTTCACCTCCAGTCCCCTAATCATCTTTGTTGCTCTTCTCTGCACTCTTTCTAGAGTCTCCACATCTTTTTTACATTGTCACATACATCATCGTCATGTACATTTACACAGTCTCCAACTTTTGTTATAATGTATCTGAAATTTTACGATTACCTATTGGGGTGCAGGGGTAGGTATATAGCTTAAGGCATCCAATTTGGATTAAAAGTCCTCAGGAGGGGTAGGGGGAAAAGAAGTTTCAAAAGACCAATATTTAAAGGGTGTTGATTTATGTAAATCAATAATTTATGAACTTGTTCTTGTTCTCTCCTGTCAGCCAGATGCTTCTATGTTTCCACTGCCAGGCGATGTCAGCTGTGAAGCCTAATAGCCTTGTGCTGCATGCAGAAATAAGAACATAAATATTTTAAAAATCTTGCTACAGGAAGTAAGGAGAATGGAGTTGGGAAGGGAAACGGAAAGCAGGGAGAGATTTTACTGCTGTATTCTGAGTCTAGTGCAGGTTTACATATTTTATGGCTCAGCGTTATCTATCATGGAGGCAGGGACACCTCTTTAGTCTTTTTTTTTTTTAAAGCAACCCTCCTAACAAGGCTGACACATTGAAGGCTTTTCATGCAATTTGTTGAAGACATCTGGTGAAGCTTTCTAGAAGATGAACACCCGGCAGAATGTTCCTCTGGTATCAGTTGGCATGGCAACCAGCACAAGACTATTCAATATCAGCAGGTTTTCAAAGGTTAAGGCCTAGTTGAACATCCATTTGGACTTCTATACTGCAAATATATATATATATATATATATATATATATATATATATATATATATATATATGTTTTCTGAGGTTTTCGCGGGTGTTTGTATGTAGGTCTTTGGTTATTCGGGTTTTCTCCCGCGTAAAATTGGAAGTGTCTTGGCGACGTTTCGACGAAGTCTCATTCGTCATCTTCAGGCTGGTGTTCTCGGCTTCGTGCTTCCAGGAGCAATGTGTGATTGCAGCTGTTTCCTCCTTTTAACTGCCAGTGGGGGTGGGAGCTGATTGGGTGGGAGCATGGCTGTGTTCTGATTGGATGGGGGGTTGGCTGTGCTCTGATTGGCTGGGGGTGTGCTCTGTTTGGGTGGGGGCTTGGCTGTGCTCGGGTTACTCTGAGTTGCAGGGGGATTTGAGCTGGTGAGCTGCATTGCTGTTGTTTGGCTTCGCGTTCGTGGTCGTGCCACATCTTCGTGGTGGGTGTCAGTTTGCTTCATGTATGGATTGGAGGGGTTTAAATTGGTCAATGGTGCAGCTTTGGTTTGGCTTCTGGTCTGTGGTCGTGTCTCATCATCGGTGTGGGTCTGGGTTTGCTTTTTGCGTGGAAGTGTGGTGGTGATATCCTGTGTGGTTTTCGTGAGTGTGGGTCTGGTGTCATTCTTTGTGTTAAGGACTCGTTTGTCACTAAGGGCGGGTTTCCAAATGGCTGGTAGGCGGGAGGTATCATCTCGTTTATTCATGCTGTGTGGGCGTTTTTCTATCTCGATAGCTTCTCTGATTATTCTGTTGTTGAAGTGTTCAGTTTTGGCGATAGTTCTGGTCTTTTTAAAGTCAATATCATGTCCTGTGGCTTTAAAGTGTTGGACCAGGGAAGAAGTTGGTTCCTCTTTTCTGACTGAGTTCTTGTGTTCTTCAATGCGTGCACTTATTCTTCTGTTGGTTTGTCCGATGTATGTGGTGGGACAAGCAGTGCATGGGATTTCATATACTCCTTGGTTTTCTAACTCAATTTTGAGTTGAATTGAGTTAGAAAACCAAGGAGTATATGAAATCCCATGCACTGCTTGTCCCACCACATACATCGGACAAACCAACAGAAGAATAAGTGCACGCATTGAAGAACACAAGAACTCAGTCAGAAAAGAGGAACCAACTTCTTCCCTGGTCCAACACTTTAAAGCCACAGGACATGATATTGACTTTAAAAAGACCAGAACTATCGCCAAAACTGAACACTTCAACAACAGAATAATCAGAGAAGCTATCGAGATAGAAAAACGCCCACACAGCATGAATAAACGAGATGATACCTCCCGCCTACCAGCCATTTGGAAACCCGCCCTTAGTGACAAACGAGTCCTTAACACAAAGAATGACACCAGACCCACACTCACGAAAACCACACAGGATATCACCACCACACTTCCACGCAAAAAGCAAACCCAGACCCACACCGATGATGAGACACGACCACAGACCAGAAGCCAAACCAAAGCTGCACCATTGACCAATTTAAACCCCTCCAATCCATACATGAAGCAAACTGACACCCACCACGAAGATGTGGCACGACCACGAACGCGAAGCCAAACAACAGCAATGCAGCTCACCAGCTCAAATCCCCCTGCAACTCAGAGTAACCCGAGCACAGCCAAGCCCCCACCCAAACAGAGCACACCCCCAGCCAATCAGAGCACAGCCAACCCCCCATCCAATCAGAACACAGCCATGCTCCCACCCAATCAGCTCCCACCCCCACTGGCAGTTAAAAGGAGGAAACAGCTGCAATCACACATTGCTCCTGGAAGCACGAAGCCGAGAACACCAGCCTGAAGATGACGAATGAGACTTCGTCGAAACGTCGCCAAGACACTTCCAATTTTACGCGGGAGAAAACCCGAATAACCAAAGACCTACATACAAACACCCGCGAAAACCTCAGAAAACATATATATATATATATATATATATATATATATATATATATATATATATATATATATATTTGAAGCTGGTACTATCCTTCAGGATTGAGACTGAATGGGTACTTACAAAAGTGCCCCTATTCAGTGTGGCTTTGTTTTGCTTTTTAAACAGGAGAGGTAATGAGGAAGTCAATAGGGGGGAACAAAATGGCTATCACTTTACTGAAAGAAGAATCATTAGAACATCTGTCAGTGCAATGTAAGAGAAGAAAATATGTTATTATCAAACTTTAATATGTTAATTACTACAAGGCACCGGTGGGCAAATTATACAACATCATTATGTATTATTAAATATGCAAAAAATAGCAGTTTTTAACTCTCTCTTCCTTTTATTCCTTCAGCTATCATTTAGTAAAATATTCCTATTTTATTGTATCATCTCTCTTTCACTTAGTGCATCGTATATTCTTTTATATTTGTTCTAAATTATGAATATATTCTTGTTCTAATAACAAGGGAATGGAAAGGATAGCATTAAATCCGTAAGAAACAGATTCTAACTCCAAATTTATTATTTTTGCTAAAATGACATTCATTAAAAAATGATAATAGTATTGAACACGCAAATAAATATAGATTCTCAGGCTGTTGTGCTCTATATTGGCCATGATCATGAGAACGCATGTTTCTCTAAAATTATGACAGAGAAACTGAAATTCTTTACAAAGTAAAGATAAATTATGTGATATGCATAATTAAATGTATGTCTACATATCTGAAATGCCAACTGTGGCTTCCATGCCTATTGCAAATAAACTAATCAATCAGATGCACTGAAGATAAGTAAGAATTTTCTTTCATTTGTACTGCAGTGCTGACTTCCTAAACCTCCATACATATCTGTAAGCCTGTTTTTTCCTAGTTCAGAATTCACACACACACACACAGAGTATGTGTATACGTAGAGAATATATGTGTGTGTGTGTGTGTATGTATACGTAGAGAATATATATGTGTATGTGTGTATACATATACAATATATTATATGTGTGCGTGTGTGTGTATATATCAGGGGTGGGTTCTAACCGGCTTTACTACTGGTTCTCTTTGTGTGTGCGCTTTGTGCACAATCGCCTCTTCAGTCACATGCTTTGTGCATGATCGCCACGCGCATGCTCGCTTCGCTTGCCTGCACATCAAACTTGCACTTTACACAAGCGCATTGCAAATCTGCCCAGCTGAGGTGCGGCAATCCGCTCTGCCGCACCTCTCAGCTGGGCGAAAAAAGAAGAAAGGTCAGAATAACGTGGGGGCAGATGGGAGGACCCAGCTCCCGAAGAAAGAGAACCGGTTCGGTGATGTAATAGTGTCACCGCTACCAGCTCGGTCGAACCGGGCCGAACCGGGAGCAACCCACCACTGATAGATATATATACACATAGATATATATACATACACACTTTTTATATATACACTTTTTCATGATATCTTTTTTGTGCTCTTAAGAACACAAAAAAGATGTGATGAAAAAGTATGTGTGTATATGTGTGTGTATATGTGTGTGTGCATACATACACATATACTATATATACTCTTCAAAGAGCACAAAACAGATGTCATGAAAAAGTGCATAAAACCAAATTAGTTTAAAAAGGGGGGAAAAGATAGAATTTGAGTTAATTTGAAATTGCCAGATTTGTCTATTCTTAATCAAGTCTGTTTATTGTTTTAATTGTGGAAGGAGCAGGAAGGAAAGAGGGTAAGGAAATATATTAGGTATACCACCAACAGATGAAAATATCTGCAGCTCAGGGGTGAGCTATGGAGTCCTTGGTGGTCTCTGACCTTGGTTATTCTTTGCAGGTTTTTTCATTACCCACCTAGGTATCATCTTTAGTGTTAGAGTGGAGTGGGCTTTGTTCTCTATTTATATACAGTAGCTTTGTCCTCTCAGTGTTGCAGGGAGTGGGGGGAACTGTTGTTTTCTCCTTGGAGAAAAGGAGAAAACCAAGAAGAAAATAAGGAGGAAAACAGTACCAAAACTGCATACAGGAAACAATGCCAAGGTAATACCAACATCCTCGCCAACACTGGCAGGGCATAATACTCTACATCAACAGGGAGCAAATCCTATACTCACTAGCACTCATGATGCTACCTAGCTGGGTAATGGAATATCTGCAAGAAAACAACCAAGCTCAGAGAATGCATAGCTATTAGCTATGTCAGTGTGTTGCGAAGAATCATGTGATAATGTACAGACTTCAATATTCTACTCCTTTACCTATTTCACCAATAGTATTCATTTTTGACAGGGTGTATTTTGATCCATGATGCTTTGCAGAAATTACTCACATATTCCAAGTATCCATGGATAACAGGGAATAAAACTGGACCTCTGGATTGCTGTCACTTCACTGCTGCCTCCAGAGCAACTGTATGTTTATCACAGACATCTGCAAAAAGTGCTTTCAGTCAGCTATGCATGCATCACACAAGCAGGGAACTTTCTAAATATCTATGCTTAAAATATAGCCATGGTGAGCAAGGGTCAAATATGCGATAAATATATGTAACTACCATTGGTCACTTGCTTCTATTATGATACAGTATATGTCAAAAGCAGGGGTGAAATCCAGCAGGTTCTGACAGGTACTGGAGAACCGGTAGTGGAAATTTTGAGTAGTTCGGAGAACCAGTAATGGAAATTTTGAGTAGTTTGGAGAACTGGCAAATACCACCTCTGGCTGGCTCCAGAGTGAGGTGGGAATGGAGATTTTGCAGTATCCTTCCCCTGCCACACCCACCAAGCCACTCCCACCATGCCCACCAAGCCACACCACGCTCACAAAACCACACCATGTCTACCAAGCCACGCCCACAGAACCAGTAGTAAAAAAAATGGATTTCACCACTGGTCAAAAGCACTTTGATATTTACGAATCCATGCTTTGAATGTGTTTCTCCTGCTTATTTCTCCTGCTTTTGCTCTTCATTGAAAGTTTAAGTAACTATTGAAAGAACTAAAAATCTAGACCTTCATTAATAGATTTTTATTTTATTTTTTTCTGATGCATCAGAAGTTGCCTGTTTACTTTTAAATTTGTATGTTCGGTTTTCACAGGGACAATCTTTATTTTTAAAGTTCCTGCTTAAGTCTTTTTAAATGTTTTAGCAAAACCATCATGGCAAACTGGCCAAACTTTTCAATCGGTCTGGATTATTGCATGTGGACTATAAAACCAGATTAGCTTTGGTGGCATTTTACTAAGCCATCTTGGCAGCACTGAGGAACCCGGCCCTAATTAAAAGCTCCCTCTCATCCTTCACAAAGGTGTCTTTGAACACTGGTTCAGAAGCAAGGAAAACTGAAGGCAGAGCTTCAAATAAAAGATACGCACAAATGAGAGAGAGGTTTGAGGGCAGCTGGACATTTGCATGCCATTTTTCCTGCAACAGTTTCCAGGAGCAAAGAAACATGTTATTCCTTAAAGTGAGCAGCTGCTTCTTTCTTTGGCAGCAAATCCCGTTGTGAAGCAGAAAGAGCAAACAGATTGGCAGGTGCGCTTGCAATTCTCTTCCTTGTACTCATATGTCATCTCTGGATTGGAGATGATGTTGCAAGGGTGGTGGGGGGGGGGAGGGAGGAAGGAAGGAAGGAAGGAAGAAAGAGCACATGACAATCTTGAATGGATTCTTTCCTGTATCCTCTCCAGTGGTTCAGGC
The DNA here is from genome assembly GCA_012654045.1 of Ptyas mucosa. Classification (NCBI taxonomy): domain Eukaryota; kingdom Metazoa; phylum Chordata; class Lepidosauria; order Squamata; family Colubridae; genus Ptyas; species Ptyas mucosa. Next base: position 52,629,601 of record WNWU01000002.1, read on the forward strand.
TGGGATGGATAAGAACTGTAGTCTAATATATTTGGACGCCGATCAGATATAAAAGGATTGTCAGAGGGTTTACAGCATGACTACTACTTCAAGACCACCCAGGAGCAAAATACAATACACAGAGGTTTGTCTTACAAACAATGGTTTTATACAAGATTTCTATAGACAAACATACATGTGATAGGCACATACCAAACAAGCAATCAGTCTTCTTCAACTCTACACAGAGAACTACAATGCAGATATCCGAGGAGAGGGAGAGTGATACCCGAAGAGAGAGAGAGAGAGACGCCCTCTAATTGCCTCCCTTATATAGACAGCTTCTTAAAGGGCAACAACCTTGCTGACTCATCCTCATTTTTAAAGGGGCTGGTTAGCTTTAAATCTTCATTACCTTGACAAGGATGATTCAATGCGCCTTTAATTTAGGAAAAACCAAGTCCATTCCTGTTCCATGTCTGCTTCTCATAGATCCAGTTAGAAGACTACTAGACAACCTGAGACCCACTGAGTCATCCTTTTAGAAATATTTAGAAATATTTCCTTACTTAAACACAGAAACAAAATGACCGTGGGCAGGCAAAAAAGCAGTGGGAGCAGAAACAACTTCTAACTTCTTGCTAGCTTCCCCATTGATGTGTGTGGAAAACTGGCGGGAAGCATCAGAAATGACTTCTCCTTTTTCGCTGGCCTGCCTGCTGCTTTCCTAAGGTGGGGGGGGGGGTGAGAACAAAGGGAGCCAAGGACCTCGAGGAAAACTGCACCCGATTCCAGCATGTCCCCAAGGAGGAAGACAGCTCATCAGTGGTGAAATCCAATTTATTTTACTACCAATTCTGTGGGTGTGACTTAGTGGGTGTGGTGTGGCTTGGTGGGCGTGGCTTAGTGGGTGTTGCAGGGGAAGGATACTGCAAAATCTCCATTCCCACCCCACTCTGGGTCCAGCCAGAGGTGGTATTTGAACTACTCATACTGGTTCTCCGAACTGCTCAAAATTTCCACTACTAGTTCTCCAGAACCTGTCAGAACCTGCTGGATTTCACCCCTGCAGCTCATCATCAACTTTACCAGCAGGCATTCAAATTACTGCCTTATCATTTTTTACCAACTTGACTTTAAAAAACAAAACAAACCCCCACACAATAGTAATGTGGTTGCATTACTATTCAAAGAAAAGACAATGAGATTTATAAAGCATTCATAGTTTAGACATGGACTGTTTTTCTGAATGCAAAGCCACTGAAATATCTTTTTTCCTCCATAGTATTACATGTGTTTCCTGGGATATTTCCTAAATGATATTAGATATCGTGAGACTATACTTAACATTTTGGGGAAATGAACAGCTAGGTGGTAGCCCAATGCACATAATCCAACCATGTCATATACATGGATAATCTAAAATATTATTGGTCTTTGGGAGATTTTCAGATATTTTCATTTACTTATTTTTATTTATAAAATTTATTGGCCGCCCATCTTTCCATAAAGTAACTCTGGGAGGCTTACAGTTACATCTACACTTAAAACATGAAAAGTGAAAAACAAACATTAAAACCAAAGACACATGGAGAGAATGAGGGTGGAGTGGGGGTGAGGTGGGACTTGTTATTACTCACCTCCATTGAGCTGTTCCCCCACTGGGGCTCCAGAACCTGTCAGAACCTGCTGGATTTCATCCCTGGTATAGTCCAATTCCAGTGGGACAAGATGGTCCCTCAAATAACTTGGACCCATGCCACAAAAGGCTTTAAAGGTGATTACCAATACCTTGAATTCCACCCGGAAGCAGACTACTAACTAATGCAGCTTGCTGAGCAGTAACAGTGGCCATTCTTGGGGCCCTAAAACTTCACTTTGCACCAACTGTTCCGAATGCTCCTCAAGGGTAGATATTCTCTCTTTTTTGTTTTGTTTTAAACTATGTTGAGATCATTTGTGGGTTTTCACAACATTTTGTATGTATCCTATTTGAAATTGGATTGATTAAGGTAAAGGTAAAGGTTCCCCTCGCACATATGTGCTAACTGTTCCCAACTCTAGGGGTGATGCTCATCTCTGTTTCAAAGCTGAAAAGCTAGTGCTGTCCGAAGATTTTGCCGTGGTCATGTGGCCAGCATGACTAAACACCAAAGGCACAGGGAACGCTGTTACCTTCCCACCAAAGGTGGTCCCTATTTTTCTACTTGCTTTTTTTTACGTGCTTTCAAACTGCTAGGTTGGCAGAAGCTGGGACAAGTAACGGGAGCTCACTCCATTATGCGGCACTAGGAATTCAAACCGCTGAACTGCCGACCTTTCGATCGACAAGCTCAGCATCTTAGTCACTGAGCCACTGCATCCCCTAGAATTGATTAACTTGATTAAATACTGGCAATTACAGTTACAAGGAAGGCCAAAGAAACTTAGGAGCCTTTAAACATCAGGTTTCTCCCTACTTCTGATTTATAAGAGAACTTAGAATTGATTAGCCTTGTCTGTACCATTTTTAACTGTATAAAAATCATTAATAACTGAATGACCATTATAAAAGGCATTTAAATTTAGAAGCCAAGCATCTGATCTCTTCCCCCAATAACCTTGTGTTTATATTAGTTGTGACTAAACAAAGTAGGCAGGTATAGAATGAGTACAATAACTGATCAAATTTACTGTAGACTCATACAATTTATTTGTTCATATACAACTGTCCTCCCATAACTCAAAACCCTCCTTTCTTTTTTAATTAACCACTATCAAACTCCCTGTGATCCTCTTTTTCATTGTCGTACTTGCATTCACACTTTCAGAACCTTGTTATTCTTTCATAATAACAAAACCTGTTTTAACATCTCCTCCTGCAAGGTCAGTTATATATTCCTTTTGTTTGCTGGCACGATTTAAACACAAATCTAGCGCCTGTTGATAATTTATGCTATTTTTTTTTTACATTAACAATTTCCTGAGAGAAGCTGAATGTATTTTTATGAGCTTTACTCTTTCTACATACTATGCAATACATTAAATAAGCAAAGATTAAAGCGATCAATGCATTTCAGTAACAGAGTGATCTTTCCTAGTTGGACAAGGAGTAAATTCAGAAGTATATTTATTTCATCTGTTAATACTAAAAACATATGGAAATAACTATCTTAAAATGTAAGAATATAAAAAAGTTCACCTTTCTTTCTTCTGAAAAGATCTTCAAATCACTCTATATTGATCAGTGTAAGAGATTGGGTACAGTACCAGCTGGGCACAGTACATGGTAAAGAAATACAAACATATAGAAAATCTATGTGCCTGTCTGTCTCTTTCTTTATTGATCTAGTATAAAAATGTGGAAATCTAAAAGAAGTTATAAAAGATAGGAAAGTATAAAATATAAATAACTAAAAACTAAAAAAAAAAAGCTAAATTGTATAAAATACATAAAAGATAAGAATCTAAAAAGGATAGATGGGAGTCTTAAATGGGTGTAGGTGAGCATAAAAAGTTAGTATGTGGAAGAGTGCATTGATTCATTTCCTGCACATTCTAATATGACAAAGTAGATAACATAGATCAGAGGTGGGGAACTACGGCTCCTTTTTGACTTCTGGACTTCAACTCCCAGAATTCCTAAGACAGTATGGGTCTTGGGTCTGAGACTTCCATATTCCCCACTCCTGACATAGATACATCTTGTTTATATGAGTGAGTCCCAAGCACAAACCAGAAGTCCTCATCCAGCAAATTTTGAACACTGCTGCATTTAACCTGCAACATTGGCAAGAAATTTGGGACTCTGGCTAGGCCTGATTGCAGTGGTGAAATCCAAATTCTTTTACTACCAGTTCTGTGGCCGTGGCTTGGTGGGCATGGTGGGCATGGTTGGCATGGCTTGTGAGCATGGCAGGGGAAGGATACTGCAAAATCCCCATTCCCTCCCCACTCCTGGGGGAAGGATATTGCAAAATCTCCATTCCGACCCCACTCTCGGGCCAGCCAGAGATGGTATTTGCTAGTTTTATTTATTTTTATTTTATTTTTAGATTTCTATACCGCCCTTCTCCCTGGGGACTCAGGGCGGTGTACAGCCAAGTAAAAACACATAATATAAACAATTAAAATCCAATTTAAAAGAATATCTAAATTTGGCCCAGAATTTAAAAACACCCCACTTTAAAATCATTTAAAAGGCTCCGCTTAGGCCAGCCCGGCTTGTTGGAAGAAAAATGTTTTAAGGGCCCGGCGGAAGGCACAGAGGTCATGGATTTTTCTTATCTCAGGGGGAAGCTGATTCCAGAGGGTAGGAGCTCCCACAGAGAAGGCCCTCCCCCTGGGGGTCACCAGCCTACATTGCTTGGCTGATGGCACCCTGAGGAGACCCTCTCTGTGGGAGCGCACGGGTCGATGGGAGGTTGTCGGTGGCAGAAGGCGGTCTCGTAGATAACTGGGCCCTATGCCATGGAGCGCTTTAAAGGTGGTAACCAACACCTTGAAGCGCACCCGGAAGACCACTGGGAGCCAGTGCAGCTCGCGCAGGAGCGGTGTTATGTGGGAGCGCCATGTAGCCCCCGTAATTACCCGCGCGGCCGCATTCTGGACCAGTTGGAGCCTCCGGGTGCTCTTCAGGGGGAGCCCCATGTAGAGAGCATTACAGTAGTCCAGGCGAGAGGTGACGAGGGCGTGAGTGACCGTGCACACGGAATCCCGATCAAGAAAGGGGCGCAACTGGCGAATCAGGCGTACCTGATAAAAGGTCCCCCTGGCCACAGCTGTCAGATGTTCCTCTAAGGACAGCTGCGTATCCAGGAGGACTCCCAGATTGCGCGCCCTCTCCACGGGGGCCAAAGACTCGCCCCCGATAGTCAGCGATGGCGTCAGCTGGCTATATCGGGAAACCGGGAACCACAGCCACTCAGTCTTGGAGGGGTTGAGCCTGAGCTTGTTCCTCCCCATCCAGATCCGTACAGCTTCCAGGCACTGGGACATCACTTCAAGGGCATCGTTGGGGTGGTCTGGGGTGGAGATGTACAGCTGGGTGTCGTCAGCGTACTGATGATATCTCACCCCAAAACCACGGATGATCTCACCCAGCGGCTTCACATAAATGTTGAACAGAAGGGGCGAGAGGACCGACCCTTGTGGCACTCCACAAATGAGAGGCCTCGAGGTAGACCTCTGCCCCCCTGTCAACACAAACTGCGACCGGTCGGAGAGAAAGGAGGAGAACCATCGTAAAACGGTGTAAAACGGTGCCCCCCATCCCCAATTGAGTAATTCTCTGAATTACTCAAAATTCCCGCTACCAGTTCTTCAGAACCTGTCAGAACCTGCTGGATTTCACCTCTGCCTGATTGGTATTCTATGTGTGCAATGCACTGTTTGATTATACCCCATGATGTTAGTGACCTTGCCTCGATATCCTTGGGTACCACAGTGTCCATTTTGAAATCATTAGGCGCACCATGAGTCTCTAAAGGCACCATGGTCCAGGAAAGTTTGGAAATTTCTGCAATAATGCATTTAAAAATTCCAATATTACAACGTAACCAAAGCTCTTAGAAATTATCACACAATCATAATCCCATGCATGCCAGGTTCACTTAATCTGCCTCCAATATCTGAGGTCATGACTTCAAGGTTATCTGGAAGACTAACAGGGTTGGGATCATCCAGATCTCAGGGTAGAAGCTATTCCATATATCAGGTGATATGATAGCGAAGGTATGATTCCTAAATCATGCTCAATGACATTGTTTCAAGGAGAAACTTAAGGTCTGAGAAATATGACCTAACCTGTCAGATATTGTGGCATGGATAGAGAACATTAGGAACAAGCAGTGCCACAAATATCTGATGCCTATCACAAAGCAGTGGTATTATACTAGCATACCATGTTGCACCTAAAGCTGCTTGTGCTGCTGCATCCTGGATTAGTTGCCTGTTCTGAATGTTCTTCAAGAGTAGTCCCATGTGAAACCCAAGAACCCTATATCACCACTCCTCACCTGCCAACTTGCACTATATCCATCTCCAAGCCATGTACTATTAAATAGCCGGTCAGCAGTACTATAGCAGAAGCCGCCCTGCAGCTGGCTCAGGAATGGTTGCAAGACCTGGTTCACTCTTCAATTACTCCATGCACAATAAGCATGGAGAAACCTTGCTTAAGGTCAGCCGACTGCTCTCAAGTCTTTTTTTATTTATTTATTTTGTCGAGTAGACATTAGATAATATATATAAGTATAAGCATGAATTGAATACGTAAAATGAAAACAATTAAAGGGAACATTAGGACAGGGATGGTAGGCACACTGGTGCTCTTATGCACGCCCCTTACAGACCTCTTAGGAATGGGGTGAGGTCAACAGTAGATAGTCTTAGGTTAAAGTTTTGGGGGTTTGGGGATGAGACCACAGAGTCTGGTAGTACATTCCAGGCATTAACAACTCTGTTATTGAAGTCATATTTTCTGCAATTGAATTTGGAGCGGTTCACTTTAAGTTTGTATCTATTGTGTGCTCATGTATTGTTGTGATTGAAGCTGAAGTAATCATTGACTGGTAGGACGTTGTAGCAGATGATTTTATGAGCTATGCTTACCAAAGGCGGCATAGTTCTAAATTTTCTAAACCCAGAATTTCAAATCTGGTGGCATAAGGTATTTTGTTGTGAGCAGAGGAGTGGAGGACTCTTCTTGTGAAATATTTCTGGACGCACTCAATTGTATTAATGTCTGATATGCAGTGCTCCAAAGGCCTGATACTAGTTCCTTTTTTCATACTGCACTGTCTGTCTCTTAAAAATAGGTCTAGAGGTCCATCAGTGCTTCTCTTGACCACCAAAACTTCCATCATGAATTCTTTCTTATCTTTCAGTGTTCTTTTGTTTAGAAATAAACTCTAGGGAGAATTTGGTGAAATCTCAAAGTAACTTACTGTTGTGTAATTTACCCTAGAGACAATATTGTTACACTGGCCTAGTTTGGAATCATACACCATAATATCAGTGGTGGGATTCAGCCAGTTCGCACCACTTCAGGAGAACCGGTTGTTAACGTTCTGATCAGTTTGGTGAACTGGTTGTTGGAAGAAATCATTAGGGCAGAGAACCGGTTGTTAAATTATTTGAATCCCACCACTGCATAATATCTATGGTATCCCTTCCTTCCTTCCTTCCTTCCTTCCTTCCTTCCTTCCTTCCTTCCTTCCTTCCTTCCTTCCTTCCTTCCTTCCTTCCTCCCTCCCTCCCTCCCTCCCTCCCTCCCTCCCTCCCTCCTTCCAACATAAAAGGACAGATCAACAAGCTAAATGTACAAGTATGTCCTTTCACTACGGCCACTTTATATTTTGTACCTGTTGCCTGGGGATTTGTGCTTCAGAGGAAAAAGACTACTCAGTCCATTAGCAGATCTGAATTTATGATCATAAATCCCTTGCCGTTCAGCTGTGACAGGCAGTACTTTGCTGTAATGAGTAATAAATGTAGATAAGTCATGTGTCCCCATGGATTACTTGGCCAGAAATTACATTTAGAAAAAAGCTTAATTGCCTAAAATTTATCCAAATTCAATACAAATTTTATTGCCTCTAATTGCTTTTCCAGGTTTAGCGGCATTAATGATATTTAAATGTATTTGTCAACCACTCTGATGCATTTGCAGTTCTCCAAGAACTGGAGTAATAGCAACCTGATCTGGACATTTCAACCATTTCTGTACTTCGGTAGTAAATCATTATGACTCGAGACACAATTTTCCCATTTTTAAACTCATATGAAATCATGTTTTCACAATTGAATTAGTTTTTCTGTCATAAACATTTCCTTTTCCCTACTTGTTGAATAGCAGTTTTGCATTGACTTGGTGTATATGGCAGCAGTAATTAATGACAACCTTAGAATAATATGGCCCAATCTCACATGTCATTGAATTAAGTATCAAGTGCCAATTACACGTTGATTCTAAAAAGCGACATAGAAACATTCACCTGGGTTTTTTTTTCATCTTTCTTGTGCGATCTTTTGAGACTGATGGGATATTACATAAAATGGTTGGATTAAGTCTCCTTTTATCCAATTATTCTGCTGATCATTTGCCATCCCAAAAATAAATATTGTTTGTAAATGCTGCTAAAAAATTGGAGTATACAGCAAAAGTGAATGACTAAGGTGAAAGAAAAAGACAAACCCTAAACTGATTCTATCTAACAAAGTCTGCTACAACTTATTCTTTCATACAGGGACAATTCTTTAATAGCATCAAATATCCCAGGGAACCTAAAGATGCTTAATTCTAATGTAGTGTAGATGGTCTTTTAGCATATTTCTATGAGGTTGACTCAGCCTTCCATTCTTCTGAGGTCGGTAAAATGAGGACTCAGATTGTTAGGGGCAGTATGCTGACTCTGTAAACCACTTAGAGAGGGCTGTAAAGTACTGTAAATCTAAGTGCTATTTCTATTTCAAAATGCCATGTCAGCTATTAAATTCTGATGAAAATCACATTGTCCAATGTTTGTTTCAGTTTGAAAACTGAAAACCTAACATGAATCTTTTGACTATCTTGTTAACAATCTAAAAAGTCAAGCATATTTAGTCATTTCCATTCTACTGAATAATAAAAAGCTTGCTTGCATCATTATTTTGGCACAACAATGATCCTTTTTGCTTGCCACTGTAGCTGAATAACCCTTCTGTACCCCCAAAATTGGCCACAGATTTTGGCCTCTCTGTCATACTATCTATAATTGAGAAAATCCACCTGAATTTTTCCCATGGCAGAACAAAGTTCCCAGGTGTTGAAGTGGCTCCCTTGTCCAGATTAGAAACACCTAAGGCCGTGATGGTGAACCTAAGGCACACGTGCCAGAAGTGGCACATAGCACCCTCTCTGTGGGCATGCAAACCATTGCCCCAGTTCAACTCCACCATGCACGCCTCCCGCCGGCCATCTGGTCTTTGGGTCTCTGCCGCGCATGAACGGGGCTGTGGTGCATGCAGGGTGTATATGCGCATGCTGGGGGTGGGGCATGTGGGGGACCATGCATGCATGTGGGGGGATACATGCAGGGGGCACATGTGTATGCTTGGGGGAGGGGCACATGCATGGGGGCCACGCATGCATAGCATTTTGGGGGTTCAGGTGCGCACATGTGCATTCACACGTGCACGCATTTTGGGCACTCAGTCCGGAAAAGGTTAGCCATCACTGACCTAAGAAGTTAATGCTAATAAATATACTAATAAATAGGTCAGATTACTCTCTTCTACAGGAAATGTGTCCTAAAGATCTCAACAGCAATAGAGATGACACATGACTAGCTGAGTTCATAACAGCCACAGACAAAAACCTCAATGATGGAGATTTGTTGAGAAAGGAAAGTATAGCTGTCTTTTTCTTTTTTGACACCTGATACAGTTCTCTGATCTCTGGCTCTAGGTTTCAACTCAGAGAGAGAAGGGAGGGAGGGAGGGAGGAAGGAAGGAAAGAAGAGAGGAAGGAAGAGAGGGGGGGACAGAGAGAGGGAGAGAGAGACAGGGCACAGGTTGTTACAAATAAAGCTGTATAGGGCTGTGAAAATATTTACAGACCCCTCACATCCTGGTCATAAACTGTTTCAACTCCTACCCTCAAAACGACGCTGTAGAGCACTGCACATCAGAACAACTAGACACAAGAACAGTTTTTCCCCAATGCCATCACTCTGCTAAACAAATAATTCCCTCAACACTGTCAAACTATTTACTAAGTCTGCACTACTATTAATCTTCTCATCGTTCCCACCAGCCATCTCCTTCCACTTATGACTGTATGAATGTCATTTTGTTGCTTGCATCCTTATGATTTATATTGATATCATTTCCTGATTGCTTATTTGTACCCTATGACTATCATTAAGTGTTGTACCTTATGATTCTTGATGACCGTATCTTTTCTTTTATGTACACTGAGAGCATATGCACCAAGACAAATTCCTTGTGTGTCCAATCACACTTGGCCAATAAAAAATTCTAATTCTAATTCTGTATAATCCCATTTTTCTCAACAAAACAAAACAAAATCCTAACAAGTCTTTTGACTGATTCTATCATGAAAGCCACGTTTTCAATGGGACAGGGAATATTTTTTCTTATACATATTAATACAGGAATCTCTAATTTGTATATATTGGCCTAACAGATAAATTGGAATGCAATTATCCTTCCATTTTAGCACTTCTCTACTTACGGAAATGTTTTCTGATATTTTTTTATTGAATAGAAAGAAAAATAAGAGACAACAGATAAAGCCAGCATGGTTGCATAAATTTTTCTGGTAAACTAAGGAATGGAAAGAGCATTTTCCTCAAAATCAGAAAGTGGGGCACATTGCAAGATATTTCAAAGATATGGATGTTAATTTTGGGGGGGATGGTATTTTTTCTTTATTTAAATTACAGCCCTCATGTGATGATGTCATATGGGCTTAATTTTATTATTTTCAAGTTTATCATTGGATGTACATTTGGGCTTTAATAGCTCATTACAAGAGTAATTTTAATTATCTAATATTGTGGAGAATGGTAATATATCTAATTGATACATATTTTGATCATAAATTGATCCAGTAACTAAACACTTAAATTACATGAAATTTGCTCCTGATATATGTCTATAGCACTTTAAATACACAACTATTCAGAGGTGAAATTCACATAATTTACCTAGTGGTTTGCCCAGCACCGAAAATATTTAAGCGCCCAACCTTCTGTGTACATGCTTTGCTCACACGCGCGCCTTCCATGTATACACCTGGCCTCAAAAACATGCCTAAATAGGACAGCATAGAGCTGGGGCAGATGGGCAGGCCCACCCGCAATTTCTGCTACTGGTTCACCCGAACCGGTCTGAACCGACCCGAACCGGCTGAATACCACCTCTACAACTATTGTAATTTATTTATTTGCCTACGATGAGAACATGACAGAAGAGAAGTAGACATATACACACAATCAGGGGTGGGTTCTACTTACCTTTATTACCGGTTTGCAATGGGAGCGCGCGCATGCTTTTGCACATGCGCAGTTCACCCGTGATGATGTCGTGGCGGGTGGGCAGAGCCTCCCGCCAGTTGTACTACCGGTTCTATAGAACCGGACCGAACCGGGGGCAACCCACCACTGCACACAATCCATGTAATTATATACAGAACTTCTACGAGGATATGGCAGTGGCCTCATAACTGGATGTCCAATTCAGTTATCCAAGTGATCGCCTCTGTTGTTGCTTCATGCAGATCTTCTAAGGAACCAGAGAGTGCAAGTTGTAAGCAATTTTGCACAATATGTTTAATAGTTTGCATATCAGCATCACAGCAGCAACAAGGGGAATCTTTACATCCCCAATGATACAGGGCAGAGGCACTTCTTCCAGTATCATACCTAGTGATGTTCAATTTCATCCAGACAGAATGAGACAGATCAAACCCAGGTGGTTTGGTAGTGGGATCACTAAAGGCCAGACCCTGGACCATTCATCTCTCCAGACATTCTCAAGATTAAACCTGATAGATGTTAAGTGAATGGCAGTTTTCCATGCTGACCTGCTGGATTTCATTATTTTTATATAAAACTATTATTATAAGATGTTGTTATTTGCACAAATGTTGGAATCAAGAATTGGAATACCCTATATTAACAAATCACTGATTAAAAGTATATAAATATGTTTGTTATAATATCCAGGTGATACTCAACGTTATTTTAATGTATATTTAGAAACTCATAATATTTTAAAGAGTTAGTCATCAACTTCATTATGATGAAAGTGTAAAATGATGGAAGTTACACTTGCATGTTATGGCCTCACTTCTATTTTATTTTGATTTAATATTTATAATTTTGTGAATATGGTTTGGGAAGAGTAAGTTGGTTGAAATATATGAATGTGATTTTGAATTATATACCAATAGTTTGACATGTATATGTATATATGGAATCATTTGACAGCAAGATGGGAGGTACAATATATATATTTAATGTATAAATAAAAATTTAAAAACAGCAAAAAAAAAGAATCTCTTTTCCAATGGAAAGATAGTATCATCCCAGATTTATAGTTTTGGAGCAATAACATGGATTTGTTCTCTGCACATGAATTGATTCTTAATTTGTAAAATGGAAATGCTAATCAATATTATTCTGTGTGGTGAAAATTTAATGAGTTGTTTAAAATCTGATTTTTTTTCCTATACTGTCTATTTTGTTTTGTTTCTGTTTGCCATTTCTTTTGGTATCTTTTTCTTTCCATTTACTAAAGCAATGTAAATACAAGATAGGCATACTGCAGTCAGCCTCATCGCTATTCAATAATGGTGGCTCCTCCTTCTTCTCTAGTTTCTTCTCTTTCAGGGTAAACATGGCAGATTAGAATAAATAATTAGAACGTGCATTTAGACAAAAGTCGTCAACTGGAATCTTGATGAAATTCTATATCTAATAATACCCAAGTATACCTTGACAATGGCTCTGCATCGTCACAAGAAAGTACCACTGATGTGAAAGGAGTGCTTTACATTTTAATAACCCTTCATTGTTGCTAAACTCGGTTAAACCCGGTCATTTTAACAGTATACCGTCGTTGCCTGCTCAATAGCGAGAAAGATAATGCTATTTTGTTGAACTTGTCCTTCAGCCAGAATAGCTTTGTAAATTCCACGTCAAGCTAATTAGATTTCTTGATTACCTCACTGGAGCTAGTCACTCGGAATGGCCTTCTCCTACCAGGTGGAAGACAAAATAAATGTCTTTTTTTCTTACTCTTTTCTTTTTTTTTCTTTTGTGCTGATTGCCCTAAGTTGGTTATGTATTCTGTACCTTCTCTCTTTCTCTTTCTTTCTCTCCCTCTCTCTCTCTCGGTTTGCTGGTTTCTTTTTTGTTTCAAAACCAGCTGGTGGTGAAGGCAGTCAGAAAACAAAAATGTCAAGCTAATAATTGTGCAGCCATGTCCTTCTCCTTACCAAAGAAAGAATTTCCTTACCTTAAAAAACCTAATCTTTACTAGATTAATTGGTGAGTTTAATCATGCCTTCAATCATTACCATAAAGATAATCCAGTAGCATAATGGTGAAAGTGTTGAACTCGAAGCCCAACCTTCTTCAAATATTGCTGTGGGATAAAAGTAAAGTAGAACTCAATCTAAGCTATATTGATCTTCCAGAGAAAAGGTGGGATATAAATAAAAGACATTTGCTGTATCTTCTAATGAAAAGAAGGACTAGAGGAAAGATAGCAGTGTTCCAATATCTTAAGAGGATCCACAAAGAAGAAGGAGCCAACCTATTCTCCAAAGCACTTGAAGGCCAGATAAGAAGCAATGGATGGAAACTAATCAAGGAGTGAACCAACCTAGAATTAAGGAAAAATTTGCTGTCAATTAATCAGTGGAACTGGTTGTCTCCATAAATTGTGGGTCCTCCAACCCTGGAAGAGAATGGAGAACCATTTGTCTGAAATGGTATAGGGTTTTCTGCTTGAGCAAGGGGTTGGACTAGAAGACCTCCAGGGTCCCTTTCAACTCTGTTATTCTGTTATTTTACATACCTATTTTTCTTTTTTTAAAAACACAGTTGGGTTTTAATAAAACCCTCTAAGGCAGACAGTCTAGCTCAGTGACTGCCTTGAAGAAGAGAACACTTTGTGGATGTCAAAACCACCCGCAGAGTTCTGGTTTCAAGCCAAGGTACTTTTTGTAAAACTATAAATGACAGGCATAATTATTACCGAGGCTTCATAAGAATAAGCCTGGCACCTCAGTTTCTCACCAGTGAAATATTGTCTGAAATGGTACCTTTGTCCCAGCTTCTCTCTTCCTTGAATGTAGGGCAAAGCAGGCATTGAATCTGTCTTTCATCAGCAAGCTGATTATACCAATTCCAAAATGCATGTTTACAAATATTATTCGTTTCTTTCCTGCTATTTTGCATACTGGCTTCCTCTCATTCCATGGTTTCCATGGTGACTCTCCCATTGCTTTCTCATTAGAAAGAAGTTCTGTTTAATTGATCTTCTAATGTATTGCTTAATAGTAACTGTTAAGCAATCCTTTGTTTCCAGGTCATATTTAAGGGCACACAGATTTACATTATTTTTTAAAAATAATAATTTTGTTAGCCTGAAACTAATCATTAACAGCCATTTTCTTTCTTCATTTTTAAATAGCCCTTATTGAAGGCTTCCAAACAGCAAATATTTATATCCTGCAAAAATTGCTGCTTTGTCAGGTTGGCTGGGCTTGTTTGTCTGACTAGGCAAGGAAATGACAGTCTCCAGATTTTGGCCCTCAAAGAAAAAAGGTAGATAGTTGCTTATGACCACCTCTATTTTCTTCTAACTCAAATTTGGACGTAATGTACTTAAGAGAAGGCAAGATCAATATATAAGGACAAGCTCGGTGCATATTGTTAAGCAGATAATAGGAAAATCGAAGGACCAGTGACCAGAAAGAAGAATGAATGGGTCACTGAGCACCATTGTTGTTGTGATGGTTGTTCTGATGCAGTTGTGAGGGAAGCTGTCAATTTAATCATACTCAGTGTCTTGCATTATTCTCCCACCGAGGAAACAGCAGCCAAGTTATGATATATTACTAACTAGATTTCTACTATGATCAGGTTACTCTGATCCAATGGGCCTAAATGCCCATGCAGCCTAATGTTCAACTGCGTGTGCACTCGTGAATGCATTGTCATATTTCTTTTATAGAAAACGTTGGGAAATCTATTCATGGGTCTTGCATTATGTTGTGCATTTGGTTCAACAGAAGTTGCATTTCCTGCTTTCACTGTATAATTGTAGGCATAAACTGAAATCTTACGTTAAGCTGGCAGCAGCCTTAAACTCATTTAATTCAAGATTTGTAGTCTGGGCCCACTTCTATGAATACCTAAATAGCCAAATTAGCAATAACCTTTTAAAAAAGCCAGAAGTAAGTATGAAAGTAAAAAAAAATCAAAATAAGGACTGAGTATGGTCAGCATTACTGAATTACTTTTTTTCAAAGCAGCCACTGTGCTGAAAAAAATATTACCCATCACTCTATTTCAATCTTATTAAACTTGTTCAAAGATATGGAACCAGTTCTTGCATAGTATTCTGAACATCCTTAGCGAAGCCTTCTCTGTAAAATTAAATGTATTGCTACAAAGATTAGATACCCCTCTTCAGATGGGGGAAGTAACATTTTCGATGGCCATCATCCTCACAGATTCCCATATGGAAGCATGAGAGGTAAAAAATGAACAAATTAACCAACAAAAAAAATATCAACATAATAATTCCCCAATTCTTATTTTTGCTGTTCTCTGGAATACAATCCATGTAGGGATGAAATACAGCTGGTTCTATCCAGCTTGGTTGAATCCGTAGCAGCGGCTGCAGGAGGCTCCGCCCACCCATGCGGACGTCATGGCGTTGCTTTTTTTGCAACATCTTAAGCCTCTGCGCATGCGCAGAAGGCTTTGCGGGTGCACAGACAATGATGCATGTGAGCGGAGGGATTGCACGCATGGCACACGCACATTGCCGAACCGGTAGGAAAAGTAAGTAAATTTCACCCCTGCATCCATGAAGGATCACAGTTTTCTGGTAGTCATCACAGTAACAATTTATGTTCTAAGGTTTCAGTTGCCTCTCAGAATCCTTTTCTGAAGAACACAAGAATTCTTTGGGAAGAAGGGTTATGAAGAGAGAAAAAATAGCATTTGCTATTTTATCCTTTATTTATCCAGCTAGGTTTCATCAATGACTAGCATTCTAGTTTTAAAATTAGCTTCTCATTCAGCAGCTAATATCTAATGATTGCTGTAGATAAGGCAGAAATGTTACTGCAAACAGAACTTTACAAGCAATCAACTGATGAATAAAGTTTCCTGTTTCTTTATTTTATTTTTAATGAAAAAGAGATGCAAGGAAGATTCAGACTGAGGTTGGCATGCTGGAGAAGGGGATTTTATTTTATTTTATTGTTATTTTATTATTTTTCATATGTCTGTGATGTAGAATTAGGAATACACCTGCCTAATTGCTAAATTGGATAACTGACATGACTTTAATATCAGTTTCTCACTATTTGCAATAGCTTCTTCAATCAAGAGTTATAACTAATTGATCTTATCTGGTGATATATTCTTCAAACTTAAAAAAACATAGTAAAGAGCTTCTGTAATTTTAATTATTTAATTAAAACATTGACGATATTATCAAGTTTGGGAATTTTTTTGAAAAAACCTTGCAAATATTTCAACCAGTCATTAATTAGAGTTGTAGAAAATATATCAGACCGGTATCTGAATGTTTACTGTGATTCTTCAAATTTTTCAGAGATATTCAATAATATTTATACTTCTATAAATAGAAATTTGTCAGATGAAAAAACTTTCATGAACAGGTAAAATATAGGATTATATATATATTCATGAAGTAGCTATTAAGGGAATTCCATGATCAACATACCAGCTGCTAGGACTGGTACCAGAGCATCAGGTTCAGCTTTGTATGCTTTGATAAAATTGATACACTGAGTATATTATCATAGAATAATACCATGTTGCAGAGCCTAATAATAAATTATCTGGCTATGCTGAAAAAAATACACAGGATTTAGTGCATCTCTGTGCATTTATGTGCATATTTGACATAAATTGATCGGTATGGGGCAGAAGAAATTCATATTGAATTTCTAAAGAGCCGTGGAGGCACAGAGGTTAGAATGCAGTATTGCAGTCTACTTCTGCTGACTGTTGGCTGCCAGCAGTTTGGCTTTTCGATTCTCACCTGCTCAAGGTTGACTCAGCCTTCCATTCTTTTTTTTTTTTTTTTCTCTGATGATGCTGCCACATAATGTGCACCCAATTTTGAATTTATTAAATATTTTTGATCCTGTATTCTAATATGAGTTTCCTGCAAACATATAATGTCATTCTTAAATTGTTTAAGATATGTAAATATCTTCCTTCTTTTCTGTGGAGAATTCAAACCATTAACATTCCAAGTCAGGAATCTAGTTCCCATGTTTGAACTTTTGAAGCCTTAGGAGCATTTGCTGGTTTTCCAACTCTAAACGACTTTTCGGTCTGGCTCCTCCCACCGCTTCTGTTTTGGCGATTTCAGAACTTGGTAATTGCAGTTGTTGCGATTTTAACTCCTCTTTACGCTTTGCTGTAGCAGCTCTAGTCATTCTTTGTTCTCTGGGTTCTGGCACCTCTGCCACAATTTTAAGGATGTCTTCTTGATTTGTTGAAATTGTAATTTCCCCCTGTGCAATGGACAGCAATCCTTCTTGTGGTAACTTCTCAGCTGTTTCTTTAACTTCCGAAGATTTGGACCTTCCAGCCTTTAAAACATTGATGTAAAAATCCCTTGCCTTGTCAATTGTATTCAATCTGTATCTTTCTCCAGAATAATTCACCACCAGACCGGCTGGAACATCCCATCTGTATTGTAGTTGACGATTCTTTAATTCTTCGACCAAAAAAGAATAATCTCTTCTTGCTCTTAACATCTTTGGGGGAATTTCTTTCATTGTCATCACCTCTTGTCCATCCACTTCTAACTTTTTCTTGTAAGTTGCTTGCAATACTTCATTACGCATAAATCTTGTAGTAAAATATATTACTATATCTCTTGGAAGCTTTCTCTGTCTTGCCACCCAGGAGTTAACTCTAAAAATTTTATCCATTTGCCACATCGCTTCGCCTTTTGGAATTCCCAGCGCCTGTGCTATTGCTTCTCCCAACTTCTCCTTCAAATTTTCTTTTTTATCTTCTTTCACTCCTCTAATTCTCACCGCAAACTCCATTTCCCTGTATTGCATAAGTAACAGGTCAATCTCAGATCTCTCAGTTTTTTGCTGAACTGTGTCCACCTTACTGCTCAAAATTTCAGTAGTTTCTTTAACTTCCTCTATTTTAGAGTCCAAATTTTCAGCTTGGGCAGCAAGTCCTTGAAATGCATAAAGTATGTCTTCTCTAATGTCCACATTACGTGCTGCCAATTCCTCTGTAACTGTTTGAATTTTTGTATCAATCACAGCAGTAAGATCCTCTGCAACGTTTTGAATTCTAGCTGTCAGTTTATTTTCTGTAGCACTCAATGCACCTTGAATGACCTGTTGTATCATTTCAATTGTTAAAGTCTGAGTCTCTTGTACTTTTGGAGTATGAGCAGGAGAACTTCCAGCACTAGATGAGCCTTTTGCTGGGACTGTCTTTACTGGAGGAGGTTTTGTGGCCATTTTGAAATTTTCCCTCCTCCTTCTTCTATTTACTTTATTTCCTTCTTTTTGTATTCTTAAAGTTTCTTTTTAATTAAACAGCCAATCAGTCCAAACAATTCTTTTCTTTTTATTTGTTTTTAGAAAAAAATGCAAAGAAAAATCCTCCTTCTAGCAAATCTTTAACAAAAATACAGTTTCTTTGAGGCTATGCTAGTAATCAGTTCACTTTCGCTTTCCCAGCCACTCAAGCCTCAAACGCCATTTTTTTTCCTTCCCCTTTTACTTTGTAACTTCCGAAGGAGGCAATCCACACAAATGAAGAAGTTAAGTAGGATACTTGCTATTAAAGTCCTCCTGGCTGATCCCATCTGCTGTTTGTTATTAGTTGAATTTAATATGTCCAAAAAAAAAAAAATCCAACAGATGCGGTCGCGGCTTGTGGGTCTGCCGAAGCAGCGATGTTCCCGGTCTGGAGCACTTAGCTGGCTTCTGGGGAACTCAGCCTTTCACCCCCACAGAAATCCTTCTGGGGGGCTTTGGCGAGCTCTACCCCCACCAGCAAGCTCTTCACTTCCCCCTTTTGCCCTGGGGGAAGTTTTCAAACCTCCCGGCTGCGTTGGATTGCAGCACAGGGGTTTTTACAGGACCGCGGAGCGGGCGCGCTAATTAAGGCGCCATCCAGGCTCGCGGAGCCACCGGAAGTCTCAGCCTTCCATTCTTTTGAGGTCGGTAAAATGAGGACCCAGATTGTTGGGGGCAATATGATGACTCTGTAAACTGTTTAGAGAGGCTGTAAAGCAGGGATGGGATTCTACAGGTTCGGACCAGTTCAGGCAAACCAGTAGCTCCAAAGATCAGCTAGGAGCGAACCGGTTCACTCCGATGATCAGATCAGCCCATCCCTGTGCTTTACTTACCTTTATCTTCTTAGCTGACTGGCACAGCAGAATGAATTGCTGCATCTCAGCTGTGTTACTTCCAAGTGGTAACACAGAAGGTTAGTATTTGTAAACCTGTGCACGCGTGCACATGCACACCACACCTGCACACGTGAAGCGCGCTATCACCGATCCAGTTTTTAAATCAGCAACATCCCACCACTGCTGTAAAGCACTGTGAGGTGGCATATAAGTTGATGGTGGTCCTTTAGTTCATTGTTGAATGCAATTATAACTCTGGGATAAAAACTATTCAGAAAATGTGTGGTCCGAGTTTTAATTGCTCTGTATTTTCTGCCAGAAGGCAACAGTCGAAAAAGATTGTGAGCAGGATGGGAAGAGTCTCTGACAATGTTATGCAACTTTCTCAAACAGGGAGATTCAAAGATGTCATCCAGGGCTGGTAGCTGGAGTCTGATAATATTCTGGGCAGTTTTAATGATTCTCTGTAGACTAAGCTTTTGTCCAGAGCTCTTAATGAATTTTATGTAGTTTTAATGAATTATTGTTATTGATACTATAACAGCAATAGCACTTAGGCTTATATACCACTTCAAACACTACCACACATCAAAAACACCTCCGAAATAACCAACAGACTATTATAACCACATGGCATCACTATAGTATGTATGCCATCTAAAGCACTCCAGAACATCTTAAGTAAACCTAAAGTCTCAGTAGCCCAAAAATTAAAAACAGGAGTTAGCTTCAACATGCAGCATAAGGAGTGTAACAGCCATTATGTCAGATAGACAGGCAGAAGAGTATCATCCATAAACATCAGCTAGCAATTAGAAGACACAATGAAAATTCCTTAATTTCACAACAAAGTAATGGATTCAGACATAATTTCGAATGAGAAACTGGACATCCTAGATCAGAGGTCTTGAAACTTGGCTGCTTTAAGACTTGTGGACTTAAACTCTAAACTCTTATACAGCTATGCTGGCTGGAGAATTCTGGGAGTTGAAATCCACAAGTCTTAAAGCTGCCAAGTTTCAAGACCTCTGTCCTAGACCATTGATCAAGCTAAATCTAAAAGTGCTAGGGAATTTCTGGAAGCCTGGTATTCAGACAAATTATTATTATTATTATTATTTATTATTATTATTTAATTTATTTATTAAATTTGTACACCGCCCTTCTCCTGCTGGACTCAGGGCGGTGCACAGCCAAGTAAAAAACATTCCAATACAAAATTTAAAAGAAATTTAAAAGAATTATACACTTTGGCCGAAAATTTAAAAACCTTCCAACTAAAACCCATTTTACAATTAAAAATCTAATATCTCAAAAAAAAAGGGGGGGTTACCCCAGCCCTGCTTGTTGGAAAAGAAAAGTTTTTAGGGCACAGTGAAAAGCCCGGAGATCTAATATCCTTTGTATCACCAATAGACACATAGAAATAAACCATATTTACAAACCATTGATTAAAGAAAGACAACAAAAGCCTAAGAAGGAAACAAAAAGATCAGGAGACATCCCCTCCGGCAGCCAAAATTCAGATAAGTAGGAATTAATACTACACTAAGAATCAACCTAATCAAGACATTCCCAAAGAAATAACCCACACCTTCCTCAACACTGTCAGGACTAGCTATCCTATATAAACACCCTCAGTAGCCCTGAAGATGTTACCCAGTTGTGTAATCAAATGTCTGCAAGCAAACAAGCTCAAATAAAATACAGACATGTGTATATTTTATACACATAAAATATTGGATGGATCCACAGATATTTTGCAAATGATGTCTAGGTGGTTGGATCTAAAGTGGAAAGGAGATATACTCACTGTACCTGATTGCACCTCCCCAAAGAAGATTATTTCTCTCCCCCCCCACTCCCCAAGGCTTCATGTTTACTGCATGACCACAGGAAAGTATGCATTGATGTGAAGGAGGTATTAACCATATCACATCTTATTGGGTCTTCTTTTTTCTGGATCTTGTGGCTACCAAGTTATCCTAAGAAAAGGCACACTTTCTTTAAGATGGAACTAACAGGTGCAGTATGTTTACTCATATTTCTTTCAAAACACAATTTGATTTCAGATGCAAATAGAGAATCTAATCTAATCTAATCTAATCTAATCTAATCGGATAGAATAGAATAGAATAGAATAGAATAGAATAGAATAGAATAGAATAGAATAGAATAGAATAGAATAGAATAGAATAGAATAGAATTTTTTATTGGCCAAGTGTGATTGGACACACAAGGAATTTGTCTTGGTGCATACGCTCTCAGTGTACATAAAAGAAAAGATACGTTCATTAAGAATCATAAGGTACAACACTTAATGATAGTCATAGAGTACAAATAAGCAATCAAATCATATTAGGAAACAGTCAATATAAATCGTATGAAAGCCATACTCAAAGAGCTCTATCTACAGGCCTACATCAAACTATTCTGTGATATTATGCAGGATGCTATAGATTTTAATCCTGGACCAGATTTTTTAAAAACATTGGGCAGAGAGATTATAGGAGTGCTTGCTAATTGTGTGTTGGGTGGGTGGGAGGGTTAGGGTTTCTTAACAAGGGTTTTCAGAAGTGGATTGTTATTGCCTACTTCTTGGGCTGAGAAAAAGTAAGTGACCCAAAGTCATTCAGTTAGCTTTGTGTCTAAGGTAGGACTAGAACTCAGGAGTTTCCAATTTCTAGTCTAATTTAATACTACACCAAACTGGTTCTCATTTGCTCAATTAGCAGATGATAATACAAAACTTCATTATTATTATTTTTATTATTATTTTTCAATTTATATACCACCCTTCTCCCTGAGGACTCAGGGCGGTGAACAGCCAGAATTAAAAAAACATACAATACAAATATTAAGACAATTAAAATATATATACAAACCAATTTAAAACGTCTAAAATTACTTCCTAAGCCAGCCCGGCTTGTTGGAAAAAGTGGGTTTTAAGCACACGGCGGAAGGCACTGAGGTCTTGAAAACTGTGTAAGATAGATATATAGAAGATACAAAGACAAGTAGTCTAAAAATAACCATATTAAATTTGATGGAAGTGAACACAGAATTCTTCGCTTTAGAAAAAAAAAATCTATTGTGTAAGAATAGGATGGGAGATATCTAATTGGATATACTCTATGTAAAAAAAAAGCATAAAATCACTTGCTGAATAATAATCATTAGTACAATATATATTCTGAAAAATAGCGCTCTTGAAATATTAAGGGTTTGTTTCACAGAAAAGGCTAAGACTGTTTTCTCCTATGCAGCCTTCAGAATTGTGGTCTGAATACAGAAATGCAAATTCTAGTTGAACGGTAAGAAACGTTTCTTAATAGCATAAGTAGTTTTAACAATGGAATGTATCAATTAGGGATAGCTCCCCATTTCACTGGAGATATTCATAAAGATTGATAAACATTTATTGGGGATGCTTTAATTTGAATGCTTGCACTCAATAGGTATCTTGTTCTTGCTGATGGTTTAAATTGTCCTTTTTAGTTCTACAGTTTTATTATTCTATGTTATGTAACATGAAGAAGTATCTTTGTTTTAAAATGAGATGTCACCTGGCCTCACCCTGTATGATAGGTTATTAATTGCATTGTTGTGATAAGCTCCAAAAAAGACAATTAGCACTGATCATGTTATATTTCTTCCTTTATATTTTTCCCTCTTGTTTCTTGACCTCTAGATGTCTTCAATGAAATTCTAATAGCATTCATGTTAACAGTATGATTAAAAAGCTAGACAGTGCAACAATGCTACTTGACAATATATTTTTTACTATCTTTTTTGTGCCATTCTGTTGGGATTGTATGTCTTGTGAACTTTTGCAAATAAAGTACATATTCTCATATGCAATCTTTTTGTGCTATCAGTTAGGATTCTTCAGCTTTATAGCCTGTGAATATTGATTTCCATTGTTCTTAGCATCTATAATTTTGTAAACAGCAATTATTAATGGATAGTATGGGTTTCAAAAGCATTTTAAACCTGCATCTTTTTTGTCTTGAGTATTAAAAGATACGTTTCAAACTATTTGTGCAAAGATTATGCACTTTACGTTGACTTTAAAAGGAGACAACTGTAATTCCTGAGTGTTTTTATAAAACCTTCATGGAAATAAACCAAAATCATTAAATCAGTCCTAATAATCTCTTATTTTGGCTTGAATTAGTGGTGGGTTTTTTTTAACGAATCTATTAGTATCTAAATAATTTTGGCATAGATTCAGAAAAAATGAGTAATGCTCTTGTTGTTGTTGTTGTTCTTCTTGTTGTTGTTCTTCTTCTTTTATCTCTCTCTCTCTCATCTATTTATCTCTCTATCTCTATCTAACTACATCTACATCTATCATCCATCCATCCATCCATCCATCCACCTACCTACCTACCTACCTACCTACCTACCTACCTACCTAGAATTGCAAATGTAAATGTGAGGATTGGTCACAGTTATTTTTTCATCACTCTCTTGCAAATCGTCACTGTTTGAGGCAATTGCTAAATGAAGACTACATATAATTATATACTTATACATATAATATGTGTGTCTGAAGAAATAGATTAATGCAGAAACATCACGCAATGGCTCTATGAATAGATCATGTGAAAATAAAGTGCACCAGAAATATACTAAGCCCTTAATTGTTAGAAATAATTCGCCTCCCTTTAAAGGAGGCGAATTCACTGTGACCTTTACCATTTTCTTTTACAATCTTAGCTAAACAAATAAATAAATAAATAAGCAGGCCTTCAAATGTATAAATACGTAAAAGAAACAAGTAGGACTATTGGTGACATGATAGCAGTGTTCCACCGTCTAAGGGCCTGCCAAAAAGAAGAAGGGGTCAGCCTCTTCTCCAAAGCACCTAAAGGCAGGACAAGAAGCAATGGATGGGAACTAATCAAGGAGAGAACCAACCCAGAACTAAGGAGAAATTTCCTGACACTTATGAGAAATTAATCTGTGGAACTGGATTGGGCTCCAGAAGTTGTGGATGCTCCAACACTGAAGGCTTTTAAAAAGAGATTGGACAACCATTTGTCTGAAATGGTATAGGGTCTCCTGCTTGAGCAGAGGGCTGAACTAGAAGACCTCCAAAGTCCCTTCCAACTCTATTATTCTGTTAACTTGGGAATGTGGCAGTCTCTCTTTAAACTGCTTTCAGCTAAGCCAATAGTAAGGTAAAGATTTTCCTGTCCAGTTGTGACCAACTCTAGGGAGCAGTGCTTATCTTGATTTCTTAGCCAAGGGAGACAGCATTGTCTGAAGACATTTCCATGGTCATTATCCAGCATGACTATATGCCAAGATGCACAGGACATTGTTACCTTTCCACAGAAGTGGTACCTATCCATATACTCACATTTGCATGCTTTTGAACTGCTAGGTGAGCAGGAGCTGGGACAAGTAACTGGAATCTCATACTCAGGCTGTCAGCTTTCCAGTTGACAAGTCCAACATTTTTAACCGCTGAGCCATCACACCCCTTTTTAAGCCACAGTGGAGATCTTTTTCAGGCCAACATACATCCTTGGCTTCTGAATGATAGACTGTGAATCACACTCAACAAATATAGGTGTGGGACACAAATGGAAATTAAAAATTGTTTATATAACTGTTTACCTGGTAAGTTAACAGAATATTTCTTTTGAATTGACCTCAATTTCTGGTGACTATATGGACGCAGTTGAGAAGTTTTCTTGGCTGTGCTGTAGGAGTGTTTTCCCACTGCCTTCTTCTTTTGCTCTTCCAGTCCTACTTTTTCTTTATGATTATCCATACATCTACTAACCAAACCCAACTCTGCTTAGTTTCCAAGCTAATTTGGGTCAGTCAAGTGCTGCTGAGACTCTCACCATATAGTTAATTGTATAGTTAACCTTTTTCTGATATTTACTACTTTTCTTTTTCTCTCTTATACAAAACTGCAATTCATTGGCAACTTCTGGAAGTCCTGTAAAATATTTTTTTTAGAGGCCACCTTTTTTCATTTCTTAACTACAGTACATTCCTCTTTTCCTAGCTTTATTCAGCTGCCGGGGCACACACATTTTCAATGCTCAATATTTACTAACGATGCTAATAGATTTAATCTTGCACCATTAATACCCAAGGATGCTGCCTACCAAAGTGTTCGCATAATTTTTGCATTATTTCTCCAACCCACACACTGCTTTTCTATGCATACATATTCCTGCAGAAGAACAATTCTGTGCCAGTGAAAAATGTTCTGAATAGAATAGTGGAAAAGCTCTCCTTGCAACCTTAGGTTACCTTAAAGCAGAATTTCTCAGGATGAGCCTTTTACAGCTCTGAAACTGATGCAGAGAAGGTGAATGACCCGCAGGTGTCTTATTTCACATGAATACAAGGTCAATTCTTAAGCACTGTATGCTGGGGAAAAAACTGGCTTGAAATAAAGAAAGGGGGAAAAAATAGCAACATTGAAATTAGCCTACCAATAGCATTGTAACTTTGTAAGTTAAGCCATTGGATGCAAGGAGTGTATTAAGTTTAACACACACATTTCAATAATAATAAAGGAGGGAAAAACATGAAAAGAACACAGAACCCCGTTTCAAAGGCACTGAATAGTTGCTCTGTACTGGAGAGTTATTCTAGCCTTTAATTGTGACTCATATATGAAAACAAAAAGGGGGGCAGGTATAACAAAAGGTATGGAGAAGTAAGGAGCAGAACGGAAATTATTCACTTGTAGATTAGAATTCAAGTTCAAGTTAGGATTCAAGTTTGCACAATCCATTTTATTCTGAAGGCTACTTCACATACTATACTTTTGTGGGTCAGTCTTTGAAGCTCTATTCCAAGTACATGATACTTGGAATAAGAATCTATTTTTGCTGGTGCTTCGACTGCCCTCTGACTGAGCTGGCAAATTTTGTGTAATTTGGCTATCTGGAGAAAGCTCAGATGTAGATGAATAGGAAGTGAAGCCTAGATTTAAAGGCATATTTTCCCAATTTTCACTCACCTTATGCTTTCATATTGAACAGTGATGGGCCTTAAGGAATTGGTAAATAAATAGGTAGAGATAACAATGTCAAGAATATTGTTCCACCAAGGATGGAAGAGTCTATGAAGATTTCTTGTCACTTTAAACTTTGGAGTCCATTCAAGGATATTCCCTACTGATTGTCCTAAACAGAAATGTGTGTGTTAGTATTTCTTAAAAACCCTTCTATCAGTTCATGATTTATGATTATGGCTTTTACTGCTCAGAGATACCATAAAAATGATGATCTCTACTATGTCCCAAGAACATTTTGCTGGCTAATGTTGAAGACAAAAAAGAAATGTTTGTTTTGACTGAACCAGCATGGCAGTCCTTAAGTTCTTAAAAGGTGGTATATGAAAGACATTATTTGATATTGTCACTAAAATAAAGATAATTTGCACATTAGTGGAACAGAATTTACAGTTGGAAGCTTTACATTTTCTCTAGGTGAACGGCCATTTCTAAAGTATCCATTTGGTAACTGCATCAATAATCAGTTTGAGATGCAATTACTATGAGAATTCCCCTTAATTTTTGGGAAGCCATTCTCCACAATTCTGCACATGCTATGAAATAAAATATTTTTAAAATGTGACTATTTTTATAGTGTCAGCCTTTAAAACCCACCCTAAGTTATTTTAATCAATATACTTGTTTTAAGTAAAAGCCATTTAATTTCTGACTTATACATTAACCTTCCATTAAGTATTAGGGAAGAAGTTAAATGCACCTTAGTCAATAATGCTAATGTAGGTGCCACTGTACCACCTATAGAGAAATATGTATTCATATTATGTTAAAGTGGTTGTCCTTAACGATTTACCATTATTTGTCGGGAAGCTAATAATAAATTTGAAATATTCTGGAAGAAAATGAATTATAATGTTCAAACTGAGTTCTCTGTACTATAATAATTTTGCAATGAGGTCATCTACTTTTACTGGTCAGTGCTTTTTAAGGCAATGATACTGAAGTGACAAAGATACCAGGGATACTGCTTTGACCTTACTCTGCAATTTTGCATCTTAGTTTGCAATAAATTAGTTTGCTAATTCAACTACATCAAAGTAAAATCTCTGCATCTCCCTGAAAGCAGGCAGTAGAATTACTAATCTGGCTAAATATCAATCTCAGTAGCTGAATGGAAATATTCTCAAAGCACATTTTTAAATGAAATTGCAACACTCCTTTCTAGGATGCATTTCAGATCAACTTACCTGTGTAGATTTTTGAACAGTAATTGATCTATTGAACTGTCTAGAATATTTAGGAAACTTGAGAAGGGCAAAAAAGGAGGGGAGGAATCTATACTAGATTAGAAATACATATATACATGCATGCATACAGTACATACATAAACTTTACAGATAAATATATGTTAGTTAAATGGTAATTCATAAAACATAGAAACTCTTAATTCTGGATGAAATGTAGCATTTACCACAAAAACATTTAATGCAGATCTTACTGACTGTACGCTATGGCCATTCAGCACCATCACGGTACCTACAACCCACACAAATTAAATTAACTTTAAAATCATTTTCCAGTTGTTAGTATTATAACAAAAGTATCTTTAATTTACAAGGAAAGAAAAATATGTACTTATTGCTTAACACAGAATATTGTTTGCCACATAACATACAGCATCAAATGCAGAATCTGGAAAGTTCCATCTTTTAGCAGGGTATTAATTCCAGTCTTTGTTCAATCTTTCAATACAGGCCATTTTCTTTTACCTTTAAATGTCCTTATTTTCTCTCTATTACCACTTTTGTGGACTAACACATTCTGTAGTTTAAAGGTACATGAGTCCAAATAACAAGAAAGGTTTTTTCCCCCCTTTTCCATATAGCCATGAATACCTGAATGGTTGGTCTGCTGATCTTTAAATAAGAGGGTATGATTTAGAAAAAACAGATTTGATATGGAGATTTAAAAATCTGTACAAAGTGCTTTTTTGGGTTATGTTTTGTATGATTCAGTGTTCTCTGTCCTACAGAGGATTCGGTTTTTGTTATCTATTTTAATTTACTGTCTGTATTGAGTATTACGTTCAATATGTGAATGAATATTCAGATGTCCCTAAAATGGCTATTACTGTATTTCATGGACAAACTCTGGCCAATTAGACTTACTTCTAAGTAGATAGATACCATGGGTGAATTATCTGCATCTAGTTTATTTGTTCATACTTTTTACTGCCATTGTCCTTTGTAGTTTCACACCAACGATTCAGAGGCACAACAAAAGAGATCTTTCTTACCTCTTTTGCCACATTTACTGAATACCTATTTTTTTCTCTCTCTTTTTAAATTTAAGGTGGCTCCATTATTATTGTTAACATATGCTGTTTCTTTTAGTCTTGCATTTTTAAATATTTTATAGTGATTGTTTTTATATGTTGACTGTTTTATAGTTTTGTTGTACACCACCCAGAGTCATTTTTCAATAGATGGGTAGCTGTATAAATTACTAACATATGATAGATAGATAGATAGATAGATAGATAGATAGATAGAGAGATAGATAGAGAGATAGACACAGACAGACAGACAGACAGACAGACAGATGATAGATAGATGATAGACAGACAGAGATAGAGATGACATATAGATAGAGAGATAGAGAAAGATAGAGATGATAGAAATAGAGAGATAAATGTAAATAAATAAATGTACATAAATAAAAGAATAGGTAAGGAAGAAAAGATTTGAATCTGTTGTTAAGACAGCATTAAATCAGTCCCTTGGAAAACTGCTTGTCACCCTTCTGAAGAGTTCAAGCCAGCTCATCATATTCTGAATTTCATATCCGCGAAGTGGCCTCCATGCGGTAGACTTTAGTGCACAACATCCTATAAAATTACAAAGTGTATACAGATGTTAGTTTGAACTGTGCAATCTGGAAGTAGCCTGTGGTAGATTAAACTTCTGAAATAGCCTTATGTAGTCCAGCAATCTTTGAAAATATTAATCAAGCTGTGGTAGAACGACTGCATGTAGCTTTGTTAGCTAATAAAATAACAGCTTTAAAAACATGATTTATAATTATTATAGAGCCAAACATTATTTTCCATCTTGTATATTGTACTCTCTATTTTGAGTTGCAGAGCCCACCTTGCCCTCCCACCTACTTCTGAGCACCATAAATAAGTTCTTGTGTGCATAAGAAATAGGCTTTTCTGTTGCTTCCTTTGTTGAAAAGTCTAGAAAAAATAACTATCTCCAGTGACCTACAAGAATTTCATTATCTGAAGACAGTCCAAAGTACTTGAAAAACCATACAGGATTGCAGAATGCAGAATCAACAATAACAATAAGAACAAGAATACTGATATTTCTGAGTGTATATTTTCCATAATTGGGAATATTCTATTGAGTATGGAGTTGAATTATCCAGTTGGCCAAGGAACAGAGATCCTGATGTACAGGAACAAAAGAAACACTATTCTAAATAGAGAAAAATCCAGTCTGGGTATTAATTCTAAAAATGCCACATTTAAATTAAAAGTAACAATTTTAATATATTGTATGTGTTGTGTTTTAGGTCATAATGTTCATCCCCATTTTTATGTA
This sequence comes from Ptyas mucosa, assembly GCA_012654045.1. Classification (NCBI taxonomy): domain Eukaryota; kingdom Metazoa; phylum Chordata; class Lepidosauria; order Squamata; family Colubridae; genus Ptyas; species Ptyas mucosa. The sequence continues at coordinate 52,659,340 of WNWU01000002.1, forward strand.
AAATAACTTTTCCTTCCATTCAATGTGCCTTCTATGAGTAATTATTTATTCAATGACTACCTTAGAATCAGGTTTTTGTTGGACATAATTCATCATCATCATTTTAGCCATTCTCTATCCACTGCAGGGTGAAGGCCTCTTCTGCATGTTTCTAACCAAAATGATCCTGAGCTTTCTTTTGCCAATTGGGCCCGCAATACTTGCTGATGTCATAGATCCTTCTGGTTTTAGGTTTGTTTTGTGGACACTTTTTATCAAGTGGGATCCATTCTATGACTGCCTTCGTCTACCTGCCATCAGTTCTTCTTGCTATAGGACCAGCCCATTTTCATTGCAATTCTTTTTACTCTCTTGATGATATTGTTTACTTTTGTTTGTTCTATAATGCATGTGCAGGTCTTTCTAGCTTCTCTTGTAATGCCGAGCATATATATTTCCATGGCTCTTTACACCACTCGTAGTTTTTGTATCGATTGTAAGGTTAGTGTCCAAGTTTCACAGGCATAGGTTAGAACAGGTAGCACATACTGATCAAAAACTTTTCTCTTTAGGCATAGGGGGAAGTTGTTCTTGAAACTTATGCTTAGCTTTCCAAATGCCTGCCAATCACATTTAATACACCGTTCAAATTCCTTTATTGTATCACCTTCCACTGAGATCCATTGGCCAAGATGTATGTAGTGGTCTACTACATCTAGTTCTTCTCCAGATATATTTTTCCCCCTTTGGTGAATTTATTAAGTATAACCTGGTTCTTTTTCATGTTTATCTTAAGCCAAATGGATCTCCTGCTTTGTACAGCTCTTGTATTTGTCTTTCTAGCTCTTCTGGGGACATAATTAGAATTTAGAAAGTCTATATTTTGTATTACATTTCAGTGTGATTTTAAACAATTTTAGAATGCATGTTGTATAGTCTAATAATCCCATTGTTAGCAGACTGCAATGTTTAGCATGTTTAATATTATTGAACTGAGGTATTATTACCTATCTAGGAAAGAGGAGCGCTTGTAATGGAGTAGTCAATAACAAAGCCAAAAGTCATATTGATTTTCCCTGAGCAACCTAATGTATCTTGCAAATATTTCTCATTCTAATAAAGTTGGTTATGCAGACGAAAGACAAATGCATGGATGCTATTTTATTCGTTTTTTGAGAGGACATAAAAATAAAAACCAGTCTACATCTCAAGAAAATTAATCTTCTAGACCTTAATCAAGAGAGGGGGTCATGGAAACCCATTCTTCCCACAGTTGTCTGTCACAGCAGACATTTTTCTTAGCAAGGAATGTGCTTTTGGAAAGGTTTTTACCACTTCCTTCTTATAATTAGTGGTTCATAATCTACATATATAGAGTGGGTCAGGCACAGTCATCTTTGCTCGTTTGTTTATGCACTATTCGATGTTCTTCAGGAGAGAATGAATTTCCTGTTTTATTCCTAATATAACTTTGAAATATGCCAAGAAAGAGGAAATCAATCTTAAGGTATATACTACATACATGCTGTCATATATTCATCATATTTATATGTTTTCCCTGCCATTTGGCCCAAAGTGATTTAATACTACATTAAAGTAGAATCTGGGAAGACATCATAAACAGCTCTTGTTTAAAGGGCATTGTGAAGGAGAGCCTTTAATCTGATTGATGAAATAAATGGAAAGTAATCTATCCTCTATTCAACAGCTTGTTGATGGTATGAAAGAATTCCTACTCAAGCAAGCAAGCCTTTAAAAGAGAAAGACCTCTTTCATCCTGTCAGGTTCTCATTTTTGAGAAAAAGTTAAGTTTTTCATCATGGTTCAGGGGAGTTCTTGTAAAACGTTCACTGAAAATTTAAGAGCAATTACAGTGTCAGACAGCTAGAAAAATTGCTTTACTGAGTGAGAGTCCTCTGACAAATGCATTGTGGGAGAATTGATTCTTTCTTAAGGATAAGTGAATTGTCATTGTTAGTGTCTCTCTGTGACATCTAGCGAGATGTCATCTGCTTTGTAACAGAAGATTTGAATCAGACAACTGTACTCAACAGTAGACAGTGTCTAGATTAGTTCAGCAAAGAAATAAGCCTTTACTCTGCAGGGTATCAACTGAGCTATTAAACATTACAGACGAACGAGGATTTCGGAGGAAAGGAAGGGGTGGAGAGTTTAAAAATTAAAAATTAAAAACCAAATACAAAGCCATGTAGTTTGGATGTTGCAAAGAAATCTGTCATATCCTTCTGAAAACTACACTGAAAATAGATCAATAGAATTTCTACTGCCTCCATTAGCTTGATGAGAGAGGGGAGGGAGGGAGGAGAGAAGGGAGGGGAGGGGGGAAAGACAAAGAGAAATTTAGACCATGTTGGTAAAATTATAGTAAAACATGCAAGTGTGCATGTTTGAGAGAAAGAGCGGGGAGGGGGGAGGGAGGGAGAGAGAGAGAGAGAGAGAGAGAGAGAGAGAATCTTCTAAGAAAGAAATGACATTATTTCAGGGTCAGGTCTTTCTGCAGAAAAGAAGATGGGAGGGGAAGAAAGGATGAAGATCTTGGTGGGCCAAAATGGGAGGGAAAGGATTTTGTCAGGTAATCCGACTGATGAGAGCAGTTTACTGCCAAGGAAAGGAGCAGTAATGAGGTGTTCATTAGCATAAGGTAGGTGCCAGCTCTAATCTTGAGTAATGCAGAAGCCCGTGAAGGGCCTAAAAACAGTCTGTCATTCATGCTTTGCTTTTGCTAACCCACTATTCTGTTTTACTGACACAGTCATATTACAGATTTATACAGGTAATGTATTAGAGCTACGGGAAAGTGCAGTTAATAGGTGAAAATGTGGAGCACAATTTCTTGCAGTATTTCACTGCTTCCATTATATGCCCAGGGCAATCAGCATTAGAAAAGAAAAGAATTGAAAATGTTAGGTATATTCAAAGCTGTAATTCTATTTCAGAATTCCACTGAATTAGCTAAGATCCAAAGCTGAATATTAAGATATGTTGAAAGATTTTGCAAACAATATGTCAATTTACAATAGTATATACAATATACGATAGTATATACAGTAGTATATAACATAAATCTACATCCTGCGTACACTTCTGTATACATGCATACATTAGGAAGACAGAGAAAATATATAATACTATATGTAGTACTGTATGCATATATATATATATATATATATATATATATATATATATGAGAGAGAGAGAATTTTACTTATTTTTTTTAATGCTGACAGGCGTATTGGTATATATGTGTATTCTTTAATCAGTATTTTTCATGGCATAAAGAATTTCAAATTTTTGAAATCATTGTATATTCATAAGAAGACAATGACCAAGTCATGTTTTGATATCTTTTCAAGTTCAGTGTTTAAAATTCTCAGACATTTAAACTTTTTTATATTCAGCACGTTAAATACTGAAGGAAATGTATACAATGTTCCAGTTAAACATTCTTTAATCTTTTTGGTCAAAGACAAATATTGCTCTTTAAATGTTTGGTTCTTTCATCAGAAAAATATATTAGAATTTAGCCTTTGCACTGTCCTTTCTTTATAGAGCTGGTAAGTCTGGATTTTTAAAAACAAAATAAATTAAAATAATACCTCAGGCTTAGGGAAATTGTGATGCCCACTATTTTTTCTTTAGTGTTAGCATTTTAGTCAGCTGCTGAAAAATGTTCCCATTACACATTAAATAAGGCTATGCTTTCCTCAATTAATAATATATACATTTGCATATTTGCTATTTTTATTATTTTTTCCTAATTCCCTCAAATTAATTTGCTATTCATAGCTAAAATAAAGAGACAAACCAGAGCAGGCTTGTAATTCATTATTCCAAAAAAAATTAAACAACAGATAAAAGTTTGATTCTATACATACCTTAGCGCACTTTCTCAATCTCATCAACTTTAACATGTGTGGACTTCAACTTCCAGAATTCCCCATCATGTCCACACATGTTAAAGTTGCTGAAGTTATGAAATTGTGCTTTAAAATTGTGTGATTTCACTTTCACGAATTTATCTTTTCTTTTATGTACAGCGAGAGTATATGTACCAAGACAAATTCCTTGTGCATCCAATCACACTTAGTCAATAAAGAATTCTATTCTGTTCTGTTCTGTTCTGTTCTGTTCTGTTCTGTTCTGTTCTGTTCTATTCTATTCTATTCTATTCTATTCTATTCTATTCTATTCTATTCCAGGGAGATATCTGGACCAGGATGGCATGACAAATGAAAAGGAACCAGACTCACATATTCCTGAGAGTCCCAGTGAATACTCTAGGAAAGGGGTCTCCAACCTTGGCACTTTAAGCCTTGTGGAATTCAACTCCCAGAATTCCTCAGCCAGCTTTGCTGCTTGTGAAGTCCACAAGTCTTAAAGTTGTCAAGGTTGGAGACCCCTGCTCTAGGATGTTTCTTTAAACTTTTTTTCTCTCACACTCCTACTGTTAAAAGTTATGGAGACCTCCCAAACAGGTTTTGTTTATATGGATTCTATTTACTGATATTTACCATATTAAAAATTAACACTAATGCATTTGCTATTGCTACCATTTCTCACAACTGCATTATTTTTCAACTGAGACTGGCAAATAGTTTTTGATTTTGCAATCTCCTGAGAGGATCCTGGAGAAAACACACAAACACACACACACACACACACAATGAGCTTCTAGAACTAGCTTTTAAAAAACACTGCACTGAGTCAACATGCCTAGAGTGATGCGGGTGAAAACAATGTTTTGCAATTCACAAATGAGTTGAAATTACTACTGAGTTTGCACATTTGGGTTAGGATAGCACTTTCGATCATTCAAAATTATAGGTAAGTTTTTTATTATTTCCAGGTTGTAAATGTGGATCTTTTGCTTGGTTTCTTTAAGATACTTGATGAGTTCATCAATAAGGAGAGTGATTACTGTCTTTGCCAAAGCTCTTTACTAATTCTGAAAAGGTACTGTACATGTATGTTTTCTCTACTAAAGTAGAGAGCTGGCTTTATTTTTGTCTTTCTAGTAATGAAATGAAATCTGTTTTTCTTTGCCTCCCATAAATATGCCCCATTGTAGGTGAGTTCTATTTTTTAAGGGATTCTGTAAATTCAGAGAAAGAACATTTACATTTTTTTTAAAAAAATCTAAATGCTGAAGAACTAGAAATTTTAGGGATTTAGCAACAGAAATTCAGTTAGTAAAAGTTAGAGAAAGGTACAAGTGAGAAGAATGTAGTGATATGATACAAATAGATATTGCAATCCTCTTTGGAAGCTGCATTAGGTTTAGTAGAGATAATCACCTAATAATTTCAAGATTGCAACATAGATTACTGCTTTCTTTATTAAGGAGATTAATAATATTAATAAGCTATAATAAGCTATTGTTCTGCTTTCAAATAAGACATTGTTAGCTTAATAATGACTATAATTCATGGCAGCAATAATTAAAATTCTGATGTTTATTGGCATCATCTACATCCAGCTCACGAGCAAGTATTCTTTTTTAATTTAGAATTATATTTACTTAGTTGGTAGGAATAATTTAGAGTTCAGCACAGAAAAAGTTATTCAGATGTAAGTAGATAGCAATAGAGGGAAGAATTTAGATTGTTTCTCCTTCTGCTCCATTATTAAGTGCATGTATAAATACCCACATACTGTAAACAATTGTGAGCAATTTACTTCTAAACCTACCTAAGAAAATCAATAGTGTTCCGTATGTAGTTTGTTAAAATAGTAAATTAGATTTGCTATCTAATTTTACAATGCGATATTACTTTTGTTCAAACATGCATTCTCTGCTACTAAACAATATTTTTTTGTGGTAATTCAGATTTGGAAAAAATCTTCCAATATACTGTCTAAGCTAACTGTTTTGGACTTTTCTTATGAATTTGTTGTGGGAGATTATCTTGTGTAAATCTATAAATTTCTTAAAAATGAGCTTCATTCTGATACTGATACATTGCTAGAGCTGAAGATAATAGAAATCATATGTATTTGTGTTTTTATAACATTCTATACGATGTCAGGCTGTATTATCTAAAGTCACTTTATGAAACAATCAGTGATTTGATGTTTTGTCTTGCTACTATGTATATAAGAATTATTTAATCATTAATCTTTTTTTTTCCTAATAAGAAAAAAAACCCCAATTGTTACGTGGTGTATTTACTCTTTTTTTGGTAATTCATGATCCCATCTTCAGTTTCTGCTGTGCTTTTTTGTGGGTATGTAGTCCAAAAATATCTTTATATCTTTGAAAGATAAATTAATCTGTGAAATCTTAAATGTATAGATTTTTAAGATATCAGGAAAAAATGGAAGCATAACAGTGCTGGGGATATTTCTTAATTTTAGCTTAATAAAACTATTCATCTTATTATACTAAAATAACAACACTTCAATCTCAGGAAAAATAATTGTATACATTTGATTTATTCTTTTTTACATGCATTAGCAATAGAGTAAAATGTATTGTACTGGACAAAATGCTATAATCTAATTCTGTACAAAATATTACAATCAGATTCTGAAATGCTGATGTATTGCCAATCTGAAAAAATAAGAGTTTTAGACGATTGATAATCCATCAATATTTCACTATCTGTTAAAATAGGATTGGTTTTATGCTAGAAAAAATGTTCTTATTGTTATGTGATCATAATCATTACATCAGATTGCAAGAAGACATTAAAGATATTATGCATTAGTTCTCTGAAGGATCTCTGTTCCATATGATGATGTGTTTAAAAAAAAAATAGAAAAGCAAAACAACGCCAATGGTATTACCTTTGTTATTTTTGCTAATATATAAAAAATGTTCCATTGTGTCATTTATCAGCTTACAGAATCATACTTCCATAGAAAAGGTGAAGGAAAATGGTTTCCCCTATCCAGTTGTATCCAACTGTAGATGGCGGTACTCGGTTTCTTAGCTGAGGGAGCCAGCGATGTCTGAAGATCCTTTCCATGGTCCTGTGGCCATCATGACTAAACACCAAGGTGTACAGAATGCTGTTACCTTCCCACCGAAGTGGTAATCTACTCGCATTTGCATGCTTTCGAACTGCTAGGTGGGGAGAATATGGAGCTGTCTCCATCATATGGCACTTGGGTCTTGAACCCAGGCTGTCAACTTCTGTCAGATGCAGAAGGATGGAGAAATTGACAACAGAAAAATAAAATATTTCAAATTTTTTTCAGTTTTCCACTAAAGAAATTTTAAGGAACCTTGAAAAAGAAATAGATAAACATAAGCCTCGCTTGTACGTGAATAACATTTTAGGAAATTGGAAAACACATTTTAGGAAAGTACATAAGTACATAGACAATATTTATATGGGTCAAAATATTCAAGAAGGGATCAGACAGAATGAGTGACAGAAATGACAATGTAGACTTTACACACCGGGGTTTTCTTCTGTACTGCTTCAAAAACATCTAGCCCAACTTAGTAAGTTGTTTTTGGCTCAGCAGCGTGGTAGCCTTTCCAAATAGTATTAAGAAAGCACCAACTGCTACAGCACGGTTTTCAATCAAACTTCAGCACCTCCTCCACATATGGTGTGATCTTAAAACTCAAATGTAAGTAAAAGGTTCATGGGAAACTTATTTTCTCCCCCAAAAATACTATAGTTAGGCGGTATTTATTTATTAGGATCAACCCAAACATCATGAAAAGGATATGTTGACTGTTGAGATCACTGGTAGGTAAAGTGTTACAAAACCAATTTTGTGAATGCATCTTTAAAAGATTATAACGTTTGTTCCTATTCTTACAGTTTTATTTTATATTTTTTCATGTTGTCTCCTGCATTGAGGTGTGCAAATAGATAAATGAACGACTTAAAACAGCAGACATTTGGAGGACAGATATTTAAATTCATTGATTGCTTTTATCTTTGCTCACTTGCATTCCAATAATTTAGAATTATACTGTGTACATTAATTATTATTTTTTTAAAAAGAACAATTTGGGCAATCTAGTATAAAATGAAGTGCTGTGATTATCCCAATTTAGTTTCAGTCAATTTTGTTTATGGTTCAGGGAATTAGGAAAATCTTACTGGTTTACAATTTTATAGCATCCTTAGAAAGGTACTCATTATGCTTGTTTGTTGTTACCATGTATTTTGCTCTTATAAATAAGCTTGCTATATCTTTTATTACTAAGCCAAGATCATCATTACAATGACAAAGTGTTCATAACAATTCAATCCTTTGGCTTCAAAAAAAAATCAAGAAGTTACTGTAATTTCAGAGCTTTTAATAATAGTATAGAACAAAATAAATATCTCATTACAGAAACTCCTAGAATAAAGTCACATGAACAAATTTTCTGCCAGGATCCAGACAGAATGAAGGAGCAAAGAAATTCCAAAGAAACCTCAACAGAAATGTACGATACATTTGGTAAGTAGGAAGAGTAGAATAGTTGCTATATTGAAATTCCTTGTGCATTGAAAAATAGACCCAGTGTGATGAAGCAATTAAAGTGATGGGGACTAGGAATAGGGACTACTCCACTTCACAGACACACATAGACACAGAGAGATACACAACACACGCACACATACACAAAGAGAGAGACAGAGAGAGACAGAAAGACAGAGAGAGACAGAGACAGAGAGACAGAAAGACAGAGAGAGACAGACAGAGAGACAGAAAGACAAAGAGAGACAGAGACAGAGAGAGCATCAGTAGTGGGTTTAAATTTCGGTTGCTACCGATTCGCTCATTGGTGTGCGGGCGTGCGGGCGTGCGGGCGTGCGGGCGTGCGGGCACTCATGCACGTGCGCAATGCTTCTGCAGATGCGCAGAGATGTCCAGGTGGGTGGACGGAGCTCCCGCCACCGCCGCTACCGGTTTGCCCAATCCGGGGAGGACCAGTAGCAACCCACCACTGGAGAGCGTGAATGAGTTTGGATGGAAAGTCTGAAGATGTGAACTTCAAGCCGCCGGAAGAGTGACTGGATATTCCATCCTGGGTCTCCTCTTCTTTCTCCTCTAATCTTTTGATTTATTTATTTTAGATGCTATTATACTGTCCTAATTGAAATTTTTAAATGCCTTAAAATTAAATGCTAGCACTAGCTGACTTTAATTAATCTTGAAAACCTAAGCAGGGTCAGATCCCAAACAAAATAACCTCAGCGCTATAATAATATCTGATAGGATGCTGGATCTCTGTAGAGATCTGGAATACCAGTTCAGATTCCAGAACTGTTATTATGCATAATTTGTGCCAAGAAATATCTGTAGAAGTAAAATTTGCTCAAGTGATGGAGGAGGAGGAGGAAGAGGAGGAGGAACTGGTGGTGTTAGGAATGCAATTGAGAAAAGAATACAGTACATTAGATAGAAAAGTGGAAGAAATAAAATATTGCCATCACAGTTAGGGAGCAAATAAGAAGAGGAGGCTACCTATCTTAAATTGTTTGGGGTTTTTTTGGGGGGTGGGTAGCAATAAAACTCCAAAGGATTTTATCTCCTTGTTGCCACTTTAAGATTCCTGTCTAGCTCCTTTATAAAACTGTTTATGCTAACATCTCCCGTTGATGACCTTGGAAGTTTATGGCACATTTAAACTGGTTCTTGTGTAAAGAAATTACAGTTCAAATTCTTTGTGACTGCCCTGTTTAGTGTCTTTATGTTTTCTTTGCTCTTTACAAAGAGATCTGGACATTTCATTCTTTCAATTCCCCTTTGATGATAGATTCACTTAAAGGAAAAGCTCTGGACTAAATAACTAACAGGAAGTTAGAAAGTGGGGAAGAAAGTTGATATTGATAGTTTCACATTTGGGGAAAACAGATCCTGTTTTAATCAACTACCGATCTTATATACAAATTGTTTCCAGTAAATAGCGTAGTCATAACAACATTTAGAGAGTGGTCCAAAGTCTTCATGCACTCAATTAATACACTGAACTATTTTAGAGATACAAACAGATAATTGTATCCTGCAGAGTAAACAAGACAGTAATATCCTAATAGAGATCTGCTTAAAACATAGAGAATGATTTCTGGCAATGCCATCCAGTACATGTTTGATAGGATGTTCCCGCAAATACAGTAGTGGCCAAAATTGTGAAAACCTTTTGGGAAAAGTGTATTTTTGAGGTTTGATGGCTAATAACACCACTTTTTTTTTTTTTAGTTTTAAAATAATCCTATTCCTCTGATGGAATGGCCTGGGAGTAGCCCAGACCTTAACCCAATTGAAAATCTATGGAACCAACTAAAGAAATTTGTTAGTCATAAGTGACCCAGCAATAAACCCCAGTTAATAGAAGCAATTATTCAATCTTGGTTTCACATTATAACAGCTGCAGAACTAAAAGACTTGGTTCACTCCATGGGAAGAAGTTGTAAGGCTGTAATTCATGCTAAAGGTTACCCAACTAAGTATTAACTGACATGGTGATAATTTTTGTATATCTCATTTTTCTATAGTGATAATTTTGGTATATTTAATTTTTTCTATGTGTTTCGCTTTTCTTCTTTATACTGTAACTGCAATTCTGATAGCAAATCCTTCATAAAAGTTATTGCATTACATTCTTGATTAAATTATCTTTCCATTGATATATAGTTTTATGGCACTAGTCTTAAAAAAAGTAGTGTTTGTAGCTAGTTTTAGAAAATACACTTTTCCCACAAAGGTTTCCACAATTTTGGCCACTACTGTACCTCAATGTCAAGCCATGTGGAGCTTTAAAGATCAAAAACAGCACTTTAAGTTTCATTCAGAAGGTCATTGGAAAATATAACTATAGCATATTTCGTAGTATAGTACAGAAATAGTGGCAGAGATTGTTCATTACAGCTGTCCTCCCCAACTTGGTACCCTCCAGATATGCTGTAATTACAGTCTAGAAGGTGTCAGGTTGGGAGGGCTGTTTTACTGGAAAAGGAGAAAACCAGAGCATCTTTCATACACCATATAATTATCTAAGCATTGTTCCAGTCTGTGTGCTTGGACAAAGCAAGGCAAGAGAGAAGGTACAATTACAGATACAAGCACTCATTTTTGGATTGCAAGCAAGGATACTAAGAAAATAGTGAAATGGTTTTTGCATTTATAAAACTGACAGACAGATGCTAAGTTAGCTCACGTTTTTCATCGTTCACTTAAATATTGCAATACAGTTTCTTCCCTCCCCAGCCTGTTCTGCATTAATCATTTAAAGAAATTATATTCCAAAGCATTTCATGATATAATTTGAAACACTGGCCTATCTGAATGCAAGCACGCGCTTCCTTTTGAGTGCAATCTTCCAAACCATTAAATTCCTCCCTGTTTCATCCTTCACTTCATTCTATAATTTTTTTTTCCATAGTTCCACTTCATCTAGGTGATACTTGTAGCAAGTCATTCTTATCTGACGTTTCCCATTGAATGTGCTCCTGTATCTAATTCATGAAATTAATCCTATTTCATTACAAAGCAGAAAGTGCTGGAATCCACAGGCAGGGTGGTGGAAATTACAAGATGGCATATCAAGGCTTACATTGCAAGACCTTTTGAAAGTATGTGTCAATGTATGCATGTATCGGGGTGGGTTCTAAATTTTTTTACTACCGGTTCTGTGGGCGTGGCTTATTTTGTGGGCGTGGCTTGATGGTCATGTGGCAATTATTTAGGATTTAGCAGAGGTACTGGTCTACCAGGATTTTAACTGCTTGCAGAGCTGTACTGATCTACCTATTTATTTTTGCAGGCACTGATCTACCCATGTATTTTTGCAGGCACTGGTCTACCCATGTATTTTTGCAGGCACTGGTCTACTCATTTATTTTTGCAGGCCCTGCAGGCATTGGTCTACTTATTTGTTTTCTTTTAACACTGATCAGCTGTAGGGCGGCCCTTTGAAGCCCCGCGGCAAGAGTTTAATCAGTTTTTTCCCCCTTAGCTGTCAGCTGGGACTCAGAAGGCAGCAATAGATTGGGGGTGGGGCCAAATAAAAGGTAAGAATAACGCGGGGTGGGGGGGAGGTGGGGGGGGCAGAACCGGTTCGGTGACATCATATCATCACCGCTACCGGTTCGGTGGAACCAGGCCGAACCGGGAGGAACCTACCACTGGCATGTATGTAATATCGATTTCATGTATGTAACTTGCAATGTTCCATTTGCTATTTTGACAATTTTGAAACAACACACATCCATCATGGCATCATCCTTCACTATAGACAATCGGGTAACAATAACAGTGTAGATAAGATGTTACCTGATTCTGCTCATTAGCCTTAGATTTAGGCTTCAGAAAGATGTAAGTCAGTATTAGGAACAGGGGAATGCGGTTTGTTTAGTTGAATACTGTCCAATGCTACGTTTTCCAAAATTGATGCCTTCCTGATGTGTTAAGACTGCCATTCCCAAACTTTCTAATCAAAGATTTTACAAAGAAAAGGTTCTTATTTCCTCTGATTCCTTTTTCAGAAAATTCATTAATTTAAGTGGCCTTCTTAAAAATATAAATTTAATAAATGAATTAAAAATAAGAGTTACTGAATTTTGTAAGTGGCTCATTTAAAGTGTAATTGACTTTGAATAGTATTCCGAAAGGTAAGAGACTTAATAAACATTTGCCTTCTCTTCTTCTCTCTCTGTGTGTGTGTCTTCTCTCTCTCCTGCAAATTTTGGGAAGGCTCTGCTACCAGTGGTGGGTTGCCCCCGGTTCGCACCGGTTCTATAGTAAAACTGGTGGGAGGCTCCAGCCACCAACCCTGACGTCACCAAAATGCTTCTGCGCATGCGTGCGAGTGAAGCGAGTGCACACTCATGGCCCCGCTGCGAACTGGTAGTAAAGGTAAGTAGAACCTAACCCTGGAGTGGACAATGTACAACCTCTGGGTGCATCCAGAATTGTGTTTCTAATCCTGTCTAGGATTAGAAATCCTAATGCCTGGCTAAGTGACTCAGTGGCTAAGACACTGAGGTTGTCGATCAGAAAGTTTCGGCAGTTCGAGTTCCTAGTATAAGTCTCCTGTGTGAGCAGGGGGCTGGACTAGATGACCTCCAAGGTTCCTTCCAACTCTGTTACTGTTATTATTATCCTCTCGTACCCTATGAACATCTATGTGGTATGAACGGAAACTGTCAGAATTACTTTTTTTAGATGGAGAATTGTAAAGGTTTTACGAATTTTTTTAAATCCTAAAATGGGCTTTTCTTTTCTTTTCTTCTTTTCCTTTTTTAGCATGAACAGAAATACTGATAAGTTATGGATCCCCATTGAATGAAGTTTTTCTGTGCTGAATCAAAATAAGCAATGATGTGGATTTTCGGGGGGGAAACATATTTCTCCCCTTCCTGAGTGCTTATACAGTGTATATAAATCATAATAAATATTTCCAGTAATATATTACCTTGCTGATTTTCATGCTGGATGGAAATTTATTTAATCAACTTCTTTGCTGCCTTAATTATGGAAGCAACTTTCTAGGCAACATACAAGTTAAATAAATAAAGACAATTGATACTGACTCAAATACCTCAACAGTTTTGCTGCTAGTTAAATGCATTTGAACCATATTTTGTGCCTGGGGTGGGAAGGATTCAGTAGTAGTTTGATTGTCAAGAAACTCAGTCTTTACTGAGCAAAGCAAGCATGCACACGCAGTCCCGTTGCGAACCAGTAGTTAAGGTAAGTAGAACCCCTGTGCACAATATTACTAAACAAAAATAAAAATACCTCTCTTGCAACAATAATGCAAAAGATGCATCATCATTTATTTTCACAGTTTTAGTTTTGCTGTAATCCAGCTCAGCTATATTTTGGTTCTCAAAGAAAAGAAAATAGCATTCTAGATTCTGAAAAACCACTGGGGTTCAATTCAAATACTAATTTAATATGAGATTCTACTATGGCTTACCATAATTATGCCCACCAAAAAAAAATCTTATAAAATGGAACATTCAAAAAATAACCCTAAAAAACTAAAAGAGACAGAAAAGAGGAAAGGTATTGATTGGGCAATGAACATAAAACTCAGGTAGCCCAACCCAGATGTTAAAGTAGGAAACAATTTGCAAATGCAGTAGCAAATGAAAAGGACAGGAGCAAGGAAATAAAGGAGCAAGGAAATAAAGAAGACAATGCTGAGAAAATTAGACTCTAGCAGAAGTTACATATTTCATATTGTCAATCCCTCACTTTTGCCAAAAGAACGAATAGTCCAAAGAACTGTGGTCTACCATTTTCATATATTCGTTAAAAAAAAAGAAAGGATGACTGGCAAATTATTTAACTGGTTTATCAGCATTGATCCAAGAAAGTTATCTAGCCAGTTTGGTCCAGTTCTTGTGAATCATTTATTTTTCTCTAGCTCTAAGTGGAGGAGAGCTCTCATCTGTGGTCTTTTATACTCCAGAAGCAGATACCAACCATTCCACTCTGGGCTTCAACTTAGACTTAATCATTACGTGACAGGCAGCCTGCTTAGGAAGGTGAATGGAGAGAGATACAACTCTATGGGAAGCACCTAGAAGTACGAGAGACTAACTATAGGATGGTGAGTTCCAAAGGTGCTTTTTCCAAGAGGCAACTGGACTTTCTGGTTTTTCTTTGAAGATGTTTTGCTTCCCATCCAAGAAGCCTCTTCAGCTCTGAAGAAGGATGGAGAGCTTCTTCCTCATATCTCAATAGCTGAGTGATAAGAAGAGGCACATGTATCTGTTGATCTCACCCATTCATTCACATTCATTCATTCACTCACTCATTCACACACACACCTTTCGCTTGTCTTATTAACTAATTGTTATTGAAAGACTCAGGTGGAGTCCCTTCTTTTAATTTGTGAATCGTCTCCAATATTGATGGGAACAGATTTGAAATATTCTTGAATGATCTGATATATGATGGCAAGTGTACATATATATTCTGAAACCACATACAGTATATCAAGTAGCAAATAAATATATGGGTGTTTTCCAGCCATTAAAAAGAATGCTTGAGGAAAGGAGAAGACCTCACTAAGCTCTGACCCTGATCTATAGGTGTTGAGACATCTGAATTATATTTGTGGCTTTTTACAGATGTCCCAAGAGAGTTTTGCCATGTTCTGACTGGAATCACTATCAACTTTCTGAACCAAGTTTAAAATAAAGCTACAGAGGGGAAGGAAAATAGCCTTCCTTCCCATGATGGACAATTTACTAATAGTGGATGAACCATTAATCCCAGCCTTTAAATCAGGGGTGTGAATCTCGCATCGTCACAGCATCATCACGTGACGTATCATATCTGCCCCCCCTTTACTAAACTGGACATGGGCGTAACCAGCACATGACGCATCCGGCACACGGGTCATGAGTTTGACAGCCCTGCTTTAAATCTAGGCAAGTTTCTTTTCCTATGCACCAACTATCATTAGACAATATTAAAGGTGAAGGTAAAGGTTCCCCTTGCACATATGTGCTAGTCGTTCCCAACTCTAGGGGGGCAGTGCTCATCTCCATTTCAAAGCCAAAGAGCCAGCACTGTCCAAAGATGTCTCCGTGGTCATGCGGCCAGCATGAATAAACAGCAAAGGTGCATGGAATGCTGTTACCTTCCCACCAAAGGTGGTCCCTATTTTTCTACTTGCATTTTTAACGTGCTTTCGAACTATTAGGTTGGCAGAAGCTGGGACAAGTAACGGGAGCTTACCCTGATACGCGGCACTAGGGATTCAAACCGCTGAACTGCCGACCTTTCGATTGACAAGCTTAGCATCTTAGTCACTGAGCCACCACGTCCCTAGACAATATTAAGATAAAGGAGATCACCATCCTGAAGCAGATTCCCAGACAGGTACGAGAATCAAGAAGAAAATATTATTTTTTATCAAATAAGCTGTACCTCAAGGGAGTAGGTTTTAGGTGGTTGATTCCGGAGGGCTTGATGATTTTTTGGGAGGACAGTAAGAAGAAAATTAATAATGTAACGGAAGCTAAGGCTTTTTTTGACCAACATAAATCCTTCCTAGGTGGAGAAGATACAGGAGCCGAAGAGGGGGAAGTATTAGATGATCAAGGAGCGGAGGCGGACGGAGCTGTTGCGGCCCGGGAGGGGGGGGGAGGCCAGACCATGGTTTTAAGAGCCAGAACTAGGAAATGAAGAAAGGAGGGGAATCTATTGTTTAAGGTTTTTTTAATTGACATTTTTCTTTCTCTCTCTTCTTTTATCGTATTTTGTATAACACTTTTTTTGTTTATATAATTTTTATATAACCTGGTTGTTTGTTTCGATTTAAGATAATAATGTCTGTTGTGTGAGAAATTAAAAAAGAAAATAATAATTGAAATATCTTTATATAAAGATATTGAAAATTCAACATATTGTAAACTATAATATTGTATATTTTTAACCAATAAAAACTTTTTATAAAAAAAAAAGATAAAGGAATAGAAGAACTGCCAGCTGATGTAGGAATTCATACAGAACTAATTTTAACAAGTATCTGCTAAGACAATCGTCCTGGTGTGAATTTATTACACATGGTTTAGGAACACTGGCGATTCCCCTTCTAGCCCTCTGCATTTTGTGACTCTTTAAAGATCAAAACTTCTGTGAAAGGGGAAGTTTTTTATAGACAGTCTTAACAGTAGAAAACATGATCATCCCTTAGATCACTTGCTGCTAGCAAACTGTCAGTCACTATAAAGAGAAGGCATAAAGAACCATGTGTACTGCAGGACTTTGGAGTGTATTATACAGCTCTACTGGATCTCTGTAAGTGATGACTGATGGTTGGATAACACCAAAGCATTTCCTCCAGGTGTATACTTGTCTTATTTGAAGTGAATGGTAACCATTGTCTTTTGAGAGAGAGTAAAGGGGCACTCTTGAAGACACAATTAGGTGTACAGAATGTTTATTTTAATCTTCCCACATTTTTCCCTAAACCTTCTACATTCATCAACTCCATTTGTGGATCATTTGTGAATGGACACTTGTGGTGGAAATCGTATGCTTCAACTTGTCCCTTGGTATAGAAAAGATTAAAAATACAATGAGTAAATCACTCCAGACTTTTTTTTTTTTTTTGGCCTGGAGACAACTTCTGATAAGACTAGAAAATGTCTCTATTTGAATTGGTTTGAGGCAGCAAAAGAGTGCTATTTTCATTTATGTACATATCAATTTAGCTTACTGAAATAAATTAATATTCAAGTATTTTTAATGATAATTTTCAACCAGCAAACAACGTGGCATGTTAAAGCTTGGTGTTCGGAGAATAATCCTTAGGCGCTCTTTAGTGTTTTAAACATCCATACAAATCAACACCCAATGTAGCCCCATTAACTCCACAGTGACATGTTTTTCACATGAAGAACACTTACTAAATAGGTTTAAATGGTCAGTATGCATAATACAATTTTCTAAAGTGCACTCTTCCTGGTAGGAAATCCTTCTTCATGGAGGTGAGACCATGACAAATTTCTCTTTCTCTAGAAAGACACTCTCTTACCCAATTTTCCCCATGGAAAATCTTCCATTTTCATCATTTATTGAAATAACGGAAAGTACTCGAGAGCTCATACGACCAGTTTTTTCTGCTTTTAAAATGAGCCGAAATTTGCCAAAAAAATTGCCAAAAGAGAGAGCAGGTGGGATGGGGATAAATTTTAGCCACAGCCTCTGCAATTGAAAATATAACTTACCTGAAATCCTTTTAAACTTTTAAACTCTTCTACTTAAAATGAAAATATAGTTATCCTTTAATACAAACTGTATTTAATACAAACTGTATTCAATGTAGTTATCATACAAATTACATGCACTTTGGCACTGATTTAATAAGGTTATCAGGGGTAATAATATGGTTTAAGGGAAATACAATAGCCAGAATGTAAGAAGCATACAAATGAGATTAAGGTTAGAAGACACAAATACATCCATTATATCAGGATTGGGAAACCTCTCTAGGTCTTGAGAGACCTAAACCGAATTGGGGAGAATGGATGTGTATATAAGCGTTGGCAAATGTTTTTATTGCATGTTTGCATTTAACATATTAATATATACATATTAAACATGGTATAGGGTCTCCTGCTTGAGTGGCAGGTTGGACTAGATGACCTATAAGGTCCCTTCCAACTCTGTTAATCTGTTAAATCTGTTTACATTATTGCTGCCACATCTGAGAATGGCAGGAATCACCTTGTATTTAACGAAGATGAATAAACATATTTTAACTCCTTCAGGTATAATACCACATTTCTTCTGCAACTTAGATCATTCTAATTTATTGAGTAATAATTGTCTTTTGTGTTGAGTGGTAAATCTTTATTCCATTGTTATGAGCCAGTTCAAGCATCTGGTTAATCAGAGGAAAGATAAGCATTTTCATAAATAAATGATCTGACAAAAAGCCATTTTCTCACTGTGAGCATTGGATACAGCAGGATTCCCCAGCCAGTTTTCCTGTCATAAGTTTTTTCTACAAGCCACAATAATGTCACTTACATTATATTGTCATGGTACCTATGATGCAAATGGTACAATTTGTATTGTTTAAGAAATGATGTGAGGATGCTTGTGATGACACTTCCTCTTCCTGATACTTATACTTGTTGGACTGCAGTTTCCAAAGTTAGTTGCAAAGCTAGGATTGAGAATTCAGTACTGCATAATTCTTAACTTTCTCTGAAGAACTGCTCTTTCCATCATTAGGTCTGCAATCATCTATATATTTTAGTACATACATCTTTTCACTCTGAATAAACTGTTGGCTATGTTGGAAAGGTGTTACAGTGACTCATTTCCAAATTTAATCATTAAATTTGGAAGAAGAGAAGAGAAGAGAAGAGAAGAGAAGAGAAGAGAAGAGAAGAGA
>WNWU01000002.1:52678562-52694382 GCA_012654045.1 Ptyas mucosa
AAGAGAAGAGAAGAGAAGAGAAGAGAAGAGAAGAGAAGAGAAGAGAATAAGAGTTGGAAGGGACATTGGAGTCTTCTAGTCCCTCTAGAAGTCTTCAACCCCCTGCGTAGGCAGAAAACCCTACACCACTTCAGACAAATAGTTATCCAATCTCTTCTTAAAAACTTCCAGTGTTGGAGTATTTACAACTTCTGGAGACAGGTTGTTCCACTGATTAATTGTTCTAATTGTCAGGAAATTTCTCCTTAGTTCTAAGTTAATTCTCTCCTTGATTAATTTCCACCCATTGCTTCTTGTCCTGCCCTCAGGTGCTTTGGAGAATAGCTTGACTCCCTCTTCTTTGTGGCAGCCCCTGAGATATTGGAACATTGCTATCATGTCACCCCTACTTCTTCTTTTCATCAAACTAGACATACCCAGTTCCTGCAACTGTTCTTCATATGTTTTAGCCCAGTGTTGGGTTTCCACCAGTTCGGACCGGTTCACAAGAACTGGTAGTAAAACTGGTGGGAGGCTCTGCCCACTGACCCAGACATCATCAGGAAGTTTCTGTGCATGCGCGGAAGCTTCTACGCATGTGTGCACGCTCCCGTTGCAAACCGGTAGTAAAGGTAAGTAGAACTCACCCCTGTTTTAGCCCCCAGTCTCCTAATCATCTTTGTCGCTCTTCTCTGCACTCTTTCTAGAGCATTCTTTTTTACATCGTGGGGACCAAAACTGGATGCAATATTCCAAGTGTGGCCTACTGTAGCACTTTTCCAATAAGAAAGCATAAATCTTTAAACTGGGTTTCTTGAAATATCTCTTGTTGTTTTTAAGTGGAATGAACAAAAGATCTCTTGATGTTTGTAATAGATTGGCAAGGCCTTGTGACTCACAACCGTGTAACAGCAGCAACTGTAATCATCCTTTCTCCCTAGTTACAGTGAATTGCTAACTATCTGCCCTTGATTCAGTAGAAAACTATACCAGCGTGAAATCCATTCCCTCTTTGCTAGTCTTTATCCTGCCTCTGGTGCCTTTTCTGGTTCACTGCTGAATGATGTTGCCATGAATCCATTTGTGCAGTGACTGATGGGCAAAGCAATTGGTCAAGGCCTCCACCTTTGCTCTCCTCCCTTACCTGACATCCTCAACTGGCAAGAAAAACAAATGCCACTCATGTAGGTGTGGCAGGAACAGCAGGTCTGATTGCAGGGCTCTTTCCATCATCTCCATGCTCTTTCCAGGGTCCTTCCTTCGACATACCATTCAGTCATAATTAAAATTAAAAGCAAACAAAAAAACAAATGACAGATCATATTTATAAAGAGAGCTGAGTCACAAGGAGTGCTTTAACTTAGCATTTCTCTTCCCTTTCTTTGTATCAGCAACAAATGCCAACTTTAAGATTCTTCCATACACGACTGTATTCTGGAGGCAATTGGGGATAGTCTGAACATGATACTGTAAGAATGGTAAAAATGTGGATGATGAAGATGATGATTTCAAATTCAAGGACTGAGTAGATCCACAGCCACACCCTGTTCTTTAACTCGCTGCATACAGCTGTCCAGTATTTTTACTTGCTCCTGTTGGTGAATCACAAGGCTGTAGCACATAAACAAATACAGTAACAAAACATATCTCACAACCTATTTTATCTGACTTCTCTTTGCCATAGGTCCCAAGGAACCAATAACATCTCAGGATGGCTCCACACTATTGATGTATTCACTTTTTCCATGCCTTTGTTTGTATATTTTAATTTGTAATATATTTTAATTTCTTATAATTGTTTTATATTTTATGATTGCATTATATGTGTGTGTGTGTGTTTCTATTTGATTGTTATATGCCTCCAAGAGTCACTTTTTGTGAGACAGATGGCTAAATAAATCTGATAAACAAATTTCTTCAGAGTTTTCTTCTTTATGTATTTGTGGATATCAATAGATGGACTAAGCTCATATGCTTGGTTCGAAGCATGTATGCCTGCTCTCAGGAAAAGTGGGAGGTAATTTTAGTTCTTAATTTGCACTGCTTAAATACTATAATTCTAACTTTTTTTTCCTGAAGGAAACATCAAGTTAAAAAGGAAACTGGGTTGCATTAATTATACTGTGTCAAATTAAATGAACCAAGTTCCCCAACTATTTTTAAATATTTTGACATCTGGCACAACATGAGCCGCATTTTGATACACACTTTAATTTTGAACAAGGCTTTTGAAATGTGGTGAGTACATGGCACTGCACATCCATTTTCTTGTTTCCAAATGTCTGAAGACCCTGAAAGCTGCATAAAAATTGTTCACTTATCCTCTATCATTGCTTGAGGGTTGTCTTAATGATTAGGATAACTGGTTCTTATAATTCACCAGATCAGTCAAACAGAATAACCTGCAGCTGATGGACATGTCAGTCAGTCAACCTTTAATAACTTGAGAAGGGTGGCATCACAGTAGCTGATCTCATGCCTTGTGTGTGAAAGATTTCATATTCAATTCAAGGCATCTTAAAGGAAGATTTGTGTTTAAAATTTTGGAGAAAGGCCAGCAGCAAGAAATGGGCCATGATAGGCTTTTTGAGGTCATCTTCTGGGCACACTCATTTTTTTAAAAAAGGTTGTCAATCGAACTTACCCTTGTCAACAATGGCTGCAATGATAGATATGATCTATCAGAACATATACCCATGGATCAGAAAGTGATCTGGGCTCACACAATACTCTCTATCCATCCAGTAAGGTTTTAAAGGCATTTGTAAAGGCATCCCAGTGAATAAATATGATTGTTTGCTTTTCAGAAAGACAACTTCTTGTTTTATTTACATAAAGTAGACTGATTTTTTAAAAAATAAGGTGGGTCAGGGTGCTGGATGAGAACAAGGAAGGCTGGGAATCACATTGGTGCCCAGAGGTGCCATGTTATCTTCTCTTGTTATAGAGCTAGATGGACCACTGATATGACTGGATGTGCAGCATCTGACATTTTAGTTGACACTATACTAAAAAAAATTTCTTCCAAATTCTGGCGATTTTTCTTCCCCTGTGAAAGAGACATCAGTTTTGTATCAAATAATCAAGGTCTGTTACATTGTGATTATGATTTTCCAGCTCCAATCAAAATAATGTATCTCTGTTTTGATTTTACAATTATTGTTCATGAGGGCATCTTTAGATTTTGGTGTGTGTTCATGTTGGAAAGCAACAGATACAATCACAAAAAGGCCACAAGATTATCAACACAAGCATTCCTACAATTAGGTAGGTAGCTGTATCTACTTCAAGTAGGTACTCTGTTTCTCAACCTTATCAACTTTGCCGAGGTTGGGGAATGCTAGTAGTTGCAGTCCATACATCTTAAAGTTGCCAAAGTTAAGAAACCATGATTTAGTTATACAGCTCTTCTGAACAGCTACCTAGCTGATGTGGCTAATATGGATCAGCTACCTAGCTGATGTGGCTATGAGTTGTCTACGATGTTTAGTTAGTTATTGTTGGAACACGTTTGAGATATGGGCCAGCAAGACTCCTTTTTAAGTGTTCTTAATGAGTTGTTTTGTTTTACCATTTTCTCTCTGGGCAGAGAAAATGCTCAGGGCAACAGATGTCTTTTGATATCCCCCATCCAACATTCACCTATACCATAGCTTTCTTTTTATAATTTGTAAAGAATGCATAGAGCATATAGTATCTGTAACTTGGTAATACTACCACAATATGAGCCACTAATTTTTTTCCCCAAATAACTTAAAATTAGAAAGAAAATATAATTCAGGGCTAGCTATAATTAGTTTTGTGTTTGACACCAAACAATCTTTAGAAAATTGTAGGGGGGATTATGGCAATTCCCTAATTCAGTGTTCCTTAAACCAAGTCCTTTGAAACTCCAGCCTCCTCAGAACAACTTGGAAATGTTCTACTTGCTGATCCTAGGACCAAAGAGCTTGTTGGGTTTGGATCCATCTGATTTTACCACTCAAAGGAGTGACCTATTTATGAATTAAGAGGAGATGTTGATAGGTATCGCCTCAGATGTCATTCAGAAGCAATATATAGAAATTGTTCATCACTAGATGACTTTTGGATGAAAGTTCAAAGAAAGAGAGCTTTTAAATGAACAGGTATTGGGAGGTTGTATCAGCTTTTCCTTCAACATGTCTTGGATTGTCAGCACTCAGTAGAACCAAGCCAAATATTGAAATAGGTTATTAAATGTGATGCCCATTCTGAGGCTTTCTTTAACAAATTTCACGTAGACTGTGATGAAATATGCCATTATATGAAAGCATTTGCATCCCATTAATGTTTAGATTTTATGCTTTAATAGAATATTATTAAAACATGCTTTGTTTCATTATTCCTTTTACATTTTTAAAGAAACAATCATAGATGATCCTCATAAAAAAGAACATTGTGTGGTGTTTCTTGTCTTGAAAAGTTTAAGAAACAGAGAGTAGCTTTTTCAATCCATACATTAATAAACTCATCTTTTCAGCTTGGCAACCATCCAGTTCTCCTAACCTCTCTTCTGAAAGGACAAAACTGACTCTCCCCTTTGTTCCTTGTCAACTGAAGACACCCCCTCTTCCTCTGCTCTTTTCTTTAAACTTGAGTCCATATAAGGATACACATCCCTTTAAAATATTTCTGTGTATCCTTGAAGCAAAACAAAACAAAATCATTCTTTACTCATTGTGGTGCCATTTGGACTTCCAATAACTTTGTCAGTATTTATCATTTTTATTATATAAAATACAAAGAAAAAAAATAGTAAATTAAGGGAGGGAAAGGAAGCAGGGGGAAAGGGGTGTGAGATACAAGGGGAAAGAGAGAAAGAAAGAAAAGGAGGCATTGACTTCTAACTCCTTTTAGCACAGTACAAGATAAATGCACTCCCAACCTCAGCGTTTTGCGTTTACACATTAATATACTTCCAATAACTTTGTCAAAGCGGTTGGCTTGAAACATTTCAGCCCACCATGTTTTAAGGCCTTTCCCTATTTGTACCTAAAGACAACCAGACAAGACTGGGATGTTTTCTGCTATCAATTTATGATGCCTTTATTTTACCCCCAATTCTATCTGAGGCAACTGAAAGTCCTTCTTGACTATTCTATTGTTAAATTAGCATTTTCCTCTTTCCGCAGACCATGAAACATGGCAGTTTACAGCTTGGAAATAACCTGACATCATTCATGATCAAGGTTGGCACTTATTTATAAGTTTAGACCCTTCTCTCTGATTGGTTCCCCCTCTTTCTGCTGCTTCAAGGCACCACCCACCACCATACCTGTCAGATGCTGTACAAGCTGTTCTTGATCATGAATTTAGAGCTTTTGAGAAAGAATGTTAAACCCTTGTTTATAATATCATGAAAAGCAGTTGAGAGGCACAAAAGGGGAGGCAGGTACAAGATTTTCTAAAGAGGGTCTCCCCTAATACTAAGCAACCCTTCCTCTGCTCTCAGCTGCTAGCTGGGCTACTTTTAAACATGTTCTCACTAAACACAGTTCTAGTGTTCTTTCAGAAGAAATAGCATGCTGTGTAGCAGGTTGAGAAGGTGCAATAAGGAAACTCTGTGGTAGCTAACAACTTATTTGGGGCCTGGATGACAAGCATTGCCAACTTGACTCCAGTTTTTCCTATCACATCTCTAGTCCTGATAGCCAGGGAAGACAGACATTAAGGCTGCACCCTGGCAAAAAAGAAGAAGGTGGAGATAAGTTTTTACCCTCAAATCTTAAGAGATCTGACAGGTAAATGTTGACCATCAACCTTCTCCACATGGCTTCCCAGTGAAGTAGGAGAACTTCCACTTCCCCTGTCAATTAGGTTTTGACAGATGGCTCAGGTTGACAAAACTGTCTTCTCTCTATCCACAGCTCGATGCTACAGTTAAAAAAAAAAGAAGAAGAAGAAGAAGGTTAGTGGATGTTTTCCCAATACCTGGTCAGAGAGGAACGAAATGATGTTAGAGGGAATCCATCAGCCTCTTTCCTTAGCTTTTCTTGCACATAGGAATTGAGATTACCGTTAGATGGCATTGTTACTTGTCATGATAAGGATTGTTGAAAAGGTTAATAAATGTCGTTCTAGATCAGTGATGGCTAACCTTTTTGCCGTCGCATGCCAAAAGTTGGAGGAGCGGGGGGGGTTGCGGGTGCGGGTGCCCACATCCATAATTCAATGTGCCCCACCCTCCCATGCATGCGCACGTGACCCCCCCACACTTCCCCCTGCTTTTGGCATGTGATGGCACAGTGGGCTCGGTAGGCCCATTTTTTTCCCCTAGAAAAGCCTCTGGAGCCTGGGGAGGGCAAAAACAGCCTTCCCCATTCCCCCGGAGGCCTTCCAGAGGTCAGAAACAGCCAGTTTCCTGACTTCTGGTGGGACCGGAAGGCCTGAAAATCAGTTGGCCGGTGCATGCATGTGCGCTGGAGCTGAGCTAGGGCAACACTTGCGTGCCCACCAATATGGCTCCGCGTGCCACCTGTGGCACCCATGCCATAGGTTCGCCATCATGGTTCTAGATGCTGGCTCAAGGCTAGGTGAATAATATTTTACTTCAAACATGGGGAACTGTTCTTACTTGTAGTGCTTCAAGCTATCAAATAAGCGAACTCTGTAAATGAGAAGGATGCAAAAAAGACTCACAGGAGGAAACATTATTCTCCCTATACACCTGAGTGGGTCTAGGCTTCAGCTACCTACCCAGTGATGGAGCTGAGTGGCTGTCACAGAAGTTGGCTGGTTCCCAACATCCTTTGAGTAAAGTACTGGGTTAATTTGTCAATCAGATTTAATCAGGATGAGTATCTAGGCCAGTATTTGGGAACTAATGGGGCAACAGGTGAAGCAGAATAGGACCTTGTTTCCTTGTCATCTGCATCTGGCCTCCGAGATGAAGGGAAACCTTTTTTTCATGAAAGTGTTGCCAGCACTAGTCTGAACAAAACACTTTGGCTGTCAGCCTGCAGAGCCCGGCTGCGTGCCAGACTCCTGTGTCGTGGGCAGTGAAGGACTGTTGCTCGGAGGCCCAGAGGGCACAAAAGAATAAACGGATTGCTATTGTCATTATTGCTGTTGTAAAAGCAAGGCTGGCAAATATTTTTATTTTCTGCCACACATCTTGGCAGGATTGGAAAACCAGCTGCACACTGAGGCACTTGTGTGAGATGGAGAACCAAGTTCACAAAGAAAGGAAAGGCTGTCATGATAAATATGTTTTCTCCTAACCTTTAACTTCACTGAAAATGATCAACTGTTCTGGGTTGTTGTTTTTTCCCCTAACCTCCCCCCCCACCCCCAAAAAAAATATTTCCAGAAGGCTTTTGTGGTCTGTTTGAAGGGGCTTTAGCAAGCCTTCTTTCTCTCCCCCAAAATTAAGTTTTAAAAAAGTTGGTCTTATGCTTAAATGCACTTTTCAGTTCCTGACAAAATGCAAAGGGCAAATGCAGAGGCTACGTATGAGTTTTAAAAACGTATCCAGCAGTAAAATCCTGTTTTCTGCACAGCACATAGCCTAATATTATTAGGAAAGAAAGGAGTTCCTGTGTATTTTACTCCACTAATCATTGCCAACTATAGGGGGCAGTGCTTATCTTTGTTTCAAAGCTGTGAGCCAGCGCTGTCCAAAGGCGTTTCTGCAATCACAAGGCTAGCATGACATTGCTGAGTGCTGTTTCCTCCCCACCAAAGTGGTACCTATTTATCTCCTCGCATTTACATGCTTTCAAACTGCTAGGAGGGCAAGAGATAGGCGAAGATGGGCATTCACTCCATCGCACCATGCTTGGGTCTCAAACTGGGCTGTCAGCTTTCCAACCAACCAGCCCTGTCTCTTAACTACTGAACTATCACATCACAGTTGTTGTTGTTGTTGTTATTGTTGTTATTGTTGTTGTTTTTGTTATGGAACAGTCTAAAGTAGCTTAGGGAGGCTTGCCACCAATTTCCACAGTTTTGACATTAATAAACCTTGTGTAATTAAGGAAGTTGACTTCTACTGATGTCTTCTGCTATTTCTGAGAATTTGTTGCATTTGTGCAGCTTTTGAAAATCTTGGGAGTGAGAGTGATGCTACTGGAACAGGACCATGTCTTGGAGTTGATCTATTTCTCAAGCAAACACACACATTCCATTGAGTTGAACTTATGTACAACTATTGGTTCATATTTCTGTTTATTTTCAATCTGTATAGACATTACAGATATTTATTACTCCTTTTTGCCACATTGTCACACTCTCAAATTGTAACTCATTAATTATGTCACAGTTATCTAACTACTTAATCTTTACAGTACCTTCTTTACTAAGTTTACTGTTTGCTGGTGCACATACAAACTTCTTCCTTACTTTTAATTCAGTCTGGTATCTGCTTTAAGCAAGTAGGAAAGAGTTCCAGTGTAATGAAAAATGCATTTAACTTGGGAAACAAATATATTTGCCATTGTGTCTCACTCCATTACACACTAGAAATAAGCCTAGAATAAATATTTGTGTAAAAGTATACTGTATGTATCCATATGAAGAATTCTAATTAAACAGGTTTTGAAGTTCTGAAGCCAGGGGTGGGATTTGGAGGGTCTCCAAACTGACCATAATGTTAGCTACGGGTTCTCCCGAACCCATAGCAGCCCGCTCCTGCATATATGTGCAGTGGTATGACCCTGGACATACCTGTGTCCTATTCCCTAAATTACAAATCAAATGTCTCCACTTGGAGGGAAAAATTGTATTCTCCCATCCATATTAAAAATAATAATAAATCATGGTGTGTTTAAGATGGACAGAAAGAAACATCCACTTTCACCCTCAAATTTTATTGCAAGTAGCAAATTTCTTGTTTTAATAGATGGGAGAAAATGGTATAAAAAGTATTTCTTTCCTGTAATTTTTTTTTAATTTGATTTATATGCCGCCCTTCTCCGGAGACTCAGGGCGGCTTACAATGCGCTAAGCAATAGCCTTCATACTTTTGTATATTTATACAAAGTCAGCTTATTGCCCCCACAAACTGGGTCCTCAATTTACCTACCTTAGAAAGGATGGAAGGCTGAGTCAACCTTGAGCCTTGGTGAGATTCGAACCTACAATAATTGCAGGCAGCTGATGTTAATAACAGGGCTTTAGACCACTGTACTATCCAAGGCTCTTGGAATAATAATTTTTTATTATTTATAAAAGTAATAATTTTTATCAGTTTTTTTTTAATATAAGGGTCTATCTCAATTTAATCCTATGGCTTTGCTTGTCAACTGAATACTGAAGAATAGGGGGGAGAAATGCCATTTTTTCTGAGGTGTCTTTCACCAAGTTACCACTGAAGCATTTCCACCTCTCCTTCTGAGTATTTGGACAGTAATTCAAATAAAGCACTCTAAACCTGGACTTCTTTTAACATTCAGATCCTTTCCCCTCCTTCCTTTTCCCATTACTATTGACAGCCCTATCATCCTCTTGTCATGCCCAGGTCGGCATGTCCTCCTTGAGTATCTGCATTGCTATTAAGTCCTGACACTTCCAGGCTAACTCTGAAGTCAGCTGATAAAATAACATTGCACTGCTAAGTCATTTTTTTTACACTTAAGACTCCTACTGTTTCCTATCTGGTTTGTTCTCCCTCTCCCTCTCCCACTCCCTCTCTCTCTCTCTCTCTCTCTCTCTTTTTCTCTCTCTCTTAAAAAAAACTGGACCACTGTTAGTACCATGCTGCCTCATTTTTTCTTATTATTTGATTACACCATCCCATTTGTGGTTTTGTCTTTTTGTATCAAAATGACTTTTTATTTTATTTTCACACATATATTTATTTAGATGAGGGCATCGCTCTGCACAATTCTACCTGTATATTGAAAACAAGACGGTGTTAATACTTCCATTTATTATTGTTCTTCAGTGGACTCATGCTAGCTTTTGCTCCTTCCTAGTAAAAAATTACTCATTCTGGAGTCCTTGGTGTTTTCTGAGCTTGGTTGTTTCTTGCAGATGTTTCATCACCCAAGAGGGTAACTCATTACTACTAGTGAGTATGGGGTTTGCTCTCTGTTTATATACAGTAGCTTCCCTGCCAGTGTTGGATGGGAATATGGTTTTCTTCTTGGTGGTTCCTTGATTAGGGTGTTGTTTTCCATTTGATTGTTTGTCTGGTATTAATCCCTATTTATCTGAGTGTTTTTTGCTGGAAAGGATGTATTCTGTATTTTTGGTTTCCTTCTTAGTTGTTTTATTGTCTCTTTTGAATGATTATAAATGTGGTTTATCTATGCATCAATTAATGGCCATTTTGTCTGAATGCCATGCTTCCAGAAAAGGTTTTTAGATTTAGCTTGGTCTAGGATGCTCATAGTTACCCAGTTTAAACTACAGTATAGTTGAATCTTCCCATACGTGATGATTTATTATCAGAGCTGGGCAAAAAGAATGTCTCTTGCACTCTTTTGCATGGCAATACCTCTCTGATACCTTGGGGAAAAAACCATGGAGGAGTATTTAAATTGACTTTTTAAAAGAATCAGTTCATTTTCCTGGACAACATGGAACTAAGTTACCCCTTGGATCGCACATGCCGCTGAATTTTTCAATGCAGTTCTTAACACACATGAAAGTTTTTGGAAGTGTGTCTTTCAATAAAAACTATGCACATTCTATAAACCACTGCTCAGAAAATTCATGTTATCTTAATGTGCTCTTTTTTCCCCTCTTTCCTTTCTCTTTCTTCTAAATTGTTGCATTTTTATTGTTTACAAAAAAAAATGAAAAGGGCATTGCTGAATTATTCTTGATTTTTCTCTCATAGAATTTCAGAACTAGAGTGGTGTCATAATGAAGTATTCATTGAGTGCTGGGGAGATCCAGGTTCTGATCTACTTCCAGCTGTGGAATACCATTTGATGACACTGAGCCAGATGTTTTCTCTCTTCCCCAACTCACCTTCCCAACGAGGTTGCGGTGAAATAATCAGATGAAGGAATCCAATGCTCATTAAGCTTCTGAGGAAAAGGCTGGATAACAAGCGATAAATAATTGTTTATACTAAAATAACACTGCACATTGAAGAGTGCTATGGATCAGTAGTGGGTTTGGAATCAGGAGCACATGTGTGCACGTGTGCGCTTTGCTCACTTGCGGCACTTCTGCGCATGCACAGAGCGTCTGTGATGACATCTGGGCGGATGGGCAGAGTGTCCTGCCACCGCCACTACTGGTTCGCCACTGCTATGGATGTATTCTTTAATATAATAGAATAGAATTCTTTATTGGCCAAGTGTGATTGGACACACAAGGAATTTGTCTTCGGTGCTTATGCTCTCAGTGTACATAAAGAAAAATAACATACATTCATCAAGAATCATAAGAAACAGCACTTAGTGATAGTCATAGGTTACTAATAAGCAATCAAATCATACTAGGAAACAAATAAAACAATATAAATTGTAAAGATACAAGCGACATGGTTATAGTCATAAGTGGGAAGAGATAGATACTAGGAAGGATGAGAAGAATAACAGTAATACAGTCTTAGTAAATAATTAGATAGTATTGTGGGAATTAGTTGTTTAGCAGCGTGTCCATTGTCACTAATGATGTTCATACTGAAGTTTTTCCCTTTTGGAACTCTAGTACCACTAACTTAGTCATAATTGAGCTTAATTATAAAGAAAAAATATTCAGAACCTCTAGATTTGTCATTTTTATCTACCTATCAACTCCTTCCCAAGAGTCTGGAATAGGCAGAAGTAATTCTTTAGAATTTAAGCTGTTCCAAGTAAAACTGCCTTTTGCAATTGGCTGATGGTAATTTTATCAATGCCAATAGTGCACAAGTGATGCTCCAGATTTTTTTTAGAATTACACACAAGGCACCTATTACTATTGATAGATCTCTGCTTTCTTTTGTCACATTTGTTCTAATTCTATTTACAGATCTTTCTATTTTATGATTTTCTCCAGTTCTTTCTCTCCTATTCTTCTTTCTCCAGGTACTGCAATGTCCTTTGAATTTTGTCATCTTTCTTATCAACAATTGTTACCTCTGGGGTGTTGTGTGGCAGATATGTGTCTGTTTCAATTCTAAGGACCCAGACTACTTTAGCTTCTTTGCTTTTTTACTTCCTTTATTTTATGGTCACATCAGTTCTTGCTTGCAGGCAAATGTTATTTCTTGCAGATCTTCCAATGCACCATTGTTGCTCTTTTGTCATGCCATTGATTGTTTTGTATCTTCAAGTTACCCTCTTGTGGAATTGGACAACTTGTCGTGGCTGACTCACCCCGGATGTCACACTGTGACCAACTCACCCCGATCAATTCACTGCAGCCAATTCACCATTGGACAATTCGCCACAGGACAATTCAACACGTGATAACTCAAGAGAGTGACAAGTAGAATTGCAGCTCACCCTAGCCTCAAGGACTACTAACTTGAGAAAGTTCAAGTCCGGAACAAGACAAGGCTCATTCAATTCATTTGTCCTTTTCTTGAGGTTATCCTGCATTGAATTGTTCCACAATGAATGGGTGAGTTAGCCTGCAGCAAGTTGGCTGGGACAAGTCGACCAGGGCAAGATGGCTGGGGTGAGTTGGCCAGGTGATTTGGTTGCAGCAAAAGTCCTAGACCTTCCCTCTTGATTTGTTTGTTTGTTTGTTGGTTGGTTGGTTCAATTTATATGCCACCCTCCTCTGGAGACTCAGGGCAGCTTACAATGCGTTAAGCAATAGCCCTCATACTTTTGTATATACCTGTTTAGTAGGGCTTCCCCCCCCCCCCCAGCGGTGTTCTTTTTTATACAAAGTCAGCTTATTGCCCCCACAATCCGGGTCCTCATTTTACCTACCTCGAAAGGATGGAAGGCTGAGTCAACCTTGGGCCTGGTGAGATTCGAACTTGCAGTAATTGCAGGCAGCTGGTGTTACTTAACAGCTATTTACTCTGCTGAGCCACCAAGGCTTCTCTGAATTAACCCCCACAGTTTTCTTGACAAGACTTTCTGAAAAGTTTGCTATTGCCTGCTTCCTAGGACTGAGAGTGACTGTCCCAAGATCACCAAGTTTGCTTTGTGCCTAAGGAGAGGATTATGAGGAAATTTAAACTTTAAAGAAGAGTTTAAGGACAGAAGAAACCTTATTTCTCTGGGTTGTTCATGCTGATTACACAACCAAGCTTTCCATAATTTTCACATAAGGTTTGTTGGGGTGGAAGGGAACTAGAGAAAAAGATGACAAAAAAAAAGTAGAATTGACACAAACCTTTTTATCTCCCTATTAGCTTTAAAGCTGATTAATTGGCAGCCGGAGTGTGTTTTGAATAGCTTGCTAAGGTTCAAGGTATATCTAACCTGGTGAATGGAAGTAATGATATATGTTTCATTCACCAAAGAAACAACTGTTTTCTTTTCCTCCTCTAATTCTCTTCTGTGCAGGTACCTACAGTGATATAATATACATTACTATTATTGTAAAACAAGACTTTATTACATGGCTAAGTAAGTTGATCTTTGTAAAAGTGAACAAGTGCATTGAAATAAAATAAAAACTACTTAATCCAATCTTCTCTCCTACAATTCCTTTCGAGGGGGAACAGACACAGCCTGTTAAAAATCACAAAGAACGTAGAGTTTCCATTCACAGACAAAGTGTCCTCATTCAAACTCACATTCTATAGCTACCTTCCCCTCTTCTCAGCTTTCTGCCTTTGCAGGGAAATGTGATTCCATGGAGCCATTAGTGTTTTTTTGTTTTTTATGCTCCCTGGCAGAGCTTTTCGAGCCTCGTAGACCGGGTGACACCTAAACGGCACACACATTTTGGATTGTCTTGGTGTGTGGAAAAAAGCAGGTAAAGGGAGGAGGAGAAACATGAAACAGGTGGGGAAGGTCTGCACGGGAGAGACTGGAGCCAACGATGGGATCATTTCTGTGATGAAACAGTGATTTTATTGAAATAGTTTTGTGTCAGGTGTTACGTTACTTAGAAAGCTCTGGGAAGTCTGTGAAATCTGGCCAGCTTGTGCTACAAAGCAGAAAAGGCGACTGGGAAAGGGGGAGAAAGAGGGAGATCTTCTGAACTTTCAGTTAAGAAATGAGGAAGAAACAAACATCCTAGAATAGTAATCATTCTATTAAATGTAACAGGGGGTAAGGTTGTCAACACAATCATGTAATAATATTGCCAGAGAGAACATCCCTACCTATTATTTGGGATAATATCCAATTTTCCATCCAGCCTCTCATCGTGTGACTCAGGTTGTAGGTCATGCAATCTAGATCAGGGGTCCCCTACTCCTGGTCCGTAGACCAACCCTGGTTCATGGTATGCCAGAAACCGGTCCGCGCAAACAAGCGAAGCCCCTTCTGTGGGATGCAGGCAGCACACGAAACCATGGCTCCTCCGGTCTGTGGGAAAAATTCTCTCCACGGAACCAGTCCCTGGTGCCCAAAAGGTTGAGGGGCTTCTGCTCTAGCTCATGGATTTGTCTTCCAGTATTTTAATCTTCATTTTCCAATCATCAAAACTTCAGAGCCCAAATAATAAATAACTGGATTGCTTTTGAAACTTGGCTCGAAGCTCATGATTTAATTAGGACATTCGTAGGAACCCTGATACCTTACTGAGCTGTTCTGGGGTTTGCTTGCTTGGCTGATTTTGTCCACCTGAACTTTTTTTTTTAAAAAAAAAACAAAATAACATTTCTTTACCGTGTTTTCCCGAAAATAAGACCCTGTCTTATATTTTTTTGAACCCTGAAATAAGCACTTGACCTTATTGCCATGCGCTAAAAAGCCCGATTGGGCTTATTATCAGGGGATGTCTTATTTTGGGGGAAACAGGGTATTTGTTTGTGAGCATAGTTATTTTTACTGGAACTTTTCATTTTATCCAAGTACTCATCACCGGAGATCACTATCAGATCAAAATGATTTTCCGATGGGCATATAGCTTCTATCCTTACAGAACTTTGACATCTACTTTATTGTCTTATTTGATCTTTAAAATCCTCACGTGGATTAGTGTGATGTGGCTTCAAAGAAAATAAGTCCTATTTTATGCTGCATCAGCCAAAGCGCATTTTCTAAAAACAAGAAGCAATCATTCCCATTTAACCTTCAGGCTTCTTAATTTTAAATAGAATTCAGATAAACTGGAACAGGTTCAGTGGAGAGCTGTATAAATGATCAAGGAACTAGAAATTAAGGATGAATGAAGCACCATATTCAATCTGGAAAAGTTAAGGTGGTCTGGGGACAGAATTCTGTACACCTCTGAAAGGACATTACATACTGCACAAAAAGGCCAACATCTGAAAGGGCAGATAGTGGATGTATGTATATGTATATCAGGGGTGAAATGCTTCCGGTTTGGACCAGATCACCCGATCCAGTAGAGCGATGGATATGGGTGGTTCGGGAACCGGTAGCAAAAATCCCTGCCCCCCTCCCCCCGCCTAGCTGAGCTGCACAATCATCAGAGACTTTTTTTTTTACTTTTAAAAGCATTTTTTCTACAACCTCTTCGGCCGAAAAAATGCTTTTAAAAGTAAAAAAAAGCCTCTGCCGATCAGGAAACTCAGCTGGGATCGTCAGAGCCTTTTGAAAGCATTTTTTTACAACCTCTTCACCGAAGAGGTTGTAGAAAAACTGGTTTTAAAAGTTTTTTAAAAATGGCCACGCCCACCCAGTTACATTACTCCCCCACCAAGCCACGCCCACAAAACCAGTAGTAGCAAATTTTAGATTTCACCACTGATGTATGTGTATGTGTATGTGTATGTGTATGTGTATATGTATATGTATATGTATATGTATATGTATATGTATATGTATATGTATATGTATAT
>WNWU01000002.1:52706184-52731970 GCA_012654045.1 Ptyas mucosa
TTTGTTCTTATCTACACATTTATATTCATTTATATTTACGTCTATTTAATGTTGTTGAATTACTTTAAGTTTCATCAATATTAAGTTAAACATTTTTTGTTCTGATTTCTGTTTTTGAGCCAACTGTACATTTTATTCCATATTTCATAATAGTCTGAATCCTCTCTCTCTTTCAACTCCATAGTCATTTTATCCATCTCTGCGCTTTCTAGAATTTTCCTTATTACAGTTTTGTCTGATGGTATATTTTTTTGTTTCCAATTTTTTGCAAATGTGATTCTTGCTGTGGTAAGTATGTGCAATATAATGTATTGAAGGTTTTTATTCATTTTCAGGTCCAATATTCCTAATAAAAACAATTCAGGTTTCATATCTATTTTTTGCTTTGTAATTTCTTCTAACCATTTTTGAATTTGACACCAATACTTCCTTGTGATGGGGCATGTCCACCACATATGGTAGAATGTTCCGGATTTATAGTTACATCTCCAACAATTAGGTGATAAGTTGGGATACATCTTGGCCAATCTTGCTGGTGGCAAATGCCACTTATAAAACATTTTATAGAAGTTTTCTTTGTAGGTAATTGCTGTTGTGAGTTTGTAGTTCCTTTCCCATAGTTTGTCCCTCTGTTCTAATTCTATGCTGTGGCCGAAATTCCTTCCCCAACTAATCATCATTTCTTTTACAACTTCCTCCTCCTTAGTAGAAATTTATATAATTTTGTAATAATTTTTCCTTCTGTTCCCAATAAAATTTTATCCAACTCCAATTGTTTTTCATATATGCCAAATTGTTCTTGATCTTTTTTTAGTCTTGTTTTGATTTGTATATTTATTCCTTGTGCTTTCAATGTTTGCACTGATTTTAATTCTCCTTGCTCATCTAAAATTTCTGAGTATCTTACCATTTTACTGAGGTCTATTACATTCAACAACATTTTGGTGTGGCACCAATTATAGAGAAGATGAGAGAAGGCCATCTCCACTGGTATGGACATGTCCTGAGAGCAGCACCTTCCACTGTTGCCAAGACTGCCTATCAACTAGAAGTCAATGGCCAGCCACTTCACCAGCATCCAAAACAGAGATGGCAAGACACCATCAACAAAGATATGCAAGCCATGGGCCTGCAACCAAAAAGCGGAACCTGAACTTGCGGGAATACGCTGGAGGAGGAGGAGGAGGAGGAGGAGGAGGAGGAGGAGGAGGAGGAGGAGATCTGCTCCTTCTTTTCCTGCAGTAATTCTACTTCTATTTTCAGATCTTTGTATTTTGTGATCCCCCCCCCCCCAGTTCTTTCTCTTCTCGTCTGCTGCCTCCAGTTACTGCAATGTCCATCATCCAGGCTTTGTGTGTATGTGTATTTTACAATTGTTAAGTCTTGAGTGGTTGTATTATTATGATGTGTTCACCACAAGATGACGTCACAGCTACCAGTCTTTATCTGATGTTAGCCTTCATATACACTGAGTTTTTTTCTTAGAACCTAGGATGTCATAATTATCAATGTACTGTATGTGCAATCCAAGCAGTGTGGCCTTTTGTAATTGACAGATGGAAGTTTTGTCAATGCACAGATTTTCTATGTGCCATCCAAGATATTTTGGTATGGCATCCAGTGTGTTGATAACAACTGGGGCCACCAATACTGGTTTATGCCATAATCTTTC
The DNA here is from genome assembly GCA_012654045.1 of Ptyas mucosa. Classification (NCBI taxonomy): domain Eukaryota; kingdom Metazoa; phylum Chordata; class Lepidosauria; order Squamata; family Colubridae; genus Ptyas; species Ptyas mucosa. The sequence goes on from WNWU01000002.1 coordinate 52,707,857, forward strand.
AATTTCAATTTTCAGACTTGATACTATGTGATCTTCTCCAATTCTTTCTCTTCTGTTTACTATGCCCTGATATAATGATTTTTTGCATAGTCAGCCAAATGTTTAGATTGGATTTTGCATTTTTATCCAATTACTGAGCCCTTCCCAAGGATCTGGAACAAACAGATGTTGTTTGATAGTGTTAAAGGTATTGTCACAGGATGTAAGCTGTTCCAAATAAAGCGGCCTTTTGCAATTGACTGAAGGTGATTTTCTTAGTGCTGATGGTATTTCAAGTGGTACTCCAGTTGTTTTGGATTGGACCCAAGATTGCTATTGTTATATAGCTTAGCATCCTCTAGGAGTGTAGAATGTCTCCCAACATGCACAAAAATATTTGAATTTCAGTAGTTCTATTGGATGGCATAAAAGAGATAGTTAAGCTCTATCACCATGATTGGTTACTCTGGAATGAAATTCATAAATTACACAATAACCTTACCAAATTGTATGCTATTCAGAGTCATTTTTGAGAGACGGGTGGACTTATAAATTATTTAAAGAAATAAATGAATACTGTCTGGTCTATTGCACTTGTTAACATGTGTTAGTTGGAAAAGGTAATAACAATTCCCTGATTTCTTGCCATCATAGACTAATATAACTCTTTTACTCTTCTCCAATACAATAGAAATTTCTCTAAAATCAATCAGGGTCTCATTTATGCTACCACATCATTACTATGAGGTTGACACCTTGGCACATGCCGAGCCATTGAGGAGGCCAACTAATGTTAAAGGCCTGGGGTCTTGTGTCTAAATTTAACAGTATCTTTTAAAAGCCTTTAAAAGCCCAAGAGTCTTTTCCATTCAGAATGGCAGGAGAAGCCAATGCTGGCGGGATCACTTCTTAAGACTGTTAATAGAGCTAGAATGTCTTTAACAGCATTTTAAAAAAAATTTAAAGGGCAATCTTTTTGACTATGCTTAGAGTGTTAACTCTCTTAGAAAGGAGAAGGTGGCTTTCACTCTTTATCGGGTTTTATATGAGGTGATGAAGAAAATATCAACACCATATAAAAGACTCATTAAAGCATTCCAAAAAATAAGATAAGAGAGAGTTAGGGAGACAGCATGCTAAGCACTAAATCAAAACAGTTAAACAGACACCAAAAAAGGAAAAATTGTTTGCCTGTTGTATATGTCTCTGATATGCATGGGCCAAACAAATTTGTAATTTAGTGAATCTGGGGTTCAAATGGTATCCCATTCTTCTTTTCTCATTTTATTTTGACAATTGTTAAATCATAGTCTGGAATTTTTTAAAAAAAAATCCGTATTGTTTGAAAGTTTTCTTCTTTGACCCTTTAATAATAATAATAAATGAGTCAAATCCAAATCCTTCACTAGTTTGAAATGTCAGTATATTCATGTCAAAAATATCCAGAATCTACAAAATTGTTCTATTTATATTTTTTAATACTTTTGATTATACCACAATTATTCCTGGTTATACATTATGTTGTTAATACTACTGTGTACTGTATGTACAGTATATGTGTGTGTTTACATACACACATACATACATACACATTGTCCTTTTATTTGTTCAGTTAATTAAAAGTATACTCTTTAATTTATGTTATATGTGTGTGTGTCTTTGTGTACACACATACATAGGCACATATACATACATACATACCTACATACATACATATACATGACAGTGAATGCTTATATTAGTTACTACTACATTAGCCATTTTATTCAAAAGAAATTCTCAGGTACTCTAAAAATAAGGTAAGGAGGCAAAGTAAGAATTTTTTTGGGAAAAAAAATTACAAGCCGGATTTACATTCTTTTAATTCTGAAATCTAAAATCAGTTCCCCCAAATTTACCGTCATTTCTAGGTCTGCTCTTTGCAGCAACAAAAACACATTTGCTTATCAATTATCTGCAGGTTTTCAAAAACTTGACAAGGATTGTTTTCTTTTCCCCTGATCCCTTTATTTTTATACTCTGCTGAGTAAAGATAAAGAGAACTATTAAAAAATGCTTTAAATACCCTATAAATATTACAACATATATTTTAATTGTTCTAGAAGATTGCATTTTATTCCACTAAGTAAAATATTCTGGTTTACAAAGGTTTGTTAGGTACTCCCCAAGACATATAAGTTGAGTTACTCTAGTCTTCTGATAGAATGGCTGATAGCAATAGCTAGTCTGTTATTAAAATTTACATCTGGAAGCCAAAATACCCAAGTATGATTTATGACAACTAAGTTAGAAATTCAGGAACAGGGATACAGCTTTCTGATTTTTTCCATTTTTCCATTTAGTTCAGACCCATGTTTCAAATAAATAATGTAATTTAATTTTACTTTTTTTACATATTTTTTATTTTATCTCCCCTGACCTTAGTAATGCCAAGTAAAATATTCTTATTGGATGATGATGACGATGACAATGATCTGCCTCAGTATGACTTGGCCCTAATTTATTTATTTATTAGAAAATTTATATTGCTGCCTATTTGCACATGGAGACTCAAGGTGGCTTACAGGAGTATAAAAACTTCAGATATATAAAAAATAAAACAAAATAATAAAATAATAAAATAATATAATAGCCCCCCACCCACCCACCCCTCACCCCAGAGACAACACATCACACCAGCCATTTAATGGGCTCCATCTTGCTCTGGGCTCTCTCGGCCCGCTGACAGAACCAGGTCTTCAGTGCCTTCTGGAAGAGGATTAGAGTGGGGGCCATTCTAATCTCTGGAGGAATGATGTTCCAGAGAGAGGGAGCCACCACAGAGAAGGCCCTTCTTCTGGGTCCTACCAGGTGTATCTCCCTAGGGGATGGGACCGCAACATTCCTTGGGTCACCACTCTAGTGGGTTTGGTAGATGTGACCGGCAAGAGACTGTCCCTCAGATAACCTGATCCCAACCCATGGAGGGCTTTAAAGGTGACAACCAGCACCTTTAATTGTACCCGGAAGAAAATCGGCAACCAAGGCAGCTCCCGCAGGAGAGCTGATACATGTGTATACTGAGGTCTGCACAAAACCATGCGGGCTGCTCCATTTTGCACTAACTGGAGCTTCCGGATGCTGTTCGGATTGACAATGTAATAACTCACTAGCTAAATGTGAAGCTCTGAGAATGAAACATTGCATTTTAGAAAATTCAAATCAAGGAATAAAAATACAGCTCACTTTGGTAAGGCTTTTCTAGGTGATTTTTGGTGACCGTAATATATGTGTCAACTTTAGTTTGTTATAGGAATAAGAGCAACAAAGCAGTTTGCAGATTAATTAAAGCTTTCTCCCAAAATTAATATGCTGGTATGTTATACATGAGAGGGATGTGGTGGCTCAATGGCTAAGACGCTGAGTTTGTCGGTCAGCAGTTCAGCGGTTCAAATCCCTAGTACCACGTAATGGGGTGAGCTCCCATTATTTGTCCCAGCTTCTGCCAACCTAGCAGTTCAAAAGTATGTAAAAAATGCAAGTAGAAAAATAGGGACCACCTTTAGTGGGCAGGTAACTGTGTTCCATGAGCCTTTGCTGTTTAGTCATGCCAGTCACATGACCACGGAGATGTCTTGGGTCAGCACTGGCTCATCGGCTTTGAAACGGAGATGAGCACCACTCCCTAGAGTCGGGAACGACTAGCACATATGTGCGAAGGGAACCTTTACTTTTACCTTTATGTTATACATATAGATGCACAATGATATCCAAACACATATATGTATTTCTTTCATGTGTAAACGTATCAGTAATGGAGACCTCAAGCCTCTCATCAAGGTTATAAAAACATTTCAGCATTACAAAAAAAACCCCCACATTTGATCCATGAAAAGTATTGATTGAGACAGATCAGAGCCAGCATATTCATCCTATTTCTTTCACAATTTATTGATGTCTAAAAACATGAATATTTTAAACTTGATAATTTCATGCCTCATGATTTATTCGGGAAAAAAAAAGACATGTGCCAAAAATTAGAGTGCAGAACATATTTGAATGTATACTGCATACTGTATGCAGCCAGCCAGTTTGGTGCAGTGGTTAACGCACCAGGGAGACTGTGAGTTCTAGTTCTGCCTTAGGCACAGAACCACCTTGGCAAACTAGACCAGTGGCAAACCACTTCTGAAAAGTAAGGACTTAGACTCCAGGCAGTCTCTGAGAATCAGAAATGATTGAACCAGAGATGGACTGTTGTGGGTTCGCAGGGGTTCGGGAGAACCTCTAGCTAAGATTCTGTGCAGTTCAGAGAACCCCCAAATCCCACCACTGGCTGGCCCCGCCCACCCTGCCCCTCCCCTCCCAGGAGACCCCATGTGACCCGTTTTGGATGCAGGAAAGAGCAGGGCGTGCACGGAGGCTCTGGGAGGGTGAAAAATGGGTCTACTCAAAGTTCGGGAAGGCAAGTAACAGGCCTGTTTCAAGCCTCTAGAGGGCTCCGGAGCCTGGGAAGGCCATTTTTGCACTCCCAGAGGCTCAAGGAAAGCCTCCGGAGCCTGGGGAGGGCAAAAACGCCTCCCTCTGCCATGGTGCAGGAGGCCGACTAGGCCACGCTCACCATGGCCATGCACACCCAGCAACTGGGGCAGAGAACCCCTTGCTAAATTTTTTGAAGCCCACCCCTGGATTGAACGGAAGGCAAACACAGAATTTGTGTATATATGTATGAATAAATACAGAAAATACCCAGACTTTAAGAAATATCATTTTTTGTCCCTTAAATTAATTAGAATTATGATTTCTTGATCAGTCAGAAAATGTGTGCCAATATTATAGCACAATACTGTGGCATAAACCATGTGACATAATCTGTTTTTTCTCTGCTTTCTTCGTCAGTCTTTTGAAAAGTATTACTGCACAGGATCATTAGTAATTCTGACAGACAGTATGTCACTGGCCAATCAAACGGTGCAGGAATAGATTATCTCAGAGAAAACACCTCCAACTGCAGGATTCAGTGGCCTTTTTTTTTTTTTACAAGATTGTTAAAGGAAGTCTCCAGCCACTTACAAATAGAATGTTAATAGTTTATGTCACTTTAACACTGACAGCTCAGCAGTGAAAGCACACTAATCTCTGCTGGTAATGTGCACAATTTGAAGAAAAAGAGGAGCCTCTCTCTCTCTCTCTCTCTCTCTCTCTCTCTCTCTCTCTCTCTCTCACACACACACACACACACACACACACATTGCTTGCTTACTTAAGCAAAAGCGAGGTATTAACTGATTGTCTGAAAATGTAGGGAATGCTTCTTGGACTAGAAAGGCAGGAAGGAAGAACGAATGAACAAACAAACAACAGCCAAAAAATATCTGGCATCTTTCCTTTCTCCCTCTTTTTTTTCTCTCTCTCTCTCTTCTTTATGATGTGGACTGAAAATGGAAGCTTGTCTTTGAAGCTGTTTAAAACCCTTTGTTTTATACATATATATAATTCCTACTTTTATATATGTATGCCCACTACCACCTTAGCATACAGATGAGAAGGTGATTTTAATGTCACTGGGAGATTGATTATGCTATTCTGGCATGCACGATGAGAGGATGAAGAAGAAAAGGGAGGAAAGAGATTGTAGAGGCAGAACAACCTTTTCTAAGTGGCCATTGTGGTTAGGAATTTGGAAAGGGGGCGTTACAAAATTCTGTACAGTTTGGGGTCAGTTGAGGTAGGAACTGTGGTTGGTCTCTGCAAGTTATTAGAGGGTTGAATGCTGCATCATCAGTGTCCAGTACATTGTTTGAAAGAAAGCTGATGAAGACAATGTTGTTTCTCAGGGCTTCTTGCCAGACATGGCTATAAATCTCTCCCAACTCCATATTCCCAAACAAATACAAGAAGTTTACATAAGTAGCTTCACTGCAGAGAAAAAAAATCATTCAGATGAAAATGTTCTGTGTGTAGCAACAGGCAGACACTTGTGGAAGATACTGTATGCGCATGTGTCAATCTCAAGGTTCAATTCATGAGCCAGTTTGGTGTTAGTGGTTAAGACAGCAGGCTAGAAGCCAGGAGATTGTCAGTTCTGGTCCTGCTTTAGCCGTGAAAAACTGGCTGGGTAACTTTGGACCAGTCACTCTGTCTCAACTGGGAATGGCACAATTTGCCACAGCCAACTCATCATGGCCAACTTGCCATGGCCAACTCGCTACATCATGGCCAGCTTGCTGTAGGACAACTTGCCATGGACAAGTTGCCACGGGACAACTCACGGTGGGATAATTTAACAATTCTATTCAATTATTTAAAATAAATAAAAAATATTTTAATTTTTGCCATTCACATTTCATTCTGTCCCTCCTTTTGCATCCTTTCTTTAATGATTCTATTCCACCATTTCCTTGGTAGTAGTGTAACTCTTGTCCAGCAGTGAGTTGTCCTGTGGCAAGATGGCCATGGCAAATTGTCTTGCAGCAGATTAGCCATGGCAAGTTGGCTGTAGTGAACTAGCCATGGTGAGTTGGCTGTGGCAAGCTGGCCATGGCGAGTTGGCCATGGTGAATTATCGTATCTCAACCCAACTTTGGACCAGTCACTTGATCTCACAGGAATACTGTTTTGGGGGAAATAGGAGGAAAGAATATTAGGTATATTTGTACTTATCACTTATTTATAAAAAAAAATAAAAGCAGGATAGTAAATAAATCAAAAAGTAAACAAACAAACAAATAAACTTTCTCCTATATTTTTGGGCAAGCGCTCTTTCTCACCCTTTCTTTCTGGTGTACAAAACAAGAGCTTTTGCCTTGACAACTTCAACCATTACCCCACCTCTATTTCCATGTAGCTTGAAATAGTTTGGGCCAAGATTACTTTCAGTGCCACATATGTTCTTATAATCTGCTCTCTTAGATCTTTAATAGGATTCCACCATTAAATCTTAGAGCTTTTACAGAAGCTAATTCTGTCTTCAGATTATGGCATAACCTGCACTGGAAATGAGCTGCTTTCCTTCTCCCACTCCACACTTAACTGAAGAGGGGTCTTCAAATAGTCTTTTTATCCAGGCTTCTTAGAGTATTATAGATTTTTAAAAGACATTTTTAGTTGGGTGTTAATCATTTTTACTGGAGAAGAATATTAGTAAGTTACCTAAGACTACTAATGGAAGAGGAGAACATATGCATTTTTAAGAGAAAACACATAAATTGAAATTTTGGAGGGCTTTCACTCTCATCATAAAAGTGGCTAAGGCATGTCTTAATTTTTTTTTTTAAATATCTATGGGATTAGGAGAGTTTCATTATTTTCTAAAACAACAATGATAACCGTATGTTCAGAACCACGGTAACTGCATTGCCTCAAAATGGTGGAAAACTACACCAACCAGTTTTTAATAAGTAATCTCTGAAACTGTGGCTGAAAGGGGGGGGGGGGGGGAAGTATATGCCACAGATTGTCTAATAAGCATAGGTAGGTAAGCCATTTAAGAACCACAAAATTGTCACCTGGTGACAGACACATAATAGCATACCCATAAACACACAACAACGGACTCATACACATGCACCCACTAACACAAATCACACTTTCAAACACTCAGCAAACAGCTCCCTTTCTTGTTTTGTCTCCTTTCCCTAGTATACTGTTCTGACCTAGGCTTCCTGATATAGTAAAAAGCACACAATTAATCCCAAAACCCCTTTTTAAAAATTTTAACGGTTGTGAATTCCTTTCATTCAAAGCACGTACTGAATCACCAAGAGTTTATAAATAGTCCAACAGAAGTCTGCCACAGTCCTTCGGATAAGGCTGGTAAATACCCACCTTTATCTTCTTTGACACACTGCCAAAAACCTAATTGACAATTATCTTGGCAAGGCCACACAGAAACACAGAGTCAAAAATGGAGGTTCAAAGTACAAACTGACATCATCCATAACATTGCTTCCTATGTGCCTTTGCTCTTCCTTTATGTCTTATGGGAGGGGCCAATCATCTCCAAGCCTTACTCCTGAGTCATCCCTTTTGTTTTAATTGTTCTTGCCTTCTGGCAGCTCTACGCATGCGCGCATTTGGAACAGGCTCCCCCTGTTCCTCTGCCTCTCTGATGTCCAACTCTGGAGGCTCCGGAGCCTGCACATAACTCCCAGACGGCCCTGGCCCCACCTCTGCCTCTGATGCAGAGCCCTCATCCAAGCCTTTCCTAGACTCCAGGACTGGCCCATGTTCCTCCCCAGCCTCCTTACTGTCTGACTCTGCTGCCAGTACCACAGGCTGCTGGCGGACCACAACATATACATGAAAACCTTTACATACTCTGTAAAAGTCTGACTAAATATTGCTATATGTTGATAACCAAATGCTGAAAGATATCAACTGGGAATTATTAGACACTGGTAGTAAGTTTCATTCTGTGTGAAATGCTGTTCTTCATAGTTGCAGAGGAGAAAGGAACACGGAGAAAAGAATCAAGGAGAGATTCAACCTAGAAATGAGGAGGAACTTTCTGACAGTGAGAACAATCAACCAATGGTTGCTTTCAGAAGTTGTGGGTGCTTCATCACTGGAAGCTTTCAAGAAGAGACTGGACAGCCATTTGTCAGAAATGGTGTAGGCTGTCCTGCTTGAGCGGGGGGTTGGACTAGATGACCTTTAAGGTCCCTTCCAACTCTGTTAATCTGTTAATCTGAAGACCTGCCCTTGTCAATAAGGCATCACAAATATTATAGAATAGATAAAACTTTTGCTATCACTTTGAACACCTCAAACATGTTTTTTTTCCAGTGGAGTCAGTACAACTTTGATTGGCAAATCACAAAAGTGGCTGTGCAGTTAAGAAGAAATCAGATGTACAGTACATAAACCCATGCAGTCCTTACCACTGAGGGTTTTTTTTCTCGTCTGTGAAGTACATTAAGTACAGGTAGTTTTTGAGTTACGGCCATAATTGAGCCCAACATTTATGTTGCTAAGTGAAACATTTGATAAATGAGTCTGTCCCCATTTTATCACTTTTCTTGCCATAGTTGTTAAGTGAATCATTGCAGTTGTTAAGTTAGTCACGTGGTTGTTAAGTGAATCTGGCTTCCCCGTTGACCTTTGCTTGTCAGAAACTCGCCAAAAGGGACCACATGACACCAGGACACTGCAACTGTCATAAACATGAATCATTTGCCATGCCTCTGAATTTTGATCATGTGATCATGAGAATGCTCCAACGATCATGTGAAAAATGGCCATAAGTCACTTTTTTCAGGGCCGTTGTAACTTTGTACAGTCACTAAATGAACTGTTGTAAGGCGAGGACTACCTGTATACCCTTTTAAAAAGATAACATCTAAGCCATTGCTTCTCAGTCTTAGCTGAGATGTGTGGGTTTATAACCCACGGTATTTTTTCTTAAAGTTAGATTAAAATTCATCTTGCATTTTCTTAAAAAACCCTTCCTCCCACAAAATAGAGAAGAAATCTCTTGTAGTTCTTTTCTCTGGACATGCTTGAGAATAGGTTTCTCATTTTTCTTAGAATATTTGAGGGTCTCACTCAGTGGTGAAATCTAAAATTTGTTACTACTGGTTCTGTGGACGTGGCTTAGTGGAGGAGGTAACGTGACTGGGTGGGCGTGGCCTTTTTTTTTTTTTTACTTTTAATACCATTTTTTCTACAACCTCTTCAGCGAAGAGATTCTTAAAAAATGCTTTCAAAAGGCTCTGATGATCTGAGCTGAGTTGCCTGATCGGCAGAGGCTTGTTTTCTTTTAAAAGCCTCTGCCGATCAGGCAACTCAGCTTGGATCGTCAGAGGCATTTAAAAGAAAAAAAGCCGAAGTGGTTGTAGAAAAAATGCTTTTAAAAATTAAAAAAAAAGAAAGCCTCTGATGATTCTGTAGCTCAGCTGGGCATGGGGAGTGTTTTATTCCGGGAACAACAGGCAATAAAGGAGAGGACACGGCTGAACGATCTAACACTTTTTATTCTGAACGGCAACGAACAACAACTAGTTTGTGAGTGGGAGATCAAGAGCTCCGTTGCTGAAGCTCTTTTATACTCGAGCTGTCAGTGGCTCAGCCAATCATAAGGTTTCAATCTCCCGCTGGAAAGCTCCCCGTGGCAGGACCAATCAGCTTCTTTATTGGAGACACTGCTCTTCTGCTGAACACAACGGGGTGGGGGGGCAAGGATTTTTGCTACCGGTTCTCCGAACCACCTGCATCCATCTCTACCGGATCGGGCAATCCGGTCCGAACCGGGAGCATTTCACCCCTGGTTTCACTGGAGTTTATGGAGACATGTACTACTAGTGTTATGTTGGATGCTGTAATTCACCATCCCAGCCCTCATTTATCAGATTTCAAATAAAAATAAAAATAGCGGCCACTCTGTCACCATGACTACCCTTGGAGTTCAGGGAAGCCAGAGAGGCAACACATTACAAAAGGAGGACATTTACTCTCACCTTACAACTAAAGAAAAGTTGTTATTTTCCTCCACACCATTCGTTTTTTGTTTTTTGATATGTAGGAGTGGATTATGGGATACTTATATTCCCATGATAGGTTTGATGCCAAAAATAGTTTCCCCTGTTTTACATACAGAGCAAACAGCTTAACATATAAAGTTTAGCTTATGGGGTATCTGTGAAGGTTCCTAGCAAATCAGTTGATTTTATTCTATTTAACTTGGCATAGGATTATTTTTTAGAAATGTTTTAAATGATTTGATTTCTTCGTGCTTTACTTATTGCTCCCTTTTCAATGCCACCATTCATTTTATCTTTATCTTGGGTTTATTAGATGCTGTAATATCTCCCATGCCTGTGACAATTTCCATTAATATCTTGAAGGCAGCTATTAAGTATCATTAGAAGCAAAGACTATAGATGGAGGCTGCAGATGCTAACCGTGCAGGGAAAGATAATCGTCACTTTTTCATTTGTATCTTTGTTCTCAACATGCAAATGAAATGATCTGCTGCTTTTTTTTTTTTTGTCTTCCTTTTTCTGTAGTAATACTTCCCATCATGTGTTGAAGAAAAGCCCAATGTTTCTAGCTCAGAAAATAACTATATTTAGGTTATTATCACCTGTTGATATTTTCCTTTGGTGAAAAGATGTAACTCAAATCATGTTCTTTGTACATCAAAGATCCAAAATTATCCTCAGCATCTGGAATTGTTACCAGAGAAGATGAGAGTCTTCTATGGCTGCCACTAGCCATAGTAGCAAATTAGATTAATCGAAGTCCATTCTGATAGAATAAGGTTAACCATTTTACCCACGTAATTAATTCACAAATGTTAAGGCAATTTAAAAGATTTTTTAAAAATGCTAAACCATAATATTTGTCATTTATTTTAGTTGCAACCATTATTTAACTCTTTGCACCATTACTTTAATTTTATTACGTTTTACAAGCTCACTAAATGAAAGAATACAAAAAACCCCAACCAACTTGATAGCGATCACATAACACCTAGGGCGGGTTTCAAAACCCGTCGCTACCGGTTCGCCCGTGTGCAGAAGCATCTGGGTGGGTGGGAGGAGCCTCCCACCACCACCACTACCAGTTCATCCAACTCGAGGCGAACCGGTAGCAACCCACCACTGCATAACACACTGACAAATGTCCTCCTCTCAGCTTCAATACATGACATCAATAACTGAATCCTACTGTGATCTGATTGGCTCATTGCCAAAACAAGATGACTGGTTGGCTCTCAAAACACTCATGCTTATTGGCTACAATCAGATGAAGGAAAGATATCTGATATCAACCTAAGCAAGTTGTGCTTCCTTTTTCTGGTTATTTGGCTATAACTTTTCATAGAATACAGATAATTGTACAAACTTTGTTGCCTTACATTCTTGATTAAATTGTCTTTCCATTGATATATAATTTTATGGTACTACTCCAAAAAGCAAGTGGTGTTATTAACCATCAAACCTCAAAAATACACTTTTCCAAAAAGGTTTCCACAATTTTGGCCACTACTGTAACTACTGCAAAGATTCACTTAATAATGCAGGCAAGAAAAGTCATAAAATGGGGCACGCTCATTTTTTTTTAAAATTTGATTTATATGCCGCCCTTCTCCGGAGACTCAGGGCGGCTTACAATGCGCTAAGCAATAGCCTTCATACTTTTTGTATATTTATACAAAGTCAGCTTATTGCCCCCACAAACTGGGTCCTCAGTTTACCTACCTTAGAAAGGATGGAAGGCTGAATCAACCTTGAGCCTTGATGAGATTCGAACCTGCAATAATTGCAGGCAACTATGTTAATAACAGGGTGCTTTAGACCATTGTACTATCCAAGGCTCAAACATTTAACATATTTCACGTAGCCACTTAAATTTTTGAGGTTCAATTGTGGTGCTAACTTGAGGATTTTCTGTCCTTCAAACAAAACTGAAACTCCGAACTGTACAGAGGATATCCGCATTCTGCATTACTACTGAGCAGTGCTAATAGGTTTGGTAGGCTTGGTGCACGTTTCAAAGAAATCAGCATCAGATTGACCATGTAATTGTAAAGAACAAAAAAGAAAAAAGAAAGGAAAAAAGAAAGGAAAAGAAAACCCGGCAGGCTCATGAGAGTCAATGAACTGTTTCCTGAGCAGTGTTACTAATAAAACATGACCATCAGTTCATTTGTCAATCATGCTCGATGGTCTTACTGCAGAGCCTGATGAAATACCTGCCTTCTTTTATTTCTCAGTATTCTCTGAAGTATTAGTTACCCACTTGTATAAAGCATTTGGCATTTGTTTGTTCTTTTCATGATATATCATTTCAAGTCATGAATATATTTGGGATGCCTGAGTGAATACCGATAATGTCTGGGTGACCATTTGCCCACCTTTGTATCAAAAAAAAAAAGAACTCTCCTCTTCACATGAATAAAAAAACAACTTAAAAAGAAATTGAAGTGTTCCCAGCTTCTATCATTTTGTCCTGGATACACTGCTACAGTGAACAAAATATTTCCAAGCAGGACCTGAATATGAAGTTACAGGTCTTCTCTATCTTGCTTATGTGTGGATGCAGTCAAATATGGGTACAACACATTCAACTTACTTTTAAAAGGATGGGAATATTTGGATAACCAGATAACAAACTCAGTCTTCTTACTCGCATCGCCTTTGGCATTTCCATAGGCTCTTTGTTCTTCCCATTGTTAATCTAGAAGGTTGTAGTGGCTCAGATTTAACCAGCTGCTTAGATATCTTCAGGTAAGAATAATGACAAGGAAATGGCAACATGTACACAAGAATGTCAATGGCACAAATCCCACCTTTTTGTACCTGCATCCCAACATTGGATATAAAGATGTGATGTCTTTATACCTACATTGCCACTTTCCTTGACACACACACACAAACACAAACACACCGATGTCCATGTGCTTGGAAGACATGTCCAGAGGCAATAGATCTAATTGTATTATCCTATCCATTGCTTGCTCCCTTTTTTTCTCCAAATAATGCTTGCTCTCATACTGGTACTGGAGTACCTGTGTTGCCTGCAAGTTTCTCCTTCTTGGGCCACACTGTTCATTTTAAGAATATTTCTTCTTCCCTTCAAAGTCTTTTACACCAAAACAACGGGTCTATTCATCAAGCTAAGGCAAATCCTGAAAAGAAGCCATTTGTAAGTGGAAGAGGTTAAACAAATCATGGGAACTTCTGCAATTTGTTTAGTTTGCTTTTTCCTCCTATGAATTCATTCTGGGTTTTTTAAACTTTGGCTGGTAATAAGTCACAATTTCCCAGGCCACACACTATTTTATTTTTAGAATTTTATCATACACTGTTTTTCGTGTACAACTCAAGGTGACAACCATACCAATAAGTCTTCCCTTATGAGAAGACAATATGAGAAGACATTGGCAATAAGCAGCATTTTATACTAATTTCTTATTTATTTATTTATTTTTAATTAGTATTTATTTATTTTTCATATTTCTAAACTTGTCATCTCCCCCAGATAACCTAATTAAAAAAGAAACAATGTGATCTCTTTGATGTAGATTTTATATTTTAGAATAATTCAGTGGTATCTTTAAGTAAAATTTATTTTTTACGTGCACCAAGTCTACCAAACCTATTAGCACTTTTCAGTAGTAACGCAGAATGCGGATATCCTCTGTACAGTTCGGCATTTCAGTTTTGTTTGAAGGACAGAAAATCCTCAAGTTAGCACCACAATTGAGCCCCAAAAATTTAAGTGGCTACGTGAAACGTGTTAAATGAGCGTGCCTCATTTTATGACTTTTCTTGCCTGCATTATTAAGTGAATCTTTGCAGTAGTTACAGTGGAAACCTTTTGGGGTATTTAAAACATACTTTCAGCTGGTAAACCCAAAACATAATTTTATACGCTAAAGAAAATAGTTGCAACAATATTTTGTTTGCCACACAATCATCCCACTTTGGCAGCACAGAACTCAAGGCAAAGAGCATCTGGTTAGAACTAAGGAAATGCTTTGTAGAGACTGTTTGCTGACCTAGTATGGTACTCTCGGGCTGACCTCCATTGGCCCCATCACCAAAGTGGGAAACATTTTGTGGCAGAAGAAACTGTATTTTAGGAATAACAGAAGGTAGGCTGAGAGAGCAATGATGAAACACATAATACATGTACAATTGCTGCCAATTCTGGGCTACACAAATCCGGATGATTACTAGACAGAAGCCGATAAATACAAAAACCTCTTTGCTCTCTTCTAGTGTATATGTGTCTTTCTCTGTGTTAGGTCTGGTACTCAAAGATTATCTGCAAGATATCAGAGAGAGGTCCAGGGGTTCACATTATGCATGTGAGCTCCATACAGGTTTTTAGTATTTCTGCTATATAGTGTAGAAAGTTAGCACCCACCCCAGTGGTGGGTTTCTACCGGTTTGCCCCAGTTCGGGTGAATTGGTAGTGGCAATGGTGGGAGGCTCCGCCCACCCACCCAAACATCATCACAGACGCATGTGCACAAGTGCCATGTGCAAGCGAAGCAAACATGCTCTCATGCGCGCACGCTCACAGTTCTGAACCAGTAGCAAAAGTAAGTGAAACCCACTACTGACCCATCCCTCTCCTAGAAGAATGAAATATTGTGATAAATATTAAAAAGGCAGAATATCATATTTCTCTGGATGAGAAATGGAGAAACATGCTCTTGGAAAACAGCCCCCATCTTCCTTAATAGCCGACAGCAGATGTCAGCACTTAAGAGATAGAGATCGCTAGCTCCATTCATAAGCAAAATCCCTGCAACAAGGTCTGAACAAAGGTAGGATTAGCCCTCAGCCACAATAGGAATTGCCCAACAAGCCCTTTCATTGCACCAGCCCAAACTTCAACTCTGTGCACAGTCACTCACACCCTTGTCACCTCTTGCCTTGACTATTGCAATGCTCTCTACATGGGGCTCCCCTTGAGGAGCACCCGGAGGCTCCAACTGGTCCAGAATGCGGCCGCGCAGGTAGTGACGGGAGCAACATGGCGCTCCCATGTAACACCGCTCCTGCGCGAGCTGCACTGGCTCCCAGTGGTCTTCCGGGTGTGCTTCAAGGTGTTGGTTATCACCTTTAAGGCACTCCATGGCATAGGGCCTAGTTATCTGCGAGACTGCCTACTGCCACAAATGACCTCCCACCGACCCGTGTGCTACCACAGAGAGGGCCTCCTCAGGGTGCCACCAGCCAAACAATGTAGGCTGGTGACCCCCAGGGGGAGAGCCTTCTCTGTGGGGGCACCCACTCTCTGGAACCAGCTGCCCCCTAAGATAAGGAGAACTCAAGACCTCAGCGCCTTCCGCCGTGCCCTTAAAACCTACTTTTTCCAACAAGCCGGGCTGGCTTAGGAAGTAATTTTAGATGTTTTTTAAATTGGTTTGTTATTTTTAAATTGGAGCCAAATTTATATGTATTTTTAATTCTTAATATTTGTATTGTATGTTTTTAATTCTGGCTGTTCACCACCCTGAGTCCTCAGGGAGAAGGGTGGTATATAAATTGAAAAATAAATAAATAAATAAATAAACCAAACCTGGGAGCTCAGACAACCTCAGCTATGACCCCTATGGGAGTCTGACAACAGCCAATAGAATACATGTTCTTGCACAGGAACAGGAAGCTCAAGTGCAAAGCCCAAGAGAAGGTATAAATACCTCCCACTCTCAACTCAACATGTGGTCAGCTGCCCAGGACCTCAAACCCATGTGGTTCTGCTTCATCATTAAATCACCTTTCCAATCAGCCTCCATGTTTCCTGTGTCTTTCTCCTGGCTTGGAACTGAACCAGATGGATATTTCTCCCAACAATAGCAACTCAGAGAAGGGTTTTTCCATGCCACCCCCATGCATTTCTACAGAATGGGTTCTCCTGCTGAAGCTCAGTATCTTTTTATTACTAAGTAATTTGCTCAAGAAGTGAGCAGAGCCATTGAGATAACTATGCAATAGTTATTATAAAAAATATGTTTTAGGAAAGTATTAAACACACACACACACACTAATTCAACCTTACCTCCCTGGGCTATCAGACAGAAGGAAGGGAAAACAGTCCAACTTTCAAGGTTCTGTTGTAATAGCATATTCAATAAAGTATAGTTCAGTGGTGGGTTTCAATTTTTTTTACTACCGGTTCTATGGGCGTGGCTTGGTGTGCGTGGCATGGCTTGGTGGATGTGGCTTGGTGGGTGTGACAGGGGAAGGATACTGTAAAATCTCCATTACCACCCCACTCCAGGGGAAGGATACTGCAAAATCCCCATTTCCTTCCAATCAGCTGGGACTCGGGAGGCAGAGAATAGATGGGGGTGGGGCCAGTCAGAATTTTCACTACCGGTTCTCCTAACTACTCAAAATTTCTGCTACCGGTTCTCCAGAACTGGTCAGAACCTGCTGAAATCCACCTCTGGTTTCCTCATTGGCATTCTTTAGTCTCAAGAGACTATGGTATCGTGCTCTGGAAAGAGGTCCTAAAACAGCGTCTAGTGTGACTAAAAAGGCCAATTCAAGAGTGGCAATCCCTTCCATACTGAGGGCGGATGCATTCTGTCCCCTGCCCAGCCCCCAGATTTTGCTGGTTCCGGGACTGCCTCTTTGCCTCAGCCTGCCAAACAAGTGTCTCTTCAAATTGGCCATGATGCCTCTTTAGCCTCCAAGCTAAGCGATTGGAGGTCAAGGTTTCCCAGTTGTTAATGTCCATTCCCAGGGCCTTTAGGTCCCTTTTGCAGATATCCTTATATCGCGGCTGTGGTCTCCTTCTGAGGCGCTTTCCCTGCACTAATTCTCCATACAGGAGATCTTTCGGAATCCTACCATCAGCCATTCTCAAGACATGCCCCAGCCAGCATAGACATCGCTGTTTCAATAGTGTATACATGTTAGAAATTCCAGCATATTCCAAGACTTGGGACTACTTGGGCGCTACTTGGGACTTTGTCCTGCCAGGTGATGCAAAGAATTCGTCGGAGGCAGCGCATATGAAAAGTGTTCAACTTTCTCTCCTGCTGTGCGTAGAGGGTCCAACTAAACCTCTGCTTTAGTTCCAGTCAAATTGGTAAAATCTGTTTCCTGAACTGGGCTGGAGGGTTGAGAGAAATGATCTTGATCAGCTTTGGATTAAAGATATATCAAGTCATCAATATAAAACTTCACTGTCTGTGCTGTCTTCTGCATATAGTCCTCAACTCACATGCAACTTGAAGTTACATCCATCACATTATCCCCATGATTATGGTTTGCAACCAGCTTGCTTTTATGATGATTGTCGCGTCTTGCAGTCAAGTCATTGTGATCTGCGATCTTTTCAGCCAGTTCCCAATCAGCAAAGTCTACTTTGACTATTAGGGAAGTCAGATCCACTTAGTAACTACAGTGTATATAATCATAAAAGTGTATATAATCATAAAAATTAGGTCCAGTCACATGATAACTCACTTAAGAACCATCTTGTGATCAAAATTCTACTCCTAATTGGGGTTGTAAATCTGGAACTATTGAAATGATTGAACTGTAGAAGCGGGGGTGGAGGAGGAGATTTTATTGTTCATTATTCTTTTCTGGTTCAACATTTTTCCCCATTTGGTTTTAAATGAATTGCTATTCCAAACCAGTTGTTTAGATGGGCTAATTGTGATAAATAATGTTTTATGCCTGCATGGATGTAGGAAAGTCATATTCACAAAGGTTTCATGTATCCCCCACGGCTCCCACTGCTATTGCTCTAACCTGAGTTAAATGCAGTATCTAATTGCTAGTTCCAGTGTGTTATGTTTATACAATACGATCCTTATTTTTTTCCACTTGAGTAGATAAAGGAGGTATCTATTTATGTTATCGTCACCAGAATTTGATTAGTTACATTGAAAACCAACAGAAGCAGATGTATTCTCTGAAAGAAATGGGAGTTTGAGCAGCATGAAAAGCACAAAAGGAAAAAAAAGGAAAGGGGGGGGGGGGTTTGGCGATATTGCCATTGGCACATAGAGCATTGTTTCATGTGCATAGTCTAAGCTCCAATCCAGATTTTGAGCTAGGGTAATACAAATTCTGCAATGTGAAAAACTTATTTTTATTTGAAAATCTTTTTTTTTTTTGGTCTGTAAGAGCAAACTACTCAGTCTTATTAGTCACTTATGAAAACTCTGCTTGCCCTCCATAATTCTTATGAAAAGGAGGTACTTTTCTGCAAGCACTCAGTAGATAAATCAGTAAAAAACCAATCTATTTGCTATCAGTTCTGGTGAGATGGTATTCTGATTGGCCATATCTTTAATAGCTTTTAAAGAGTTACCATATTTTTCGGAGTATAAGACACTCCGGAGTATAAGATGCACCTTAGTTTTTGGGGAGGAAAATAAGAAAAAAAATATCTGCCTCTGCCTACCAGCATCCATCGGTATTCATCTGGCTAGTGTGCTATCAGTGTGTGAGAGAGTCGAGAGCTGTTGGGAAACTGAAACAGTGTTTGCTGTGTGAGCAACAAGGAGACAGTAAGGAGCCTGGGCGGGGCTTAGCTCAACTGTTCTGTACTAAAGCTACATGCTGTGCTGAGCTCTGAAACTAAAACTGAAACTCCTCAACTTGTGTTTTGCTTGTATTTACTACCACATTGGAAAACCTGCTTTTGGTATTGTATATTTACTTCATGTGTTATATTATATATAAAGAGAAGTTATTGAATCCTGCTGATAAGTAATAAGCATTACTTATGTGTGCTTTCTGGATGTGATTGCTGCTGCAAACTCTAACACATCCTTGCAGCAAATAACAAACAGCTAGGTCAGCTTCAGCACATTATTGCAGCCTGATTCAGCATGAGCAGCTGATTGGTGGGTGGATCAGCCTCCCGGAATACCCCAATCAGCTGTTCCAGGCTGCAGGGATTGCCGCAGACCATCGCCACCTCTGTGCCTTGCATTTTTGGCCTCGTGGGCAGGGCTACATTCGGTGTATAAAACACAGCCAAATTTTCACTCTCTTTTAGGGGGCAGGAAAGTGCGTCTTATATTCCGAAAAATATGGTACCTTCTTAAATCCTAACATGCAAAGCTTTTGAGAAGGAAGACGGTTGCAGAAGAAAGACATCAGGTGTTGGGGTCACTGGACAACAGGCACAAATGGAATAGTATTAGATTAGGAGTGAATGAATGAGTTTCTATGGTAGACGGGTGGATGGATAGAAGCAGGAAGGAAGTGATGAGAGAATAGTAGGATCATTATCATCTTGATAGTGGCACTAAATACAAGTTTCCCATTATTATTTTTCGTAATGTACTGTCCCAGAGTACATTTTGTTTTTGTCTTTACACTTAAAGGTGTAAAAAGTTAACACCCACCTCTTTCCTAAAAGAATGAAATATTTTAGGAAATGTTAAAAAGGCAGAATATTATATTTCCCTAAAGGAGAAATAGAGACAATATGCTCTTGGAGACAGAAAGCAGCCCCCGAGCAGATATTTTGTGCTCATTGAGAAAGATTGGGCCAGCCTATCTACAAAACAAAAGACCTCCAGCTCCAGGATGATGGGATAAGACATGATCCCCTCAGGACATAATAGGATTAACCCTCTACCATCTAGTAGCAGAGCTCACCACATTTGCACAATATCTTGGGGACATTGCATCACTTTCCAGGCTTCAACCAAACTTAGCTCAGACAACCTATAGAACCAGCTATGACCCCCTACAACAGCCAATAGAATACATGTTCTTGCACAGGAACAGGAAGTTCAAGTGCAACGCCTAAGAGAAGGTATAAAAGCCACCCACCCTCAACTCTATGTGTTCAGCTACCCAGATTCACATGTGCTTGGTGGTTCTGTTCATCATTAAACCATCTTTCCAATCAGCTTCCATGTTTCCAGTGTCTTTCTCCCGGCTTGGAACTGAACCAGATGGATATTTCTTCCAACAAAGAGTTAAGGTTTTGATGAGCGTTTTGCAACAAGAACTAGCAGATTTCATTCAGTAGAGACATCTCTGCTGTAGATAATCTCCCACCTCCCCCATTACAGCTCACAAATCTGTTCCCATGGGACTTCAATGGCAAATTTCTTTGGTATCATAAAATGGAAAGGACTCAGGAGGTGACAAATGTGGCTTACTTTGTCTGTGCTGAAGAGCTCAGCAGGGCTATGCCTGGTTACTTAATTGGATGGGATTCTTCCTGGAAATATCATAGCTGTAGGCTAGTCTGGGAAGTTCAAAAAGAATTCCTGCACGAAGGCAGTGATCAGCTATTTGTTCTGGAGGTGATTAAAATAAGCCGAACAATAAAAAGAACCTACAGGTAGTCCTCAACTTACAACCATTTGTTTAGTGACCATTTGAAGTTACATCGGCACTGAAAAAAGTGGCTTATGACCGTTTTTCACACTTACAACTGTTGTATCATACCTGTGGTTGCGTGATCAAAATTCGGCTACTTCAGGGGTGGGTTCTACTTACCTTTAATACCGGTTCTCAGCAGGACTGCGTGCTCTTCTGCGCAAGCGCAGAAGCAAGTTTTTTTTTTAAAGTTTTGATTAATTAAAAATTACGAACAAACATAAATACAACAGTACAACACACAAAACAAATAAACATAAATCAAGTCTTATGACTTCCTTTTTAAAGTTATCACATCGGTAGACTGTTTTTATATCCTTATCTATATATCTACATATATTTACATATAAAACAATATGATAGGCTCCATATTTAATTTGTTACGTTCCTTATTTGGTGCTCAATTTTTGTCTCAAGTTTGACCCCTCTTTTGTGTCCCTATGTTTATATTGCTTTCTTTTTCTCCAACCAGTTATACCATTTTTGCCATACTAAATAATAGCCTGTATCGTCTTTTTCTTGTAATTCTTTTGTAAGTCTATCCATTTCTGCACATTCCGTAATTTTGGTGATTATTTTGTTTTCCATTGGTATGTCTTCATGTTTCCAGTTTTGAGCGAAGAGTATGCGTGGTATGTGGTAGGTGGATAATTAGATATTTTATTTCTTTCTCGTAATGGCAGAAGCGTTTTGATGTCATCGGGTCGATGGGCGGAGCCTCCCTGTGCGCCCACCAGGGGCAACCCACCACTGGGCTACTTGGCAACTGGCATGTATTCATGACAGGATCATGTGATTACCTTTTGCGACCTTCTGACAAGCAAAATAACGTAAATGGGGAACTAGATTCACTTAACAATTGCATTACTAACTTAACAACTGCAGTGATCCACTTAACAGCTGTGACAAGAAAAGTCATAAAGTGAGGCAAAATTCACATAACTATTTTGCTTAGCAACAGAAATGTTGGGCTCAATTAAAGTCAAGTATTCTTATTAATATCTTTTATTGTTTTCCTATCCTAGGTAGAGGCAGATGTAGGGTCTCCCGCTTGGGCAGGGGGTTGGACTAGATGACCTGCAAGGTCCCTTCCAACTCTTTTAATCTTTTATAGCTGAATACAGCACTCATTTGGGAAAGATAAGCAGAGTGGTTTCATTCTTGGATTGAGACTACAGGCTAGACTGGAAAGTCAACTAGCAACAAAACAATCACAGCATCTAAAATGATAACAATAATCCTAGAAAAAAGAAATATTAAATTACTTCCATATTGTTGCCAAGTAAACTAAATGGACCTAAAATGAACTAAATGCAGTCACAAGCAGCTGAACTCAGCTTGAAAAAGTCTTTACTTTTTACGGTTTCTCTTATATACCATTTGGGAAAATATCTTTGGGGGGGGAACCATAGTGTGATGCAAAGGATTTCTGCTAGGTGGCTAGAATTGTCCACACTTCATCCAATGTTAACATTGTGTTCCTGTCGAAATCCTTTTTTTTTTTTTTTTTTTGGTTCCTTGGTATAAAAAAATCAATGGAAATTGCTAGCACTGTAAGGCAAAATAAAACCCTTTGAAAAGATTTTGATTGCATAAGGAAAGAGAGAAAAATGAGGTGGTGGACTAAGATCCTTCAAAAGCCTGCAAGCCCCAGAATAAATCTGAACATCATTGCTCTAGCCGACAAGTGGGCTGTGAACAGTTGCAATATTGTGCTACTACTCAGTGGTGAAATTCAATTTTTTTTACTACCGGTTCTGTGGGCGTGGCTTGATGGGCGTGGCAGGGGAAGGATACTGCAAAATCCCCATTCCCTCCCCACTCCAGGGGAAGGATATTGCAAAATCTCCATTCCCACCCCACTCTGGGGCCAGCCAGAATTGGTATTTGCTGGTTCTCCGAACTACTCAAAATTTCTCCTACCAGTTCTCTAGAACCTGTCAGAACCTGCTGGATTTCATCCAGTGGTGGGATTCAGCTAGTTCGCACCACTTCGGGAGAACCGGTTGTTAACTTTCTGAACAGTTTGGCAAACTGGTTGTTGGAAAAAATCATTAGGGCAGAGAACCGGTTGTTAAATTACTTGAATCCCATCACTGATTTCATCCCCTGCTACTACTGCATATAAGGGTATAGAAGTATAGAATGGCTACGTTAATAGATCCTGATCACTCTGCTAGGGAATGTATAGCATTTGTTCAGATTCAGGAGCCTTGAAATAATTTGTTTTGACACAGATCCCAAAGAAATACTCTGCTTAAATTTACCAGACAGGAGGCATCCCAGGTACACACAAGAGCTGTATATGTGTGTGGAGGCTAATCACATTCTGTATTCACCTCCCAGTTTCTGGCAGCTCTGCCATAGCATGTTCCATTCAATTAATAATGCTGTTGCAAATTGGCAAATCGCATTTGGATTAAAACACCCAGAAGAGCCTTTTCCCCCCCTTCCCAGACGAATAAAAAATGTTCTGCCTTTTCTCTGGTGTAGAACAATTTGTCAAGCAATTAGCCAATCTAATTAAATTTTTGTAGTGCTAATCAAACAAATATGCTAATTTTTTTTTATTTTATTTTTTTTGGCTCAGGCGGTTCGCTGTCTCCTCGCATTTAACTTGATGGTTTGAAAGAGGGACAGTGCTGGCTGCCACTCCACATAATCACCTCATTTGCATTTTATATTGGTAAATCAAATTAAGCACCAGTGCCTTTTAGTATGATTGACTATGGTCACGGCTGTTCAGACCAGACTTTTTTTTTTACTTTCCATAGAAAATTAGGCACATTTTAATATGAGAGAGAAGGTTGGGCTTTCAGTGGTTGGCAAACGACATTCACTCAGCTAATTAAAAGTGCTTGTTGCTTTTCCCCCCTTTTTTTTCCTGCCAGGATATGATAGATTTACCCAGCTGGTGTGTCCATTTTGCCTTTTGCATAATTTCTTGATGGACGTTTTTTATTTTGCCCTCTAATAAGATTTGTCCAAACAACGCCTCAAACGGAGTGGGGAGCGAGCAGTGTATAAATAATATTTTGTAGGTGTGATTTAATTTCAGGAAAATACTTATTTAGTAGAAGCTTGTAGGAATGGAATTGTTTAGTTAATGCCTGGGGAGGAGTGGGTATAGAGAGGCAGTATCTTTTAAAATCCTTTCCAGAGGAAGGGAGGGAGGGAGGGAAGAAGAGAGGGAGGGAGGGAGGAAGGAAGACAGGCAGGCAGGCAGGAAGAAAGGAGGGAAGGAGGGAAGGAGGGAAGGAGGGAAGGAAGGAAGGAAGGAAGGAAGGAAGGAAGGAAGGAAGGAAGGAAGGAAGGAAGGAAGGAA
>WNWU01000002.1:52731980-52753167 GCA_012654045.1 Ptyas mucosa
GAAGGAAGGAAGGAAGGAAGGAAGGAAGGAAGGAAGGAAGGAAGGAAAACCAAATCATCAGTTTTATGTTTAAAAATCATAAGAGTCACTGGGCTAAATACTGGAACTGAATTGTGGCTAATCCACATATCCCCAAAATTCATACTTGTTGAATCACTACTGGATTCAGTCCTAACTCCCATTTACTCCAGAGAAATACTATTTTTTTAGATGTTATGGAAGGGTGGGTGCTGGAGATGCTGACACCTAACATGACTGGACAGATAGTGAGGCTGGCAAACTTTATCCCCCCCCCCCTTCTGGGAAAGGAAGGGGAAGGGAAATAAAAATATTCCTGTTACTGGGAAGATTATTCTAGGAGGGGGAACAAATGTGGAGCGGAGGGAGATTTTCCTTTGAATTTTGTCTTGTTTGGATTCTGGAAGGCTGTTGAAGGGTGAAGGGATATTTTCTTCATTTGATAGAAATTGTCCATTAAATGTTAATAAAATACATTTCAATTTGATTTCTAATCTGTTAAATTAACTTTCATGCCTCTCCTGCTTAGCAGGTTCATTATTATACATTATTTTCCAAACTCTTAATGTAGATGGAAATTTATTTTAAAATCTTTATATACAACTGTCATTAGAAGTAAGTCCTAAAAACAGGCTCTATAATGTATATTACATGGAAAACTTCAATGTCCCCTCACCCTCATGAATTTACCCTAAAATGATTGTTTTCTTGAAATTCCCAGGCTTTAAAGGTAGAATCAATGTCTGTTTCTCTAGTTTCAAACCAATGACCACTGTCCTGATATACCTTTGTTACTTATCAGTCATTGTTATGGCTACTAAAAAGGTCACAGAGGACGTATGGCACCATAAAGGTTATTTCTGTTATTCTAAGGAGGAAGTTTAGACATCTGATATACTACCAAGATAATACAGACACTCGCTTTAATTTTGACAACCAAGCTGGGATGTGGTTTGAAAAGAAAAAAGAAAAAAGAAAAAGGCCCTTTTTTATTTTGTCTAGAATTATACAGGATTTAGGGCCTTTTCCATGCGTTGTCAGATCAAAGGCAGCCAGATGAGAATGCTTTGCCCCCATCATATAATGACTACAAAACCTGAAATGGAAATACGTGATTTGTAATGGCTAGATAGTATCCAACATATAGATTATGGTCAGTAATTACCTTTTAGTTGAAGTAACTAATGCAGAATTTCTTAAAGACATCAATTATCTCAGACCTTTTCAGTCAGGGTTCAGGTCTGGTTTGAGGAGGAAATCAACCTTGGTGATAGATGATTTCCTGCAGAAGAAAGAGGAGTGTGACTTTGTTGATCCTACTTGATCTCTTGGCAGCTTTTGATATCATCAGCGACAACAGTGTTTCTCAACCTTGGCCTCTTAAAAATGAGTGGACTTCAATTCCCAGAACTCCCCAGCCACCTGGCTGGGGGAATTCTGGGAGCTGAAGTCCACACATCTTCAAGGTTGAGAAACACTGAGCTACAGTATGCTCTTGGATTATCTCCATGAGGAGTAGCCAGAGATATAACCCCACAGTAGTACCCATCCTTCTAGAGACTAGGCTTCTGAAATCTGCTTCACGGTTGTTCTCATAAATAAAATACATTTATATTGCCTTTGCAATATAGTGTATATTAATAACTCTCTATATCTGTGGGGTTTTTTTGCTGTTTTTGATTTTCCCGTCACTTTTAAATATTTCCTTCACTTTAAAAAAAATGGCATTTTGAAATCAAGTGAGACTCCTTTGAACTCTTCTGTCAATAGTTCTGTTGACAACATTATTTATTTCCAAGCAGGGCCTTGGTACTGTTGTTATTAAATCAGAAATGCCTTCCATATTCTTTGCTACATGAATTTTCAAAGGCGTATTCATTTCCCATATCTAGAAATGTAGTTTCTTCTGGGGATGTGATCCTTTTGAAAACTTCATTGTTTCATACTTCATGTCACTTCCCTTTTCTACTTCTCTTTTTTCTTAAAAGGAAAAAAAAATCATTTAAATTTAAAGGGAACCAGAGATATAAAAAAATCAGGAAGGCAACCATTATAGAATATACTTGAATTATGACTGTAATTTTTATCCTACAATTTCTATTGTACTGTCCTCAGTGTCATAGAAAGGAATAGTCAGATAATCTTTATCTTTTCTTTTTTATGTACAGGCAGTCCTCAACTTACTAGTACAATTGAGATGAGAATTTTCATTGCTAAGCAAAAATTGTGGCTGTGGAACATCTTGTCCCCCCAATCCTAGTGTGAGGTCAGCCTTGACCTTCCTCACCTTCCAGAAGAGCCTAAAGACTTGGCTCTGTCAGTTAGCCAGTGAGGGAGAATCACAGTGGAGGCGGTTGATCGATTAACAATGGACCCACCTCCCTACCATCCTGCTCCCAACCCCACATCTTTTAATTTGGACTTAAATTCTGGGTTGTATACTAGCTCATTTATGCTCTTAGCTTATATAGTTTTTAGTTGTATGATTGTAAGCTACCCAGACTTAACTTGAGGTAAGATAGGCAGTCTATACATTTTATAAATACATACAAACAAACATACATGCATGCATACTATAAGCAAGCAACAAAGCGAAGTGGTTGTTAAGGGAGTTGCACCTGATTTTACAACCATTTTTGCCACAGTTGTTAAGCAAATCACTGAAGTTGTTAAGTGAATCACTTTGTCATTAAGTGACTACGGCTTTCCCCCTTGATTTTGCTTGTGGGAAGCTGGCTGGGAATGTCACATATGGCAATCGCTGCATATGACACTGCAACCATCACAACTACATGCCACTTGCCAAGCACCTAAATTTTAATAACAATAGCACTTAGACTTGTAGTATATCAGAGGTGGGTTTCAGCAGGTTCTGACCAGTTCTGGAGAACTGGTAGCGGAAACTTTGAGCAGTTCAGAGAACCAGTAGTAAAAATTCTGACTGGCCCCGCCCCCATCTATTCTCTGCCTCTCAAGTCCCAGCTGATCGGGAGGAAATGGGGATTTTGCAGTAACCTTCTCCTGGATTGGGGAGGGAATGGAGATTTTACAGTATCCTTCCCCTGCCACGCCCACCAAGCCATGCCCACCAAGCCATGCCACGTCCACCAAGCCACGCCCATAGAACCGATAGTAAAAAAATTTGAAACCCACCACTGTAGTGTATACCCTTCATAGTACTTTACAGCATTCTCTAAGCAGTTTACAGGGTCAGAATATTGTCCCCAACAATCTGGGTCCTTGTTTTATTGACCTCAGAAGGATGGAAGGCTGAGTCATCCTTGAGCCGATCAAGATCGAACTGCTGGCAGTCAGCAGAATTAGCCTACAATACTGCATTCTAACCACTGCGCCACCACATGAAGGTGGAGATGCTGCAATGATTGTAAATGCAAGGAACGGTCATTGGTCACTTTTTTCAATGCCATTGTAACTTGAATGGTTGTAAACCGAATACTATCTGTATCATCCATACACAAAAATAAGCTCTTGAGCCTCACTGAACAGGTTTTTAGTGTTTCTGTTCTATGACACACTATTCTACCGAATCTAGATTGCAATGAAGTCTTAGATTGGAATACCTTCTAATATCAGTAATGACAATTTGACATTGTATTCTTCCTTCTGCCACCTCAGTAGCTTCCAACCTTTTAAAGCCTCAAAAATAGACATTTCAAGGCTAGCCAAGGATCTGATAGCACCTAATCCCTCTTCTGTCTCTGCCTCCTTCCCAAATGCTACTATAATTTAGATCCTTCAAAGTTAATCTAAAATGTAATCCTTCCCATTGTCGCAATAGAAACAAATTTAAAATGAACAGAAAAGGCAGAAACTTTGCTTCTTGCTGCTTCAGCTGCCCATAGTTTATTTGGAATAGATGGTGCTTTCAGTTACCAAAGCACATGGAGCGAAGCAAAGAATTGTTCTGTATCTGTATTATTTTGTTTACTAATCTTTTAGCATTCTTTGACAAGCAATTTTAACAAGCTATTTTTTTTTCAATTTGTGTCATTGTTAAAATAATTTGCTTGGCAAGCAAACTGTCCAGAGGAAGGCAAAGTCCAGAAACCAATCTGTGATGAAAGATTGAAAGATTAGATATCTATTTTAAGACAATTAAAAGAAGCAGAATGATACCTATCTTGAAGGGCTGTCAAAGAGATGATTAAGTACATTTGTTTTCTGTTATTCCAGAGAATAAGATTCAGACCAACAGTTTCAAATTACAAGAAAGAGGATTCAAGTAGACAAGAGCAAGAATTTCCCAATGGACTAAACTATTTTACATTGCACAGACTGCTAAGGGAGATGCTGGAGTGGAGGCAATGAATCTGAATAGCAATGTATTACTGTAAGTTGGTTAGAAGTACAGATTTCCCACACTGGATGTCCTTTAAAGAACCCTTTAAAATCTCTTCCAACTCTGGTTAACAAAAGAAAAAGAAGCTTCTATATAATGTTTGAAAAGATTTCACAAACTTTGTCAAAAACCAACCTATCTACTTTTACAGTAGATAGAGCAAGTGAAGTTGAAGGAGGAAATGTGTCATTTTAAAGCCACTTAGTAGGTTTGTGTAAAAGGTGAATTTTGAACTACAGATTTCCTAGGTTATAGTTCAGTCTCTTAACCATCCCACTACTACATAGTGTTCTTATAAGTTTTGCTAAAACAGTAGACGCAAGTCCATAGATTCAAATCAGGTGAACAGGTCCTGCATCCAAACAGATCAGCTGATTTAGAACAAAGAAGGGTTCTCAGAAGCTCTTCCTATCATTCTGAAATAACAGCCTTTGATTGAGAAGATCCTATAAAGACAACAGGTTTCTCCCTTATTCGGTTTATTATTAGCTTAGTGATCAAGTACTATGCCGACCAATCCATTCAGTAGGGGGTTTGTTTGGTCTCTTTGTGTGGTATTTATAGCCTGGTCTGGTTAATGTCAATCTTCACTTTATTGGGAGTCTCTTAAATCCTGAAATTTTACTCAGACTTTTACTAATAAACCAAATCTTCGCAGAGGAAAGCTATGTATGTTTCCTGCAGGCCCTGTGAAATCGTTCAGGAAAAAACTTAAAACATATGCCTTTTCAACCTGCATACGGTTACATTTTATCACTCTCTTGTTCAATAAGAAGACTTCACTTCTTGATTTTAATTCCTTTGGGAAACTTAGACTTTTTCATGTAATGCATCAAAATTCTGTTGATGCCCACATTATTTTTCAGAAATCATTATAATCATCACCATCACCACAGCCAACCCATTATCAGTGATGTAAAAATAGGTTATAGTACTTGGAATTCAGTATTATAGCTATAGTTCCGTAATATGCTAGGTTTTAGTTTGTAAATGACAACAAATTTTTGACTACAAACCCTGAATTGTACATAAATAGAGACTGCATTAGAAACAACATTCAAATTTCATGCTGTGTAACTTCGTTGTTATCGCCGTTACTATGTCCATATCAAATTGCTAAATTACAAATAGAAATGTCAATGTTTCTCTTTTCTTCTTTTTACACTTCCAATAACAAATATATATCTTCTGTCAAAAAAGTAATAACCTCCTTTTAAATTAGGAGTCTCACTGAAATGACTATAAAATACTCTACGTGGGCTAGCTTTTGAAAAATATTAGGGAACTCTAGCCAATTCATCCTTCCCCAGGGCAGTTAATGGATTGAAGACAATTATACACAAATGAGTATTTTAAAATAAAGTGCTTATTTATTTATTTATTAAATTTATATGCCGCCCATTTCCCCAATAAGGTGATTTTGGGTGGCTTACAGATCATTATAAAATCCCAGGAGTCAGGGATTTATAATTAGGATGGGCAAATAAATAAATTGTCCTCAGCCATTGACTGAGATGGCTGACCATAGCAATTGAACAAATAAATAAATGGCAGCATTTTGTATGTTCTGTTTAGAAAATATATCTGGTACAAAAGATAAAAAATATAAGAGCAAAATTAATTTATTGGAGACATGTGATTTTCAGATCACATTTGAGAAATACCTTTACTGAGTTAGCAATATCATGGCCAACTTAAGTTAAAGAAGTACAGGGAGTCCTTGACTTATGACCACAATTGAACCCAAAATGTATGTTGCTAAGTGAGAAATTTGTTAAGTGAGTTTTTCCCCATTTTACAACCTTTCTTGCCACATTTGTTAAGTGAATCACTGTACTTGTTAAGTTAGTAACACAGTTGTTAAGTGAATCTGGCTTGCTTATTGACTTTGCTTGTCAGAAGGCCGCCAAAGGGGGTCATATGACATCTGGACACTGCAACCATCATAAATATGAACCAATTGTCAAGCATCCGAATGTAAATTACATGACCATTGGAATGCTGCAACAGTCATAAATGTGGGCATGTCACTTGAATGTCACAAATAACATGGTTATTTGTCCTTCTGTTAATACATCCAGTGCAGGGGTGGGTTCTAAAAATTTTTACTACTGGTTTTGTGAGCGTGGCTTATTTTGTGGGTGTGCCTTGATGGTCATGTGACAATTCTTTAGGATTTAGCAGAAGTACTGGTCTACCAGGCTTTTAACTGCTTGCAGAGCTGTACCGGTCTAACCATTTATTTTTGCAGGCACTGGTCTATTCATTTGTTTTTGGATACACCGGTCTACCACCAAACTGCCTTTTACCATCGATCAGCTGTAGGACGGCCCTTTGAAGCCCAGCGGCAAGAGTTTAAACAGTTTTTTCTCTTATAGCCCATCAGCTGGGATTCAGGAAGCAGCAATAGATTGGGGGTGGGGCCAAATAAAAGGTAAGAATAACGGGGGTGGGGGTGGGGGGCAGGGGGGCAGAACCAGTTCGGTGACATCATATCGTCACCGCTACCGGCTTGGCGGAACCAGGCGGAACCGGGAGGAACCCACCACTGATCCAGTGTCCCTAGCATAAAAACATACAGACCCTGAGAATATGTTTAAGAATAGTTTTTTCTCCCTAATCTTAAGTTTAACATTGGGGCATTGATGTTGATTTTGGAGTTTATACATGTATAGATGTATTAATTTATTTGATTTAACTGCTATGCAATTACATGCTAATTGGATGTTCCTAAATGTCCTTTAAACTCGGGAAAAGTATCCTCAAATGGCTTGTAAAATGCTAACATATTTCATTATTGGCACCTAACACTGGGGAAAAAAAACATGGTACAACATCTGAAAAAACAGCACACTGCTAGAATTTATCTTTCCCATTCTCCTTGAAGGCCCTGAAAGCATATTTAAAGCTATTTGTTATTCAATATTAGGCATATTTAAGAAGCCACTCTGCTTTCCAATGCAGTATCATATTAGCACATCTAGGTGAATTCCACCTCTGTATTGAAATTATTGTTATCTTTTAAGTAAGATGGTGTGTTGATAAATAAGAGAGAGAGAGATACTCATCTGGATTAAAAATTAGGATTAACTTTAGATCACGGAACATAATTTAACAATTATCAATGTAACATGTCCTTTCTTAGTGTAACCTACCACTCCTCCATGCCTCCAATATGCAGATAAATTAATTTTGAATCAGCATTTTTTTTCATTTGAATCATTCTTCCATCCTTTTCCTCACATTGGTCAGAACAGCAACTGTGGAAAGATCATCTTGAATTAGGCCATGTCTGGTCTGGAGGCCATGAAAATGGAGGGTTGCTCTTATCTCCCTAAGTAATGAATTCCAAAGCTTTGCTCCTGTTAGAGGGAAAGCCCCATGACTTGTTTTCACAAGCTTTTACCCTTGAGCTTGACAGCTTCATTGTTTCCAAGAAGCAGACGTGTAAAGGGAGGCCATCTCAACAAACAGAATGGTCTCTTTGAGGTACCTCACCCAATCTCTCAGAGAGTCTTAAAGATTAACATTCTGTCCTTGAATGTGACCTGCTATTGACGAGTAAGCAGAAGAAAGCTGGGCCGGTGTACTCCCAGGGAGCTGGTGCTGCAGAGGTGTAAATCTGCTGAATTTTATACTAATTGAAGCTTTTAGTGGCCAATCCTCATATTTGTACATGCAGAGTATGCTCAACCATTGTAGAGATTATTTTAAATAAATCTGTGGGTCTTACCTTTTCGCCATAGTGCATTCTAAATGCCCTTTGATTCTCACTTGATTTTATATTTTAAAATGGAGAAAGTGATTAACTGGGACATACAAAAAGCATATTAAAGATGAACCTTTGTTTTACCCTTCTAAAATTTAGGAGACAATTGACCCTCGTGGTTTATCATTCTTTCTTTCTTTTCTTTTTTTTCCAGATCTGTGACAAACATTTCTGCTCTGCCTTGAGGCATCATTTCAGTCTAGGCTACTACAATAATGTAATTTGAGGGGGGTGCCTTGACTCAAAATGAGTCACAAGCAAAGGCTTGAAGCATGTCAATTCCATGCAATCACTCAACTTGGTGGAAAGGAGGCTCCATGCAGAAGCCTTTTTTGGCATCTGGATCAAAGTGGCGCTGGCCCTCAGCATTTCAAAAAGGAATGTTGTTTCAATTGGTACATTGCTTTGATGTGATGCTCTTACTGAAGCTTCATGAGATTGAAGCATCCTTTCAATGCTCCGTATAGCCTTTTCTTTTACCTTTCAAAGGTCAAAAATTATTTTGATGGCTGTAAAAATTATCTACGTGAAGCAATCATTTGCATGAATTTTGTGCCATAATCTGAAGTTTACAAACCTTACACATTTCATCCAAATGCCTAATTATCTAAAACTTAAGTCAAGTGCACCAGGAAGCTACGCCAACACAGAAGGGAAACTTACTAAAATTTCTACTAAAAAGAAGCAAATGATCTGTCATTTTATTATTCATCTATATTTCTCCACAAGGAATAGCCTGTCGATGCCTTGAAACATTTCTAGACTGATCTTCACTAAAGATCAGTGAAACAAAGGAAATCATAGTCGTAAAAATAAAAATGAAGAGCAAACAAACAGCAGTAAAAAAATTTGGCATCTTTTTACATCTCTCTATTTACCCAAATCATATTTATAGCTCAGAGCAAATAGATACCTAACTATGAAAAGTGTGTCCTAAACACAAAGAATAAAACTGTTGGTAAGAAATAGTGGGGAAAGTGACTCCAATACACACCAGGAGCAACAGAAGAACCTTCTGTCCAGAAACATGCAGTGCTAGAAACAGCTAAGATGCTGTGCAGAATCCTTAAAGTCCCAAGCCTCTGATAGAGGACTCAAATTGAGAAAGACACATAAGGTGAAAAGGGAATTTTCAATATAAAAACATAAGAAATTAGAAGAGCAAATACATCTTCTTTTTTAAAAAAATCTTCATCAACTCCTGGAAAGATCATTTGTGTTCAAGTAAGGGAAGCCTAGATTTCGAAGCAATGTCCAAATTTTAAGTGCAGCCATCAAAAAGGCTCCTTCCCTATTCCAAAATGTATCTTAGACGTTCTTGAGATATGTAACAGAACCTCTGAAAATAATCACAACAGTGTCTGCTTTATTTCTATGGAAGGTGTCATTCCATTTATGCTGTTCAAAATCACTTGGCATCTAAAATGTGTGGAACTGTGTTCAGAAACAAGTAGAAATCAAATATTCCATAAAAATATTATTATAATTATCATACATTGTATTAAATAATTAAAATACATGCCACAAAATTATTTCAAATTCTGATGCAAGATGATGAAATAAAATGTAACAAAAATTTACCAATGAAAAAATAAAAACAAAACAAAAAATAAGAAAAAATATTCCACAACATTCATAACAGCAGACTACTAAACAATACAAAAAAAAATAATGGTAACAATTAAAAAATGAAAAAGCAACAAAGAACAAATGGTAAAGGTAATCAATCACATTCCAAATGCTCTCCAGAAGAGTTATGAACATTTGCACTTTATGTACAAATGATTTGTCAAACATGAGCCTATTTGCATACAAATAGATGATATAATTGTTTAAATCTATTTTCATATTTATCCTGTTTCTGTTATGGTTGTTGCTGTTTTCCCATTTGTTTTCCCATTTGGAATGGTTAAGAATATGGACAAGATTTTTGGAGATGTATGATTTAATATTTATTTGCAGCACTTTTCTATTTCCTGAGTTATAAATAAATCAAGGGAATTGATCAAATTAATAATTTAGTAATGAATGTCTCTAAACATGGTCCAATTTCATTGTGTCTAAAAGGCATTGAAAACCCTTTTCCTGAAACCCACTAAATTGAATAACTTTCCTTTATTTCCCAATCTTTCACTCTTAGTCAAGATATTTAAGCATTGTTGACATCTCATTTTGAATACTTTTTGATGGAATGAAAAATCTAGAATAATTTGGGCCTAAATTTGGGCCTAATTATATTTGGTAACAACAATCTATGCTAGAAAGACAGATATGATTCTTCTGGACTGCTCAGCTGCTTTCAGTATCATTGTTTATGGTATCTTTTCAGATGACCTAGCAGAAAAGGGAATTGATATCATTACTTACAATGACTTCAGTTCTGAACCTTCAGAAGTGATACTGGGAGACTGCTTATCATATCCTTCAAAGATTCTAGTTTCATTGAGTGATGCCATGTGGTTCCTGGGAAATTTTCCAAGAGAAAATCCAGTGTATAACCATATATAGATGGTTATACACTGAAGTACTGTCTAATCCAAATCCAGTTTTTTTTAAAAAAAAAAAACCTGTAAGACAATTCCGCTTCGGCCTTCACACACGCACAGAGAGAGTCCATCATTTTCTGTTTGGTGCTGAAAATATACTAGTTTACTAAGATACTAAAAAGTAAATTGTTTCTACCTAACAGATAGTTTAACCAAGAAAACTACATATATTTTATTATATTCACATAAAACCTTGGTGTTAAATTAAACATTTATGGGCTCTTGTGATAAATTGAACCACAAATTAACTCAAAAGCACATTTTAAGCCATAAAAAACTAACCAGAGTGAAAACTAAATAAACTTAGCATGCTAAGTAAATGTAACATATTTGTAACACATTAGTTATATGCATATAACTAATAATTAAGCCCTACATGGCTTAGGCCCGGGGTACTTGCAGGACCATCTTCTGCCTTCCTCCCACCGTCCCATGTGCTCCCACAGAGCAGGCCTCCTCAGGGTGCCATTGGCCAAACAATGTCGACTGGAGGCCCCCAGGGGGAGAGCATTCTCTGTTGGAGTGCCGACCCTCTGGAATGATTTGCCGACCGAGCTCAGGATAGCCCCGGACCTCCTCTCCTTTCACTGCAAACTGAAGACATGGCTCTTCCGTCAAATAACTTGATTTACTAGGGGTTGCACAAATTGTAATAATTTTAAATATGGTTTTTAAGGGGTTTTTAACTTATTTTGTTATTTTGTGATTTGTATTATTGATTGTTGTTGTAAGCCGCCCTGAGTCCTTCGGGAGAATGGCGGCATATAAATCGCAAAAATAAATAAATAAATAAATAAATAAATAAATAAATAAATAAATACACGCATATGTTGTTAATAAAGAAAAGGAGACAATACTTGTTCTACATGCAAATGGTATACAAGTAAAAGTTTTCTTCTACAACAATGATTTTCTAAAATTTTTATATGCTTCAAAATTACTTTGGGTTACTTCCTATCAATAATATTAAAAGTTAGAGTACCAAAATTGAGCCACAAAATCACTAGATGAGAACAAAGAACTTTCTGTATCTCTTTACTGACAGTTACATCTTGTCTAGCATCAGGTTAGAAACCGGAAGATCATAAATTCTAGCTCTGATTTGGAAATGAAGCTATTTGAGTGACCTTGGGCCAATCATTTTCTCATCTCTACGAAAAAGTCAGTGGAAATATTGCCAAGGAAACTATAGGGACCTGTCCAGACAATCATCAGGAGTCAATGCTGATTTGAAGGCATACCCACCCACACAGAGACTGCTTGTCTAGATACTTGCAGCCTAGATCTCATATCTCCCTTAGAAGTGTTTTGTTTGGTGGAAGACATCACAAATAAAATCAGATATAGTCATTTCAATGAACCCAATTTGAATAATAAAAACCATAGCCCTAAACAGAGCTGGAAATCATATGCACCACTGAATGTACTAAGGACTTTCAAATAAGCACATTTAAGAGTTAAGCTGCTAGAGATAAATTCTAAACCTGCTTAGTCAAAAAAAAGAAAATTCCCACAGTTTTTACAAAGTATAAGCCAATTGCAGACAGTTTTATCTATCAGTTTTATCTATTGGTTTACTAAAAAAATAAAGCTCCGTTTTTCACCGTTAATAAATTGGTGTATAAATTCAGCTTTAATTTTACTTGGATGTCTGGGAAATATAGCTGTGTATGTAAAGTATTTTGGATTACGTCCTATCGACCTGTCACACACATCAGCCTAGAACTTTTGCACTGTGCATCTTTTTCCAGATTTTTTGCATAAACCTGCCAAAAATTGCTTTCCTGAACTGAATCATTAAACCATTTTTTAAAAAAAATTAAAACTTTAATCGAATTGAATAATTAAACCAATTTTAAAAAATTGATACCCTTTTTAGGTTACAGGCCCGAAAAAAGATGTCTGCATTTCAATAAATAGCAGCTAGTTGCTCTGCTAATGGAAGATTCAAAGCACTTCATCTTCTGAATCCTTTTTGAAGTGTGCCCAGCCTTTACTGGAAATAAAGTTTATGGCTACAGCCTGTAGCTATACTGTATGAACATTAGCCTGAATGTACATTCTGTTAAGTCATTGTTACATGCTTGAATGTAAACATGCACAGAACCAACCTCTTTGTTTTCATGATTGTGGTTTTTATGGTTGTTGAGATCTACGACCCCCACTATAATGGTGTAAAACCTAAATTGTTCAAGTAGAAAATGTCAACTATTTGAAGCAGTTGCAGTCTCCATAAAAAGGCACATACTCTTCATGTTGACATTTCGCAGACTTTATCCATTAAAGAGCAACTGCCACTAACCTGAAGCTTTCTCCAAGATAGCTCTTCTAATAAGAGAGATACTTGGTTTGTTTCTTCATATAAACTCATTGGAGAAGGCATATTTAAAAGAAACACATGCATTTGCACACATATGTTTCTAAAAGTAGAAGTTTTCAAAGGTTTGCACATGTGATAAAGTTAGCCAAGTAAGCAGCAGAATTTAATGTAAGAGGAATGTAATAATAGGTACTGGTATATGAAATAGGCCAGGATGCTAACCTTTTTGCGGTCACATGCCAAAAGTGGGGGGAGCGCGGTGAGGTGGTCCACATGTGTGCTCACACCCATAATTCAATGCATTCCACCCCTGTGCATGCGCTCCCCCCTTTTAGCACATGATGGCACAGTGGGCCCAGTAGGCCCGTTTTTCACCCTCCCCAGGCTCTAGAGGCTTTCTAGGAGCCTAGGGAGGG
The DNA here is from genome assembly GCA_012654045.1 of Ptyas mucosa. Classification (NCBI taxonomy): domain Eukaryota; kingdom Metazoa; phylum Chordata; class Lepidosauria; order Squamata; family Colubridae; genus Ptyas; species Ptyas mucosa. The sequence continues at coordinate 52,745,410 of WNWU01000002.1, forward strand.
TGAAAACGGCCTTCCCCATTCCCCTGGAGGACCTCTGGAGGCCAGAAACAGCCCATTTCCCAACTTCTGGTAGGACCAAAAGGCCCAAAAATCAGGGGGCCGGTGCACACATGAAAGCCGGAGCTGAGCTATGGCAACACTCGCGTGCCCATTGATACAGCTCCGTGTGCCACAGGTTCGCCATCACGGAAATAGGCCATTCTTTTAATATAAAGGATATGTTTTAACTGAAATGAATGGAGCACATAGAACTCTTCCAAACAACGAATGAGATACATCAATGCAGTGAGAAGTTTCTTTTGATGGTTTAGGCAAATGAAAGTTTCCTTTTTACCCCAAATTATGCAATTAAAAAGTAAAAGTGCTGCTAAATGATAAGATCATGTGGGAACATTGTTGCATGGGAACATTGCAAGTAGAGGCAATCTGCTCACTCCATTTCTAGATTTCCCTATTTGGAAAAATCTATTGTTTGTTCTGATGGATCATATTGGAATAGTTCCAGAAGAATCTTAACAGCATTATACAACGTAGCAACATTTCTCCATGCCACTCTGGGGCAGTCTCACACACTTCAAGTCAGGGCAATGGTCTCCTCTACGAATGCAGACTCCAGGAAGGTACAAAAATGATGGTCTTTTTTGTTTGTGGCCAATTTTCATGGGTCTACCAAGTCCTGATTTTCCTCCTTCTCCATCTAGAGAACATTCTCTTGGCCATCCAGGTAGTTTCCATATTCATCATTCACAAGCCTTCTGATATCCTACACTCCCACACTCATTTGTTTGAGAATTTCGGGAACTTTTCAGATTTGGGATTTCTCATTCAGCATCATGGCTAGGTGGCACAGGGTTGCATCATCAAAGTGGCAGATCACAGACAGAGCTGGCATGAAGCTCCAAGAACACCAAAAAGATTATAGAAAACCTACACTCTGTGTGAAGATTCTGGCACACTTTAGAAGACGTTACTACATTAAGAGAAACTAGAGTTTTCAAGGATTCGTGCCTTATGTAGCTTATATCCCAAGGTCTGAGAGAAGAGGCATAGTTAAGGGACCAGCCATGTGAATTCCTGACCTTCTCAACTACATTGTCTCTATTCTGGCTTTTCATCTTGTAAACAACAATTAAATAATTAGTTCTTCAGTCTGCTTGCTTTTCTTTTCTTTCTCTTTTCTATCATATCTTTTAGATGAAAACGGGCAAGGATTGTGTCCTTTAATTGCAAGTTTGCTTCTCTCGTAGCTATTTTGGCTGAAGAACAGGATTTTTAAAAGTTTCAAATAATTAGGAAAGAAAGAAACAGCCGTTTCATGAAAAAGTCTACCATTCTAGCATCTTGCAAATCCATGTTGAACAAGGAAAGGAAAAGAAAGGGAAGGGAAGGGATGTAAGTCTTTACAATTTAATTTAATTTAGTGCTTTACTAAATTTTTTGTTTTAAAAACAAAAAAAATACATAATCTTAAACACAGTTAGCAGTGACTTTGTATCTTGCTGGGTGATATTCTTTAGAATTATGAAACTATTCAAACTACGACATAATCCCATTTTACAAGGGGAATTTAATTGATGTTGCTACAAAAACTGCCCCTCACCCCACCCCACCCGGTTGCTACTGGAATGAAAGACTGGCAGGGAAAGAGGTTAAGAAGTTAAACCTGAGGAACAATGGAGCAGCAGCCAGAGGGCCATGTTCTTTTTCATGTGCATTGTCTAAGCTGGAAAGTCTGTCAGTCAATAAGGCAGATGGACTCTGACTCTGGGGTGGCATAAGAGGGAGTCTAAGCTTCTCCTGAGCCTTTTGCCTAAAGGCTGCTCCTGCAACCAGATCCCTACAACTATCCAACAGCACTGTGCATGTTCCACTAATACATGCCAACGGGATTAGCATCAGGCAGCAATTACAGACTCTCCTTTGTGTGGCCTGCAAAGCTTTGATTTCCAAAGTCAATTCACACTGTATTTCAACTGGGATGGGTTTCTGGGTCTCGGATTGGCATTCACAATGATTTTTAACCTTCAGTTCCTATTTTCCAGCTACCTTGGAGATGCTGCATCGAAGGGTGGAATCAATGTTCCAACCACGAGTTCAGAATTGATGTTCTGGAACTGAAATAGACATTTTTATAAATGAGAGTGACTTGAGTTTCATGACCAGAATGGATCATTCATAAAGAAATATCGGTATAAATCAGAAAACTTTATCAATTGATTGGGCTTTGACAAACAAAGATTCAAAGTATCCTATATGTCTGGTATCTAATTGGACTCCCTATATATCATCTAAGTGCATACACTACTTAGAAACAGTTGGCAATTCAGGAGCAGGACAGGAAAAGGTGTTATTTTTGTTGTTGTTGTTTTAAAAAATGTCTTTCTGAACATTGATTTGAAAAAGGAGTCATGTATTTATTTTTTCAGAATTTTAAAACTGCCCAATAGCTAAAAGTCTCTGAGAAAATTTTGCAATAAAATAATAAACATTAAAATTATGATAACTAAAACATGAATATATTTTGAATGTGCCTCCTTCTCATTTTTAACTTTTTGAATTAAGAGGAACCAGAAGGATATTTTGACCATGTGGCTGTGGCCTTGCACCTTTTAAACCTTCCTATGTCCAGCATTCTGAGAAGCAAACTGAGCATCAACAAAATGGCAAAAGTAGGAAAATAAAAAAGAAACAGTTTAAAAGTTAACATGGGAAAAAATTAACAAATTCAAAATGTATTGTAATCTTAAGAAATATATATGTACCGTATAAAAAATTGCATCCATTTGCATTATTTCTGTTCAGGAAAAAAAAAACATTTATATAGCTGACACTTATTTATTAGTATTATTTGTTTGATAGAAATATAAGATGGAGACCAAATATGAATTCACAAGTCCTTAAAAACAATTATTTAAGGCAACCAGTGAATTTCTTACATTTTTAAATATTAGCAATCTAAGAAAGTTGCATATTAATTTCTAATATTTGGCAACATATTTTTAATTTTTACATTTCATTTTGATTCACGCACCTGTAAAATTTATATTAAAATAGTGCAAATAAAATTAACAATACAGACAAAAATGAACTCTGAAGAGAAATTTTGAGTTATATACTTTACTTGAGAATCTGATAGACTTTGATGTTTGCTACTTTAGAAAAACCAATCACCCTACAGCAATTTTTAGATTTTAGTCACTTGAAGCCATTATGGGGTTAGTGCTGATGACAGTAATTCAAGGAGCACAACAGATTCTGTAGATCTCTTAATTTATTTATTTTTTTACAAACACAACTATAGAGATTTTTTGTATTTCTTTTCACTTATTTATGATTGCTTAGACTTCTGCAACACAGTTACGGTAATCCTACATACAATCACCACCATCTCCAAATGTGTGTGTACATGTAAATTCTGCACATATCTTGAATTTTTTACCCTTTGTCCTCGGATTTTGATGTATAATTTTGTTCTTAAATGTATTATTTATTGGTTTTCTTGAATTTCTGTTTGGGGATAATTTAGTAAAGGAGCAATATAACCTAACTATCTTCTAAAATTATGAAAAAAAGGCTATTTCTTTCAAAGTTTTAAACTACATGTTATATGCATCATAAAACAATAGAAGGCGAAATTAAGATCCAATTTCAGACTAAGTTGGACTATTTATATTGAACAATTTAATTATTCATAACTAATTTAGCTTAATTATTACTCATAAGTAACAAACTAACTTTATTTCAGTAGCATTAAATCCAGTTGCTTTTTGTAACAAACAAAAAATATGTATAACATAATTATATAATAATATAATTAAAATATTCTGGATTGGGATTTAGTCCCCCCCCCCCCATTTTAATTAGCAGTGCAAATAGCTTTGAAATACTTTGAAAACTGAAAAAATGGGTCCCACAGAAAAATTATTCTACTTGGTGGGGGGCAGTTCTCACTCTTTTTAATAAAAGAGAAAGAAGAGGACAATTTTGACGAAATTCTCAGGGTGCAGCCTTAAAATTATCTAGTGACCAGTTGGCCAACAATATGTCTGATGTTTTTCAATCACCTCTCCAGGGGGTCTGGAGGGCCTCTCTGATTTTTCATCCTTCCCACCTTAAATCTTGAGGGAAGACACCCTCAAAAGGGAACTGCTCCATTAAGCTTTTGTGATTGTCAAATGAAGATAGGCAAGAAGGATTCAGATTATGAACAGATGTGTATATTTAAAAAAGTAACAGCAAAAGCACATCCAACAGCTCTAACAGTATGGGAACTCAAAATGGCATCACAAGAAATTTGAAAGAATTCTCAAGGACACCGTTCACAGGAGGAAAAAAAAAAACATCTGAGAAACTCAAAGGAAGATTTTAGCACTAATGTTGAATCCTCTTCTCCTTAAAATAAGTTGCCTCCAACTCTATCTAAAATTATTCTTTTCTTCACAACGGTGGGTTGTTTTTTTTAAAAAAAAAATGTCCAGATGCTGCTCCAGTCTCCCACTTCTTCACACATATAAATACACTTCAGATCTAACAACTGGGTGAATAATTTCTGTTACCAAATCTAAGGTAAAAAAAATTATTAAACACTGTGGCTCAAAGCCTCAGCTACCTGTTCTCGCAGGGATTGGAGAAGGAGCAGTATTTGTTTCACTGTGAAAAATCCTGACAGCAATTCTTTATCCATTTGCTCTTTCAGTTTTTTATCCATTTCTTTGGATCATAGTCACACACTTCAATCTCCCTTATTTCAGTCAGGTTTTGCTAAGTCTGTGCTTTATTCTTCCAGAGGCTTGAAATATTGTGTGTATTTAGCCAGATCATACTCTTAATTTATTTTGGTATCTAAAATTCTGTTTCAATCCTGTTTTAATGTACAGATTTTGAGGGTTTACAATCAAGAGATATAACTACACCTCTATTTATCCCACAGTATTTTCCTTCCCCCTTTTAAAACTTTTTATGTAGTGGGAATATACCAAACCTACCTTAAATCTGTAATTTAATCTGGGTTCCATGAAGTAGAAGCATTTCTGGGACAAACAAGTTGTTCTTCACAGTTTGGATGTATATGAAAGCTGTCACCAATTAACTATTTCAAAAGATAATGTAAACAAGATCTTATTGCAGCTCCAGAAAAGGAACAATGCCATACTTCATGGTTTGGGAATGGGATCAGAGCCAATGTTTTAGTGCCTTAATTCAGTGCCTTAAGAAGAAAGTTTTGTTTCCCTAGCAAGCCATTAATATCCAGGCTTAAGCTACCTAGATCCACAAACATGTTCAACTGGAAATAAGTAATTGTGCTTTATTTTAATATCCATTGCAAAGAATATCACCATAAACAAAGGCTGTCATTTCTGCTGGCTGTTTTCTTTTCTGACATACTGTTCTTTCAAAGCTTTTAGATGAATTGTTCTAATCTAGGCACTCCAAAGACTGTGAATTCAAATATGTACCCGCTGGTTACAGTCTGAACTTCACGATATGGTTTAGACACAATTTTCTGTCCCTCATTCTTCATGGCTATACTTCAGTTCTTTCATAGGAATCCTATCTTAAACAATGTAGATGGGTGCAAGGAATGAAGTATCTGTTAGAGATCATTTTTGCTCATCAATGTGTCACTGAACATAATAATTAATGATAATAATAATAATAATAATAATAATAATAATAATAATAATAATAGATTTATTTCAGGTGCTGCCTAAATCCAGAGCAATAAATAAACAAGACTGCAATCCTAAAGCCATTTATCTGAGAAGTAGCATCAAACAACAAAATGGATTTTTCTTCAATGCAGATAGATATACCATTGCATTCTAAATAATCTGAAACCTAAATTTTGGTTAAGTAATCCAATTAATAAAGTTGGCACTAAAGGAAAAAGTGTGCTTTCTTGATTTTTAGATAATGTAAACATGCATAAATGCATCACCTTAAAAAGGATAGGGTTTTATGTTTTTTCTTCAGTTCATGTCACAATATTACATTAATTTATTAAATATTAAAAATATTTTTAGTTCATAGAGATGTTGGGGTTTGGGGGGATATCATACGAAGTGAACTTTTTCCTGATACTTTTTCAACTGCATAATTTTTTAAAGTATTTTTTGTGTGTGTGTAATTGACATTTTAAAAATAATTGTTGATGTTCAGTTGTTCTGTATCTTTCTTTGTATAAACTTTGTATAAATGTGTATGGCTGCACATGTAATAAATCTGTTGTATGTCATTGTACCAACATTATCCTTTACTTTATATGTGATTTTGCACCATTATAATTAATATGTTTATTTATTTCTGTTCATAGCCTTAAAGATTTTTGTTACTAACAGCATGAAAGAGATACTAATTCACACGTGTGTGCAGTATATACCAAGTTATGTAATTAGTTGGTTGGGGGCAAACATTTTATGACTCTTGTGTGCTGTGGGCTCTCTCTTTTTTTTTCCAGATGGATTTTAGCTTTGGAAATGAGACTGAAAAATAAATAAAATTAAACATTGACTCTTTTCTAAGTGAAAAGATAAACAACCAAAAACTCTCTTCCAATTATTTCCTCTTAGACACAAATCTCACCAATAAACATATTAGCAATGGCCTGAGTAACTTGACTGTCTTTGCCTCCCAGTAAAGAGCAATGTCCATAAGATGTAGAGAGACCAATCACAGCAAAGAGATCAGAGGGAGAGAAAGATCAACCTTAGCTGAGGATCTGTTGAAATAACTAGAGAACTAGAACAGGGGTACCCAACCTTGGCAATTTGAAAACTTGTGGACTTCAATTCCCAGCATGGCTGGCTGGGGAATTCCTAGAGTTGAAGCCCATAGGTCTTGACGTTGTCAAGTTTGGCCATCTCTGCTCTAGTTCTTTCAAAAGATCTTTACCTAAGGTTGATCTTTCTCTCATTCTAATACCTTTGCTGTAATTGCACCAGACATTAGAGAGTACCTTCCTCCCATCCACCCCCTCCAGTTACTTTAACTATTTTATTCTTCTCAATTCTAGTAGAAACTAGAAGCTACAGATACAAGCAAAACAAGAATGGGTACATGAAGTCTTTGATGGGCTTGATACATCTTGTCAAGTGAAACTGGAGGCAGTAAACCCTTCCTACTGTAGTTGTCTATGACTAGGCTTCCTTTGTAATTCAGTAAAATGTTGAAATGTTGATGTCGCTATGTTGTATTAAAGTACATGAATGAGATTTTAAAAACACAAATCATGAATACAAGGAGTTAAACTGATTAGCTCATTTTCTATCAGCTTTTTTCCCCTCAGCTTATTATTAACTTGTTAATAATTGTCCCTCCAAATCTTTAGGACAAGGTTTTATGAATTGGGTGGATGGGTGTTTTACTTGTGAACCAGATCAATTTTTTCCCCCAAAAGATTCTTACCAGAATTGACCCCAAAAATACTCATTACAATACTGTGGGAGAAGCCAAAGGTATCCCAGATTTGGAACTCCAGTGACTACATTGTATCAACCTGCAAAGCCTTGCTATAATCTTTACCAGATCTTAAACAATAAAAAATAAAATAAAATAAAAAATAATAAAAAATAATAGAATAGAATAGAATAGAATAGAATAGAATAGAATAGAATAGAATAGAATAGAATAATGAAATGAAATTATGAAATGAAATGAAATGAAATAATAAAATAAAATAAAATAAAACAAAACAAAACAAAACAAAACAAAACAAAACAAAACAAAACAAAACAAAACAAAACAAAACAAAACAAAACA
>WNWU01000002.1:52768177-52790351 GCA_012654045.1 Ptyas mucosa
TCTATTCTATTCTATTCTATTCTATTCTATTCTATTCTATTCTATTCCTTTTCAATTCGATTGTTGTTGAAAGAGGTGTGTGGCATAAGAGTTTATTTTTTTATTATCGTTGTTAGTCACTAGTCAGTCAGATATTTAGACTAGATTTGACATTTTCATCCACCTATTGAGTCCTTCCCAGGGACTGTGATAGACAGATGTTATTATTTGATTATGCTATGTTGATTATGAGTTTTGCCACAGGATATATGCTGTTCCAAGCTAAGCTGCCTTTTGCAATTGACTAGTTGTGATTTTGTTAATGCCTATGGTGTTCAAATCAAGCTCCAGATGTTTTTGAATTACACCCAAGACACCTACCACTACTGGTACTATCTTTTCTTTCTTCTGCCAGATTTGTTCTATTTGCAGTTGTTCAGCAGGCTGAGGCAAAGAGGCAGCCCTGGAACCAGCAAAATCTGGGGGCTGGGCAGGGGACAGAATGTATTTGCCCTCAGTGTGAAAGGGATTGCCACTCTCAAATTGGTCTTTTTTAGTCACACTAGATGCTGTTTTAGGACCTCTTTCCAGCGTACGATACCATAGTCTCTTGAGACGGAAGGATGCCAATGAGTTTATTTGCAGGTCTTTGCATTTTGTGATTTCTCCCAGCTCTTTCTTTTCTATACTGCTGTCTCCAGGTACCATCTCATCTACTTTTTTCTTCAACTGTATGGTGTGTTTGCAACATTTCCACAGTGGTGAGATTCAATTTTTTTTACTACCGGTTCTGTAGGCGTGGCTTGGTGGGTGTGGCTTGGTGGGCGTGGCAGGAGAAGGATACTGAAAATCTCAATTCCCACCTCACTCCAGGGGAAGGATACTCCATTTCCACCCCACCCCACCCCACCCCACTCCAAGGGAAGGATACTGTAAAATCTCCATTCCCTCCCCACCCCACTAACCTGCTTTCTGTATGCAGGGCAAAAAAAAAAAAAGACCCAGCCAATCGGCTGGGACTTGATCGGCTGGGACTCAGGAGGCAGAAAATAGATGGGGGTGGGGCCAGCCAGAGGTGGTATTCGCTGGTTCTCCGAACTACTCAAAATTTCCGCTACTGGTTCTCCAGAACTGGTCAGAACTGGTTGAATACCACCTCTGTTCCACATTCCATATCCACCTATGCTCCTTTGTAACTAAAGTCTATCAATGTTGCTGGATAAAGAGCAGGATTCATTTTCTGATGTTCCTATCCAAGGCTATGAGTTTAGCTTGAGTCCAGCTCACTCGTCCAGCTGTGGGCAATTGCCTGGCATTGCCCCTTTTGTTGGATCTTTCTTTAACAGGTAGGTTTTGCCAGATGTTAACCAATCTTTAATTTCTCCTCTTTGCACTATCTTGGTAAACTCCTTGGCAATGAGTGGATGTACCCCAGTCAGATGTTTCAACCAAAAAACAGGCAGCTCATTTTCACCTGATGCTGATCAATTCCTGATTTTCCTTGCCCTTTTCTTCATCATTTCTGCTACTATTATAAGGTCTTTCATTTCAGCTTTTTTTATATATATCTATCTTCTTTATCCAGGCTGCATTCTTGTTGCATTTCTTTGGATTGTCCCATAAGTGCTCCCAGTACCGTACTGTTTCTCTTTTGTCAGGCATTGACTGCTTTACTGTATGCATCTTTCCTTTGATGGATTAGTAGAAATATTTCTCATTCAGCTGAAGTTGGAGATCCTGCCTATAGTATGCAATTCAAGCTTTGTATTTACTGATCTTCTTGGCTATAGCTGCTATTTCTAAATTTGATAAATAAAATAAATTTTTAAAAAAACATTTGCTGTTTTATTATTTCCGGTGCTTCTTTTGTCTTCTTTGTTTTTATGTGATATTCCCCAAGTCTACCCTGAATTAAGGGATTATAGACTCGTATAAAGGAGTTTTATTTCTTAAATATTGTTTGATCTCGTTATTCTTCAGCTTTTCTTTCATTTGTCCTAACTTGCTTCTATCAGATCTTAGCATGCTGATCTAATTTTCAGCCTGAACTTCCTTTTTGGCTTTTTTCCCCCTCTTGTTTATTTTGCATCCAATTTATAATGATATAAATTATATAATTAATCAATTATAACTCAGTTATAACTGCAGCCATACTGTACATTATGTGGTTTGTCTCTTGAAATTAGAGGTGCTTATATTTGTTATCACAGCGGTTACATCTTTTAATACTTGTGCTAGCTGTTTCTTTGGAACAAGGTTCAATACAGGCAATCTTATTCTGTGGTGCGATGCTCAATTATTCTTCATTTAAATTCCTCAAAAATGGAAGAACTAAAATGTGAAATAATCAGAGAGGCAGGGCTGTGTTTCTAGAGCAGGAGGTCCCCAACCTGTGATTCAAGAGTTCCCTACAGCTGCCACAAGTCTTCGGTTCTCATAAGATTAAAGTCAGGCTACACCTCTTTTTTTTGCTAACTGTAGAATTACAATGTAGAAAGCAGAATTGTGTATACTGATCAGTGGTGAAATGTAAAATTTGTTACTACCGGTTCTGTGGGCGTGGCTTGGTGGGTGGGGGGGTAATGTGACTGGGTGGGCATGGCCAACTTTTTTTTTTTACTTTTAAAAGCTTTTTTTTTTTTGCTTTTAAAAGAAAAAGCCTCTGATGATCAAGCAACTCAGCTGGGATCATCAGAGCCTTTTAAAAGCATTTTTAAACAACCTCTTCAGCCAAAGAGGTTGTAGAAAAAATGCTTTTAAAAGGCTCTGAAGATCCCAGCTGAGCCACGCGATCGTCAGAAGCTTTTTTTTTTTTTTTCTTTTTTAAACATTTTTTTTGGCTGAAAAAAAAAAGTTTTTAAAAATAAAAAAAAAACCTTTTATTGATGGCGGGGTCCGGCGGGAGAGGGGGGGGGGGGCAGGGATTTTTGCTACCGGTTCTCTGAACCACCTGCCGGCCAATTCGGTCCAAACTGAGAGCATTTCACCCCTGCTCTGATACTGATGTATGGTTTGATTGGAATTTCAAGTAATTGTGTTTAAGATGAACTTTAATATACAGTAACAGTAAGAGAGTTGGAAGGGATCTTCGAGACCGCCTTCTGCCGCATAGCTCCCAGCGACCGGTAAGATCCCACAGAGTTGGTCTCCTCCGGGTCCCGTCAGTTAAACAATGTCGGCTGGCAGGCTCGTAGGGGAGGGCCTTCTCTGTGGCTGCCCCAGCTCTCTGGAACCAGTTACCTCCTGAGGTCTGGACCATCCCCACCCTATTGGCCTTCCAAAAAACAGTGAAGACCTGGCTTTTCCGGCAGGTCTGGGGCTGTTGATCTCGCTCTTGTGATCTGGAGAGATCCAGCCATGAATGATGTGAATGAATTTTTAATGTTTTTAATGTTTTTTAATTTTTCAATGTCTTTTTATAACGATTTTTAAATGTATTGTGAGCTGCCCTGAGTCTTTGGAGAGGGGCAGCATATAAGCCTCTCTCCTATCATACCTGCTATGGGCTTGACTTTTTTTGCCTCTAAGGTATTTTAATTTGCAGTAATATGTCTCAGCTATGACTACATTGTGTCCCAGTTGTGTGCATAGAGTCATCTGGAAAGCCATCAGATGTCTATCTGCTAGCTTCCAATTTTCCAACATAATGGTAGAACTAGAAAAGGGGCCAAAATTATTACAGCCATAGATCTGTCACTAAAGGTGAGCAGACAAATACTTTCAATTTGCTTTCTTTTTCATAGAAGAAAAATCATGTTTATCAGGGAGGAAACAGCATTCAGTTTCTGGCTGAAAAGTTTTGGGTTCACCTGTTGGCCTAGAAGGATATAGTCTGGTTGGCTGTTATTTCTTAACACTTTCTAGAGATTTGTAGGGTAGAGGTATCTGTCGCATCCTTGTAACCAGGGGTGAAATGCTCCCGGTTCAGACCGGATCGCCTGGTCCAGTAGCGATGGTGGCGGGTGGTTCAGAGAACTGGTAGCAAAAATCCCTGCGCCCCACACCCCCACCATGCCCAGCTGAGCCACACGATCATCAGCACCTTTTTTATTTTTTTTACTTTTAAAAGCATTTTTTCTACAACCTCTTCCGATGAAAAAATGCTTTTAAAGGTTTTTTTAAAAAAAGCCTCTGATGATCGCGCGGCTCAGCTGGGATCATCAGAGGCTTTTCAAAGCATTTTTTTCTGCAACCTCTTGACCAGAGAGGTGGTAAAAAAAAATGCTTTGAAAAGTCTCTGACGATCCCAGCTGAGTTGCCCAATCGGCAGAGAGGCTTTTCAAAGCATTTTTTAAAAAGCCTCTCTGACGATCCCAGCTGAGTTGCCTGATCGGCAGAGGCTTTTCAAAGCATTAGAAAAAAATGCTTTGAAAAGTTTAAAAAAAAAAAAGTTGGCCACGCCCACCCAGTCACATTTCCCCACCACCACCACCAAGCCACGCCCACAGAACCGGTAGTAACAAATTTTACATTTCACCCCTGCTATAAGACTATAACTATCACTATAAGACTTTAGTAACTATAAGAACAGTTGATTTACTCCAACTCGGCTTTGTTTCAGGTCTAAAACCAGAAGATTTCATGACAAAACAGCTGTTTGTTTCAGAGTGTTCTTACTCTGCTTTTTTTCCCATCCAAGTTCACAAATATTTTCTTTTTATCCTTCTCTGGATTGCAAACTGGAAGTACTGATTCAAAGTTAAACCCTCAACTATTTTTTCCATGGCTGGTTAGTGTCAGATTAATAAGCAGCGTTAATGCTTTGATTTGCAAAACTTGCCCTAACCAGTACTGAACAGTCAAGTGACACAAATAGCAGAACAATATAATTATCAGCATGAAACAAACCACTGCGTTTTATTTCTTGTGTCAGTTAGAGTTCTAAGTTAATTCAGACAGAAATAATTGGTATTAAGGAGTTACAGGAAACACCATTAATGTCACTTTTAAAATTAGGATGCAAAATGTAACTTGTTTGAGCAGGCTCAGATTAGTAACAGGAATGAACGTACAAATTCACTGCAGTTATTTGGAAGCCTAGAACAATGCAAAACTTTCAAACAATAGTTTCTGGCTCTTACTGAGAGCCAGAAAAATAAAAGGCAGAAGTAGTGGGTAGCAAAGCTTAGGAATCCTGTTTATTCAGCCAAGCTAATCTTTTATGTGATTCAGAACTGTCAAAAGATTTTTTTTCCAGTAATTCTTCTAGATGTCTGGATGTTGTTATGTCCATGAAAATTGTGTTGTACAAAGTGAATGACAGTGATCTCCAAGATCAGGTAAGGCTTTTAGTTTATAGAAATGGCAGTCAATTAAAGACAATGTGTATTATTGACTGTATTGTTGCATTTTGTCACTATAACATCTCTATTTATTTTTTCATTTTATTTTTTTGCCTCTGTAATCCAAAAAGGGAGCAATCACAATTACTGCTCCATAGCAGGGATGTGAAACTCATGGCATCACGGCAGCATCATGAGACATATCAGGATTTTTTTCCCTTTCGCTAAACTGGGCATGACCATGCATAATTTTATCCTCTCTTCTCAGAAGATGGAGGCCTCTGAAGCCCTCAATCCCTTATGCCAAACAGTGGCTGGTCACATGATGTTCCCTCAACCAGCTCACCTTTTTCAAATGGGAGTGAGGCTGGAGATCCATCAAGTGCTCCTTTCTTCTTCAGTCCTTTTCATAGATGGGTGCTGATTCAAAATCTGAACAGGCTCAGAGACACAGGTGATGAGCCTCCTTACAGAATCTAGAACTTGCCTCTCTCCCATAAGGTAAGCTCTGGACCAGAGGTGGGTTTCAGCAGGTTCTGACCAGTTCTGGAGAACCGGTAGTGGAAATTTTGAATAGTTCGGAGAACCGGTAGTAAAAATTCTGATTGGCCCCACACCCATCTATTCTCTACCTCCCGAGTTCCAGCTGATTGGGAGGAAATGGGGATTTTGCAGTAACCTTCCCCTGGATTGGGGAGGGAATGGAGATTTTACAGTATCCTTCCCCTGCCATGCCCACCAAGCCATGCCATGCCATGCCATGCCATGCCATGCCATGCCCACCAAACCACGCCCACAGAACCAGTAGTTAAAAAAAATTTGAAACCCACCACTGCTCTGGACCAATAAATATATAAAATAGAAAAGCTTATATATTGAATGTCCTCAAGCCATCATATCCTTTTAGGCATTCATGTAAAGCTCTTATTTACCTTTTATCATTATTTAACTTTGTGTTTGGGAAATGTTCCCATTTTGATATCAGAAGTCTAATCTTGCATGCTTGCTAATCAGCCAGATTGTACATCACTTATACAGAGAACATCCTTGGAATAACTGCTGAATTATGTAACTGCTCACTTCATCAAGACTCATAACCGGAGTCTGCCATCACTAGAAGAAGAATGGAGAACCTGTATTCACATCACTTTTGGACGCCTGCATTTTTTATCTCACCTTCATTCTCAAAAAGATCAGCATTCTCAATATGAGATTATTCATAATATCATAGAATTAGAAGTTTTTCACCAAAAACTATGAATAGCAATAGCCCTTAGAGTTATAAACTGCCTCATAGCGGTATATGCACTCTCTGAATGGTTTACAATGTCAGCATTTTTGCCCCCCAACAATCTGGGTCCTCATTTTACCATCCTCAGAAGGAAGGATTGAACTCTTGGCAGTGGGCAAAGTCTGCCTGCAATATTGTATTCTAACCACTGTGCCATCACAGCTCATAGAAATTAAGGGATAGATGTGTTTCCTAGCACTGATATTCTGTATTATATTTAAGGTCAATATTTTAGCTGTAAATATAAACACTTTAATCAAGATCTAGATGTGGGTTCAATGTTAAATTGTATCAAAAAATAACTACTTTGACTCAATAGTTGTTTCAGAATAATTATCATTACACATAATAAAATGTGATGTGAACCACCAGGAGTCCATTGAAAATATGACAGAATATAAATGGGATAATAAAAAAGAAAACAACATAACCCTTTTTAACAAATTAAATTTTTCATGGAAAACCAGTATGGGAATTCAAGAACAGCAGGAAAATTTTGAATTTCTCCTTTTGATTTTGAAGTCTTTTCAAGTGCCAAGTCTGAACAGTTTTTCCTGGTTACATGTATTCATTGGAATTCTTCATATCATGTTGACCAGGTCAAATTTAGAACCAACCACACAGCAAAAACGATTATTAAACACTAAAAGTTCCTCCACTATAGGGACCAGTTTAGTCTTTCAAACTCTGGAATGAATATACATAAATGAATCAGCAATCAAAGCTAGTGAAATCTGGAAATCAGTCTTTAGAAGAATGGCTTAAAAGATTAGGTACATATGGTGTTAAGGAATCAAAACATAATGGAAGTTGCAGTAGCAAAGAACAGGAATACAGCCAATGGGTGTAATTTTGCCAAAAAACCAACTGTAGCAGAACATTATAAAAAGTGGCCTGACAGGAAAAGTAAACTATAGAACAGATTGTTTTGGAAGATATACAGCCAGAAGCTGGATAAGCATCTATTATGAATGCTGTCTTTGCATCTGCTGCACTCCAAACTCAACTGGCTTGGAATAGATTAATTATTTCATACTGGATCCCAAGGTATATGGGACCCCCAAGGTATATGGGACCCCCAAAGCCCTAGGGATTGATGGTGCCACCTTCTGCCAATGCAAATATTTGCATTTTTAGAATGATTCAGAAGGAGGAACAGTGTTGGCACCTCTTAATCTTTGATGCCATAAACCAATATCTGTTTGGCCTTAGCTTAAAACCTAATCCTAATTGCACTTCTTGCTTCTTAGAGTATAAAATTGTGCCTGTGGGCTACTTGGTAGTCTCTAGCTTGAGGAGACATTTCATAAAATTTTGCCTTTTTGTTGCTGTTGACCCAAGACATTTTACAGTCACAAATAGAGCCTAATTCTTCAAGAGGAACTTAACACATTAAACTACCTGTATCATTTAGGTACTATTTTGCCTATAGTTATTACTCTCTTGACATGGCTACATCATCTCCACTAATCTATTCCCTGGACAGGTTAATTTTGGTTTTGTCCAATAGAAGATAATATTTGTAGCTCATGGTTGAAATGTGGGATCCTTGGTGCTCTCTGAGCTTGGTTGTTTTCTTGCAGGCATTTCATTACCAAACTAGGTAACATCATCAATGCTAGAGCACTAGTACTAATGATGTTTACCTAGCTCAGTAATGAAACATTTCAAGAAAACAACCAAGTTCAGAGAGCACCAAGGATCCCATAGTTTATCCAATTCTACCATGTTTTTTTTTAAAATGGTATTCTTAAATAAATGGAAAAGGTCTCTAGGTAATTAAAAAAAACAAAACCAACCCTTCATCCATTGATCTAAATCCTATTTATGTCTATCATGTTTACAAATATATTTAATTATGTCAAACAGAAAACAACGATATCTCTTTATTGATTTTCAATTATTGCCATTGAAGGTTCAGACTCCCCAGTTGATATTAAGATTCATTTGGAGTTCAATCTAAATCAATTAGGGTTCTTTTCCAGATCAATCTGTCAGTGCCTGGACTCAGCTGTAGCCCATATAGATGTCATAAACAAAGGGTCAAGAGGTCTAGAAAATATTCAAACATCTTGCATTATAGACCAGATATGTGCAACTTCTGCTGGTTTGAGGATCAGTCAAACTTTGCACAAAGCATGCATTGTTACACGGGACAAAACAAAATCCATTTGGGGAGGCAGATCAGGGAGTTTGTGTGTGTATTAATAAATATAGTGGGTTCTTCAGTCTTGCAAGATACCTATTTTGCTTCTTAACCTCACAAGCTCCAACTCAAAGAATACAAAAAAGGAAGAAGCCAGTGGTGGGTTGCTACCGGTTCACCCCAGATCAGGCGAACTGGTAGTGGCGGCGGGAGGCTCCACCCACCTGCCCGGATGTTTCTGCGCATGCTCAGAAGTGTTGCATGTGCGAGCATCTTCCCCTGGAAGAAGCCCCATCTACTCTGGTGATTATGGAGATGAAAGAAAGGATATTGGAGAACTATAGGTAGCCCTCTATTCACACTATTTACACTATTTACATTTTTTTGTGTATGAAACAACTTCATACACATAATGCACACAGACGGCCTGATGGAAGAATTGTTTGCTGGAATAATTTTAGCATTTCATGTATATAGTAGATTCTCCTGCTTAGTTTTAAATCATGCATAGAGTAGATTCTTTAAAGCCTTTAAAGACTGTGTCCTAAATTACAGAAAGAAATATTTTGAAAAACCAAAACATTACAGATAAAAACACAATGTAGGGATGAGTCACTTAACTCTTTAATTTGTCCTAGTTGTCAGTTTTTCCTCCTTTTTCCTTCTTTTTGAACTTTTTTCTTTTGGCAGCTTAAATGTTCCTTGTAAAACATGAATTTCACAAAGAGCATTTGATATGTAAATAAAATTTCCCCTTCATGTGGCTTTCTTTTCTTTTCCTTTCCTTAAAGCACTTGACTTCTGCATTGTCAAGTCACTCATTACAAAGAAAAAAGAGAGTTAATTAATTATAGCAACATACCCATGAAATATACTGCTAAGTCAATTAGTTCTCTTTCTATCCTGAGCATGATAATTATTAGTTCATTTACTGATTGGTATTTTCTCGATGGTTGCTGCAACAATTATATAGAAATTAATAAGGTAGCATTTAAAAATATAAATCCAGGAGACACAATATCAGCCTCTCTCCATTGGTGTTTAGGCTAATTGCCAAGTTCTCTTCCTCCTGAAAATGCTGGCTTTTGCCCAAAGTGCAGGAAAACATTAGAATGGGGTGTTTTGTTTAGTTTTACTGCACAAAGCTGCTAATTTCCATACTCACTGTAAAAGAAGCAAGTTTCTTTAAAAAGCTATTTTAGTTAAGCTATAAGATTTCCCTCCCTCCCTTCTAGAACATTTTCTACATCCTGCATTTTTGGCTGGCCATTCCTTTTGCCTCTGGCCTAACTCATAGGGTTGTGGTTTGGATTTTTATCAATTCAGAATAGAGCTGCAAGGCAGAGGTGGGTTTTACTTACCTTTACTACCGGTTCGCAATGGGATCGAGAAGCTTCTGCGCATGTGCAGATTGCCAATGTCAACATTCAGGGCAGTGGGTGGGGCCTCTTGCCGGTTTTATTACTGGTTCTTGTGAACCGGTTCGAACCGGGGGCAACCCACCACTGCTGGAGGTCTTCTAGTCCAGCCTCTGCTCAAGCAAGGGACCCTATACCATTTCAGACAAGTGGCTGTCCAGTCTCTTCTTAAAAACCTCCAGTGATGAAGCACCCACAAGTTTTAAAGGTAAGGCATTCCACTGGTTAATTATTCTCACTGTTAGGAAGTTTCTCCTTAATTCCAGGTTGCTTTTCTCCTTGGTTAGTTTCCATCCATTGTTTCTTGTCCTGCCCCCTTTGGGAAAGTATCTGAGTCCTTTGGAAAAGTATATGATGGTTTGGAAAGTTGGAATGGGACACTTGCCACAGCCAACTCACCATGCATGGCCAACTCACCACAGGACAACTCGCTGCAGGGCAATTTAACAATTCCATTTAATTATTTAAAATAAATAAAAAATATTTTATTTTTTCCCATTCAAATTTCATTCTGTCCAGTGGTGAAATTCAAATTTTTTTACTACCGGTTCTGTAGGTGTGGCTTGGTGGGCATGGTGTGGCTTGGTGGGCGTGGCAGGGGAAGGATATTGCAAAATCCCCATTTCCACCCCACTCGGGGACCAGCCAAAGGTGGTATTTGCCGGTTCTCTGAACTACTCAAAATTTCCACTATCCGTTCTCCAGAACCTGTCAGAACCTGCTGGATTTCACCCCTCATTCTGTCTCTCCTTTTGCATCCTTTCTTTAATGATTCTATTCCACCATTTCTTTGATATTAGTGTAACTCTTGTCCTGCAGTGAGTTGTCCTGCAGCAGTGGTGGGTTTCAAAAATTTTTACTACCGGTTCTGTGGGTGTGGCTTGGTGGGCGTGGCTTGATGGGCATGGCTTGATGGGCGTGGCAGGGGAAGGATACTGTAAAATCTCCATTCCCACCCCATTCCAGGGGAAGGTTACTGTAAAATCCCCATTTCCTCCCAATCAGCTGGGACTTGGGAGGCAGAGAATAGATGTGGGCAGGGCCAGTCAGAATTTTTACTACCGGTTCTCCAAACTATTCAAAATTTCCGCTACCGGTTCTCCAGAACTGATCAGAACCTGCTGCAACCCACCTCTGCAGTCCTGCAGTGAGTTGGTCGTGGCAACTTGGCCATGGCGAATTGTCATTGACCCTTGGAAAATATCTGAGGAAACATGAATGCATTGCACACACTATTATAACACTATTATATTATTATACACTATTATATCATTTGCACATGCCGGGGAAACATATTGCCAAAAACAATATGAGTTGTAGCCACTGGCTGTTGTTTTCTTTTGTTTTTTCATGATTGTTTAAATTGTCTTTCAAGC
Organism: Ptyas mucosa; assembly: GCA_012654045.1. Taxonomy (NCBI): domain Eukaryota; kingdom Metazoa; phylum Chordata; class Lepidosauria; order Squamata; family Colubridae; genus Ptyas; species Ptyas mucosa. The sequence goes on from WNWU01000002.1 coordinate 52,779,670, forward strand.
TACTTAGGAGCATGGTCCACTATTCAAAGATATGTTGTCCAGGATGTGTTAGGATTGGGCACAAATCAGTGTTGCCAGTACATGACATCTGCTGCTGGAATGAAAGATCTGCAACCAGTGGGTTAGAAGTCCTGTCCACAGGTCTTCAGGTAGGGAAAGGGCTCTGCTTTTGGGATCTGTCATCACCACGCCACACCACACACACACACACCAAAAAATAAGGTGTGGCAATAAAGCATGGCAGCAGTTAACGTTTATGATACATCTGAATTAACCTCTCATGATTTCCTGATTCTCCTTCCTTCCCTCGCTTCCTTCCCTTACTTTTGAGCCTTGCTTTTGCTGGAATTAAGAATTAGTATGGTGTAGTGATTTAAGACAACAGGCTAGAAACCAGGAGTTCTAGTCCTGCTTTATACTGTATATAAAGCCAGCTGAGTGACCTTGGACCAGTCATTTTGTCTCAGCTCTAGGAAGCAAGCAATGGGCAAATCACTTGTGAAATCTTGCCAAGAAAACTGCAGAAACTTGTAGGCAGAAAACTGCAGGAAGTCTCCAGGAATCAACACTGATTCAAAAGGACAGGGGACAATTTCAATTAGATTAATGTTGGCTCAGCAGGCGTCCTGATATTTGGGCCATTAGTGTCCAGCTTTGCACCTTAATGGGATACATTCCATAATTTTGTTATTCATATTTGTTGCTTTTCTTTCTTTGCATCTACTTGAGGTGTTTCTGCCACTGCCAGTAGCCACTATTTTTATCAATGGCTACTGCTACATTAGTTAGCACTAATGAAAGATTATGTTATTCCAGAAACTGTGGAAGAGAAACCATGATCACTACAATGGAGAGCCAGAGAAGGAGAAACAGAGATTGGCATTTTTTTTAACCTTCTTCCTCAACACCACTGTCCAAAAAGCAACTCAAGATAGACACCATGGAAAGGTAAGTAGGTCTAAGCATGAGCAAAAATATGAGATATACATGCTTGTTGGTCTCAATTCATTCTACAGTGCACGAATCTAGAGACAAAAAGAAACTGAAGGATTGTCCCCATCCGGTTCAGTTGCTCATGTTCATATGTAGGCATTTAGAACTCTTTTAATTTCATAAGGAAAACCAGGGTGTGTGCATAATTATGATCAGCTGGAATTAGGTAACTAGGAAACAAGGCAAGGGTTTAGAAACGGTAAAATAGAAATAACAAGTAGGAAGGCATCTTTGACAGGTAGTAGTCCAGCTTCATTTGAATCTTTCTAGCAATCAATAACCCAACACCTCCCAAAGCTCCTGAGTACTATCAAACTGGTCTTACTCTCAGGATGCATTTCTAAATATTCAATTATTATTCCATGTCTTGCAGTCTGCAATATTAAAGATCAGCTTTTGGCATCCTTTTCTATGATATCCATTAAGGAACTTGAAAAATACTGTTATGTCCCCTATCTCATATATATATATATATATATATATATATATATATATATATATATATATATATATATATATATATATATATATATATTCATTCATTCTCATTTTCATTTTCATTCTCTCTCTCTCTCTCTCTCCCTCCCTCCCTCCCTTTCTCTCATTTTCCAATATTGCTCAATCATCATCAAGCATTTTTTTTCATTCCTTCAGTGAAGAAATCTGCATTTCCCCCCCACTTCTTTTTCATTTTGGATTTTGTTTCTTTCTGCTGGTATCAGCAGTGCCTCCAAGATTATATATCTGGGGAAAAAAATTATTGGTCAAAGAAAAATTACAAATTCCAACAAGCAAAATAAAAAAATTAAAATGTAATAGGGACAATAGGCACATTAGAGCACTTATGCACGCCTCCTTAGGGACCTCTTCAATATGGAGTGAGGTTCACAGAAGTTAAGTTAGAATTAAAATGGTGAGACTTAATGGTTGATACAACTGAATTGGGTAACATATTCCAGACTTTGACAATTTTGTTACAAAAATTGATTTTTTTTACAATCGAGTTTAGAGTGGTTTACATTTGATAAGCATTTCCTCCATCTCATTGTCCAAGTGATCGATATAAAACATTGAAGCGTCCCAAAGCCAAGACCATTTTCCAATTTCTTAATGCTTTCTGTCCCTGCATTTCCTACAGATGGAAAATGAGCATATCAGGGAACAAGTCAAACAAGTCGAACTGAAGGCAAGATTGTGCCTTTGTTTGTGTCGTTGTTTCTTGATTGAATTAGCTCCAAGAAAATGTAGATGAAAATGTATTCCACAGTTTTCTCTTCTCTTTCAGGGGCAATTTCATAGCAATTTTGGAAGGTTTTAGAATCTGCACCAAAGGATTTTCAATGCAATCATTGTCCACAAAGCATCAGCATCTAGACATTATAGTTAATTTATTTATGATATACAGCTTCCTGTAAAATACTTTGAAGGTTTTAATTGCACTTAAAAGCTGTAATTTTAATTGAACTTAAAAGCAATAATAAAACATTAAAACAAAAACACAAATCTGGAAGATAAATCAGAACTGTACTGTACTACCAATCCTACCATATCCTTCATGCATTCAACCTACAAAGATTTAAATAGCATGGCTGACAAATATATCCAAACTGAAGGGCACTGCCTACTGCCAGTTTCTTTGACATTTCGATACTCGTTTGTTGTTCTGGAAATAAAATATCATCCATGTCTGTAGAAAGTGCATGAAGGTCATGGCTTTGTCAGATCCTGGTTCAGAGGAGTAGTAGTTGGAACCAGGACCATCCAGTGGGGAGGGCATGGTCCTTTCTGAAGTGGAGAGTCCAGCTCTGAGGATGAGGCAGTCCCAGGGCTATCTGGCAGTGGGGTGGGGGACTGACCAGATGGAGAGCTGCCTGCAGGAATGGAGCAGCTGAAGAGTGCCAGCCGAGATGATAGGCTCCAGACCAGTGGTGAAATTCAAATTTTTGTACTACCAGTTCTGTTGGTGTGGCTTGATGGGCGGGGCTTGGTGGAAGGATACTGCAAAATCTCCATTTCCACCTCACTCTGGGGCCAGCCAGAGGTAGTATTTGCTGGTTCTCCAAATTACTCAAAATTTCTGATACCAATTCTCCAGAACCTATCAGAACCATCTGAATTTTACCCCTGCTCCAGACCACCTCTGACAAGGAACAGCTCCCTCCCTCCCCTCCTCCCCCCCGATCTATGGGCAAGGAGAGCAGAGCAGAGAGAGGCACACAGGAGGTCGGTGAGGTTGCTTGCGAGAAAGCAGCCCTGCTCCTCTCCCAAGGGACAACTGGGGAAGGGAGATTTAACTAGATGCTGGGGGAAGATATGTTTGGTGGGAACACCTGCTTGTTTTGATGTGCATCTTCATGGATTTCCTGAATCCTGTTTCTTGAACTTTGGATGGTGTTTTTGGACTCTGAACCTTAAGACTCTTGTGGAGTTTGGACTTGGCTCTCAAGAGTTCATATTCTTGGACTGTACTTTGGTTATTGGAAGTCTAGACTTGTGGGTATTGTTACTTTCCTCTTGCCTTGTGGGTCAGCTAATATTTAGTTGGTGAATCCAGACTGAGGGAAAACTGAAGTCTGGGGCAGACCTTCACCAGTACCATTGGTGGGTCATTTGTCACTGTGATAAGTGAGCAATAAACATACCCTCTTTAACCTCTGCCTTGCCAGCTTGCCTTGGTCAGAACAATAGTATTGAAGAAAAAGGCTCTCTGTTTTGGTCACGTAGTAGAAAAGTGAAGGCAAGATAGGGATACTCATATTGACATGGCCCACCCACTTCTATTGTGGACCTTCTCTAAACTCTAGGAAGCACATAAAAAGGAGGAAACTTTGACTGAACCATCATATAGACTTTTTGACCATATCTTGCAGACCTCTCTTCAGACCTGAACTAAGAAAAGATGAAGAGGAATTGCTATGGGGCTCATCTCCAGCCCTCTCTAGAATCGGGAACCTTGACTGTGCAGGAACTTTGCTTGTTTAGGATTTCTGTCTCAAGAATAACTGTAATTGCCAAAAAAAACCCCACCTCCGACTTGCCAAAAAAAAAAAAAGCCATTGCAGTCAATAGAGGGATAGAATCAAGATCAAAAGGGACGCAGTGGCTTAGTGGCTAAGACACTGAGCTTATTGATCGAAAAGTTGGCAGTTCAGCAGTTTGAATCCCTAGTGCCGGGTAACGGGGTGAGCTCCCATTACTTGTCCCAGCTTCTGCCAACCTAGCAGTTCGAAAGCACATAAAAAATGCAAGTAGAAAAGTAGGGACCACCTTGGGTGGGAAGGTAACAGTGTTCCATGCGCCTTTGGCATTTAGTCATGCCAGCCACATGACCACGGAGATGTCTTCAACAGCGCTGGCTCTTCGGCTTTGAAACGGAGATGAGCACCGCCCCCTAGAGTCAGGAACAACTAGCACATATGTGCGAGGGGAACCTTTACCTTTACCTTTAGAATCAAGATCACATGAAGTATTAATACCACTTTATTATGCTTTGGTAAGACCACACTTGGAATATTGCATCCAGTTTTGGCAGCCACAATATTAAAAAGATGTTAAGAAAGAGTACAGAGAAGAGCAACAAAGTTGATTTAGGGGGCTGGAGGATAAAACATACGAAGAATGGAAGAACAGTTGCATTCCAACTGTTTTTCTCTTATTCTGCATTTGATTGCATACCACTCTCATTCAGAATATCCCCTGTAACACCACAAAGATGCCATAGCAGATGGGGTGGAACACATAAATTTTGATTTTGAACCAGGGTTAAACAACTCATATTATCATGTCCTCAAATTGCTGCTGCTGGTTCTTTCATTTTTATTTGATTACATGATTGTGATCAGTTTTTTTCTTCAAGGAGTAATACAGGGCAAGAACAAACCAAATTAATCATATCTCTGACTGGCTTCTTTGGAAATTCGAGTTCCAGCCAGGAATCCAGGAATTATCCAAGTAATGTTGTGAGATGGTGTGATGATCATGATGGTTATATTGATGAGTTTGCAGTTATTAGTTTCCTTTCGAATCGTAGCACGGAATTTTGCCTGCAGATAATTGAAAATAGGTGGGAAGGAAAAGAGTTAAAGCATCCCAAACTTTCATGCATTGAAATGTCCGCCCCAACTCAAATGAGACCCATATGCCATCCTTTTTTTAGAAAAAGTGACCCAGTTTATAAAGTTTGTTCCTATGTGGTTTAATCCTCTATAAACATTCAACATAGGCTGAGTGTAAGTTAGTATACTGCCTGTGCTTCTGAGCTGTTGAGTTGTAGGCAACATATATTGATTTGGAAGGCCATCTCCAGATTAAAAATCCTAACTTGCATAGGAGACTGTAAGCAAGATTGGAACAACTGGGCTTTGGAGAACTGAATCATGGTGTGGTACATCTGGCTTAGGTGCAGTGAGAGCTCTATGCCTTCCCTATCTTACTAAAAAGTTAGATGAAAACCTTAATTGATCATAGCCACATCTAGAAGCAAATGTCAATGTTTCCATCTCTTTATGACCATTGGAATATTGAAGATGGTGATTTGGAATATTGGAAGATGAAATGGCAAATAGTAGGAATTAGCAAAGTAAATGAAAAAATAAAATTAGAAGCATTCATGAAAGTGTGCGTGCTTGAGAGAGAGAGAGACAGAGGCAGAGGCAGAGACAGACAGAGAGACAGTGAGAGACAGACAGAGAGAGAGAGACAGAGAGAGAGAGAGACAGAGAGAGAGAAACAGAGTCAGGCAGAGAGAGAGAGACAGACAGACAGACACACACACACAGAGAAAGAGAGAGAGAGAGAGAGAGAGAGAGAGAGAGAGAGAGAAATGGAAAGGTCAAAAGCCTAATGAAATTAGAATTTCAACATGCACCTTTGCTCTATGGCCATAGTTGGATCCAAGAGCCTTGGATAGTACAGTGGTCTAAAGCCCTGTTATTAACATCAGCTGCCTGCAATTATTGCAGGTTCGAATCTCACCAAGGCTCAAGGTTGACTCAGCCTTCCATCCTTTCTAAGGTAGGTAAATTGAGGACCCAGTTTGTGGGGGCAATAAGCTGACTTTGTAAATATACAAAAGTATGAAGGCTATTGCTTAGCGCATTGTAAGCCGCCCTGAGTTTCCGGAGAAGGGCGGCATATAAATCAAATTTTTTAAAAAAAATAGTTACCAGTATGAATCTTCACATACAACACTAAATCTGAAGATTCAGTCTAAGAAAGTTCAATCAAACATGCTGATAACTTTCCCAGTGATTAGAATTTCTGTGGTAAACTGATAGGAAATGTGTAAATATGATCAAATAGGTATTATTACAAACTCTACAAATGTAGCCAAGTCACTGTGATTGGATCTGTATCAAACTGTTTTTAACAAGAGGTCTGTTCATCCCCTACCCCAATTTAACAAGGGTTCCTGTGAGTCCTTCCAACCTACCAATGTGGCCAGTGCAAGTAGTCATTAACTTACAATACTTCATTTAGTGATCATTCAAAGTTACAATGGCACTGAAAAAAAGTGAGTTATGACTATTTTTCACACTTACAACCATTGAGGCACCCCCACATAATCAACTGTAATATTTTTCATATATTGAGCTATTATAACCATTTTAAAATATTGGTTTTCTCTTTTTAAGCGGTACGATGGCTCAGTGGTTAAAGACGCTGAGCTTGTCAGCTGGAAAGCTGACTCTGTGAAGTTTCCAAAAGATGCCCTGGGTCCAAAAGATGCCCTGGGACTGAGTGAGCTCCTTTTACTTGCTCCAGCTCCTGTTACCTAGCAGTTTAAAAGCATGCAAATGTGAGTAGATCAATAGGTACCACTTGGGTTGGAAGGTAAACAGCGTTCCATACGCCTCGATGTATAATCATGCTGGCCACATGACCACAGGAATACAGTTTAGGGGTGAGAAAAATAAGGTTCTGCACTTAGGCAGGAAAAATCAAATGCATGGTACAGAATAAGCAGAACCTGGCTCAGCAGTAATGCCAGTGAGAAGGAACTAGGCGTCTAGTGGATCATCACTTAAGTATGAGTCAGCACTGTGTTGCAGCTGCCAAATAGGCAATTTAGTCCTAGGTTGCATCACCAAAGAGATGGCATCAAGATCAAGGGTAGTGGTAGTACCAATTTATACTGCACTAGTGGGATCGCACTTGGAATACTGCGTCCGATTCAAATCACCATAATGGAAATTAAAAAAAAATGCTTGAGGCCCTGGAAAGAGTGCAGAGAAGAGCAACAAAGATGGTAAGGGCTCTGGAGGCTAAATTGTATGATGAATGGTTAAGGGAACTAAGGGTCTAGAGGTTAAATCAGGGGTCAGCAACCTTAAACACTCAAAGAACCACAAAGGTCCTAACTGGAAGGCCCCCATTCAATTCTGGAGTTGACCCGAAGTCCTTTCCCCCCACCACAGAATCTCCTCCTAGCATGGTATCCTTTTCCCTCTACCTGTCCTAACCGAAAGTCCTATCAATTGCGGAGCCAAACAGAAAACCTGTCCCTTGCCATAGAGACCCCTTCTGGTGCACCGTGCTTTTCTCCCTCCTACCCAGAAGCTCCTCTCAAAATTGTGGTGCCGACTGGCAACAGGGAGCCGCAGCAGAGGGATGAAAGAGCCACATGCCGCTCCAGAGCCATGGGTTGCTGACCCCTGGGTTAAATGATGAATGGCTAACAAACACAAAGCTTATGGGTGATAACGTAACTGTCTTCCAATACTTTAAGGGCTGTCACATGAAAGAGGATACTTAATTTATTCTCCATAGCAACTGAGGCCAAGACAAGAAGCAATGAGTGAAAGCTCATCAAAAGGAGAGCCAACCTGGAACTAAGGAGGAATTTCCTGACAGTGAGAACAATTAATGAATGGAACAGCTTCCCTCCTAGAACTGTAGGTGCTCCATCACTGGAATTTTTTTTTTTAAAAAATTGTCATTTCTCCAGGATAAGGTCTCCTACCTTAGACAGGGCTTTGATAGAAGACCTCCAAGGTCCCTTCCAGCCCTATGATTCTATGAGTCTAAGGTAAAGGTAAATGTTTCCCTGCATATGCATGCTAGTCATTTTCCGGCTCTAGTGGGTGGTGTTCATCTCCATTTCTAAGCCGAAGAGCCAGCACTGTCCGAAGATGTTTCTGTGGTCATGTGGCCAGCATGACTAAACACTGAAGATGCACGGAGCGCTGTTACCTTCCCACCAAAGTGGTCCCTATTTTCCTACTTGCTATTTTTTATGTGTTTTCGAACTGCTAGGTTGGCAGAAGCTGGGACAAGTAACGAGAGCTCATTCCATTATGCGACACTAGGGATTTGAACCGCTGAACTGCCGACCTTCTGATCGACAAGCTCAGCATCTTAGCCACTGAGCCACCACATCCCTACTCTATGAGTCTACTCTACTCTATAACTCTACTTCAGTTTTAAATTAAAATTCCACTCTCGAGCTCCACCAACTAGATCTAAGTGCCAACAGTCTAATCACAGTTTTAATCATGGAATATTTTTTTCATCAGAAAATAGGTATGAATGTTCTCTTTATCTGGCATCTAAGATTAATAAGAGTTCCACTCTGTTAAGTTGATTATAATACAGTCATCACAAATATAAAACATGCTGTTATATGCTGAAGAGGTTTTATTCTTCCCAGGAGTTAAAGAGATCATTCGAAGGTCATCTCAATTTCATAACACGTAATAGAGGGAAATATTGCGAAGGAAATAAGGAGACTTAGAATATCTAAATAGATGATTTTTTTAAGCACAAGTGTGCAATTGAAATGAGCAGATTTCCTACTTTTTGTAACACACACGGGCAGGTATCAAACTTAGAATAAAGAACAGATGACTTTCCTATGCAGCAAAGACATCAAACGTTTGTGAGTTATTTCTGTGCTTGTTTATTTTAAAAGGAAACTTTTTAAAAATTATTATTACTGGAAAATTAGAATGGCTCTTCGAAAGAAATACATGCTAGCTCTTTAGTATTCTTTAATATTACATTTTATAGGACCTTCTAAATTGATAATTTAAACCCCATGGGTACTACTATGCTTACTCCTCAAAACGTGGGATGCAAATTGATAGCTGCAGTTCCAGTAAATGTAAGTTCTATTATATAATTTCTGGCAGTCTTTTTCATATCTCAAATTTCAATGAATATGTTGCCTGTTCATCTTGGATTAAAGTGTATTCATAGACAATATTCTGCAATCAGTGGAAATTACAGGGAGCCCTGAACTTATGATTACAACTGGGACCAGAATTTTCATTGCTATGAAAGTCACGCCTACTTTTTGTTGCTTTTTGCCATGGTTATTAAGTGGATCACTGCAGTTGTTAAGTGAATTATGCCGTCATTAAGCAAATATGGCTTCCCCCAATGACTGCTTGTCGGAATCCAGTTGGGACGGTCAAATGGTAACCACATGATCCCTGGGATGTTGCAGCTGTCAAAAAAATTTTGCTAGTTGCAATTGCTTGAATTTTGATCATATGACTGTGGACATGCAGTGCTACTCCCAGTTGTAAGTCATTTTTCTCAGTGCCATTGTTAACTTTTTTAAGGGTCGCTAACTGAATGGGTTGTAAGTTGGCAACTATATGCATTCATTCAACATGGCTTAATTCATTTCAATTAGGTCCAGTCATTTCCTATGATATTACCAAATCACGCATTATCTGTCGTAGTCTGCTCGCCGAGCTGGGCTTCACCACTGTGCACACGACTCGTAGACAAAGTATGAGGTTGCAAACAGCTTTAATCGGCATATCTCAGTGAGTCAAATACGAACGTTCTAGGAACATAAAGTCGGCGTTGGGAGCGGCTGCCTCCCCACGCCCTTTTAACAATACTCAAACTTAACCGGGAGCGTTTGTGGCCAATCGGCTGTAGTTCCGGGTACGCCCTCCTCCCTGTGAGCATTCCGGCACGCCCCGTTTATGCTAATGTGGCCCTGCTCCGGCCGCGTGGTGACCAACTGCCTCTGTATACGTTTCTCACCCCCCTGCCACCAAGGTGCCTAGTTGCGTTTCCTCCCCCCTTGAGTGTCAGCTGCAGCGGGGACATCATAGACTGAGCAGACCTCTCCCCATCCAGGTTGGTTGTGCTGTGTCTCCCCTCCCCGGTCTGATGTCGAGTTAGCTGGACACTCGACATTATCAAACTTTCACCTAAAAGTCAAATATTCATGGCAAAAGAATGAAATAATCATTGCACAATTGACATCCCATGATACATTGTGACAAAACACGTACAGATGTCCCTGGATCAGGGATGTCAAACAGGATTTCTTCAAGAGCCAGATCAGCTTTGTCCTTCTCCTCTGCGGACCGGCCAGAGAGGAGGGGAGATGGGACGGACATCTCCTGCAGCATCCTGCTGGCCAAAACGGGGTGTAGGGGGGCATTTGCTGCAATTTGTGCCCCGTTTTGGCTGGCAAAGTGCTGCAGGAGGCTGTACAGGTCAAAAATGGGCTGGGGGGGTCTGCGTGGCCCCCGTGCTCTGCTTTGGCCGGCAGGATGCTGTCCCTGCAGGCCAGATTTAAGCACCCTGTGGACTGGATCCGGCCCACAGGCCTTGAATTTGACACATTTGCCCTAGATTATATAGGTTTTAAACTACAAGGATCACAGAACAATGAAATTGGATAGTACAGTGGTCTAAAGCCCTGTTATTAACATCAGCTGCCT
>WNWU01000002.1:52790751-52814985 GCA_012654045.1 Ptyas mucosa
GGAGAATTCTGGGAGTCGAAGTCCACAAGTCTTAAAGCTGCCAAGTTTGGGAACCCCTGCATTAGCCCAAAGGTGAAAATTCTGTTCAACACCACTTCTTTGGGTTCTTTCCAGGCACTCTTAGGAAAAAGAGATTGCGTTATAACAATCCACTTCTTGTTTTTTTAAATGTTCAAAGAATGACCTATCTGTAAATAAATATAATGTTAGGCTTCTTTTTGTTTTTGTTTGTTTGTTTGTTGATAAAGCAAAATGTTAAAACAGAATTGAGTCCACTACGAGACCGCCTTCTGCCACCAAGAGCCTCCCACCGGCCAGAGAGAGGGGCTCCTCGGGGTGCCATTGGTCAAACAATGTCGACTGGCGGCCCGCAAGGGGAGAGCTTTCTCTGTGGGAGTACCTGCCCTCTGGAACGAGCTCCCCCCGGAGATACAGACGATTCCAGATTTACGTACTTTCCGCCGGGCCCTCAAGACTTTTTTATTTCAACAAGCCGGGCTGACCTAACTTCTCCAATTGTTTTATTTTAATTTGATTTTAAATAGGGTATTTTAATTGTTGGGCCAAGTTGTTTAATATATTTTAAATTGCTTTTAAATTTTTGTATTCTATGTTTTTTATCTTTGGCTGTTTCACCACCCTGAATCCTTCGGGAGAAGGGCGGTATATAAATTTAAATATAAATAAATAAATCATTGGAGCATCTATTATAACTCACCATGGCCGACTTGCCATAGGACAACATGCTACAATCACCTCACCGTGAGAAACTTGCTGTAGGAAACAGTCACGCTAATATCAAAGAAATGGTAGAATAAAACATTAAAGAAAGGATGCAAAAGGAGGAACAAAGTAAAATGTGAATGTCCCAAAGGTGCTTTTTCAAGAGGCAACTGGATATTCTTGGTTTTTGGGGGTTTTTTTTTTTGGAGACATTTCTCTTCTCATCCAAGAAGTTTCTTCAGCTCCGACTGGATGGTGGGGAATGGAAGGATTTATATTCCTTGCAGACAGCTGGTCATTTCTGAAATGCTTCAATGACTCTCTAAAAGGATGCAGATTGCCAGCTGTCTGCAAGGAATATAAATCCTTCCATTCCCCACTATCCTGTCAGAGCTGTAGAAGTTTCTTGGATGAGAAGTGAAACATCTCCAAAGAAAAAGCAAGAAAGTCCAGTTGCCTCCTGAAAAAGCACCTTTGGGACAACCATGACCTGGATGACTGAGAATCTCTACAGACTTTTAAAATGTGAATGACAAATATTAAAATATTTTTTAGACTATTTTAAATAATTAAATTGAATTGTTGAATTGTCCTACAGCGAGTTGACCATGGTGAGTTGGCCGTGGTTAGTTGCCCATTCCGCCAAAGCAGGCATCTTTCGGTAGACTCATTTCCAGACTCAGGTTGCTTAAATCTAACTTTGGACTTTGCTGTTAAAATGATAAAGAAATAGAAAAAGGACAGAGGGATTTTGTGATGCCTTATAGCATGCCTGTGCCAAGATTCAGTTTGAAACGACTATTTGAAAGTAATTTCACAAATTATTCCTTTATGTCAAATCTCCTACTGTAATTCTAATCAAAAGGGTGTGTAAATTTGAAATGTTAAATTAGACAGCCTAGGTCTAATTCAGTATTCATTTGACAATGTACAAAGAGCACCTTTTTTCCAAATGGATAATTTAAATCTGATTGATTTGATTTCAAAGGTTGTTTCAAATCAACCATTCAGATTGAATCGATTCAGTAATCTGAATCAAATTAATGATGGAAATAGCACTTGGGGCAGTGGTGGGTTTCAAAAAATTTTACTATCATTTCTGTGGGTGTGGCTTGGTGGGCATGGCATTGCTTGGAGGTGAGGCTTGATTGGCATGGCAGGGGAAGGATACTGTAAATTCTCCATTCCCTCCCCACTTCAGGGGAAGATTACTGCAAAATCCCCATTTCCTCCCAATCAGCTGGGACTCGGGAGGCAGAGAATAGATGGGGACAGGGCCAGTCATAGATGGTATTTACCAGTTTTCCAAACTACTCAAAATTTCCGCTACCAGTTCTCCAGAACTGGTCAGAACCTGCTGAAACCCACCTCTGATTTGGGGTGATTTGCATATATGTATTATATCTACAAGTAGACCCGTTGCACAGGTTTTGACTGCAACATCTTCAGGGATATCAAAGTCAACAGGGCAGATTCAACTATTTGTTTGAAGTCCCCCAGACCATTTTTTTTCCCTATGTACCTCAACATCCCACTTATGCACAAAGCTGTGGAGTTTGGATTTCATGGCATTGATTGCCTTCTTGACTTTTTCCAGACTTTCTGTAGACACCCCTGGCTTCAGATTCTTAATTTATGAACTGTTCAGTTTTGAATATGTGGTAAGCAAAATTCTGCACTGGAGAAACCCTTTTGTATGTTTTCACTGTTTGTGCCTCAACATTTCTATTGTAGAAATTACCTGCTCATTTGCAGAAATAGAGGGGGGAAATCTACTATTTTACATAAGCATTTATTTTGGATTCAAGCATAATTCATTATGCAGGTAAGCATCATCCAAGTTTCTTCCTTATTCTTCTCTTGAACAAGTGGATTAGGGCTGCAAGCCTGTATTTGGAGCCCTAATTATTATGCTGTATAAAACCCTTTAAAAAAAAATCTGTTTGATAAGATTCATCTCCATGCATTGGAAAACTATGTAAGAGGGCCATGCAGCCTCACGCTGTTTCTCCTGCCTCCTTTTTCTGAATGTCTAGTGACTTGTCCAATCACCTCTGGAAATTCAGAGTGTGTTTCCAAGGTAATCCCTCTATGGATTATGCTTCTAAAAACCTACTTCAAACAAGAGCGGTGTGACATGCTTCATATTAACAGTAATGGTGGGAATACAAAACTACCTTTATGCAGTCTCTCGTCACTTTGAGAGCAGTCAATTAAGGCCCTCTTATTCTGAATGAGCATGCAGCGTCTTATGGCCTGAATGTCCTTCAAGAACTATAGTAGTAAACCTTCAGTCTCCAACTCCTCATTACAGATGAGAAGAAGGATCACAACACACAAGGCTGCCAGGCTGCCTACTTGTTTCCACAGTGAACTGTCCACCATAGAGTTTGGATACATATGGATTTTCAAAATTGTCCCTCAAATGCGTGGACAGAGAAATTTAATGGTACACTTCTCAAACTTCTTTGAAGGAACGTGAAATTCTCCAATCATTTCTGAAGATAAGGATTCCCTTTTAATGACAACAAGAATACTCCTATTGGAAAAACTCAATACAAGGAGATGTTTCCTTGAAATATAACAGGGAAGCCAGGAAGTGGCAGAATGCTGGAGAGATGATGGTGAAGAGAAAGACAGGACACTGATCCAAACACATAGATTGTGTTATGGTAAATTGTGTTTGTGGTAAATGCAACACCTCCAAACAAAATAAGGGAAAGAAGATCATAGTCCAGTGGTGGCAAACCTTTTACTCACTGAGAGACGAACAGGTACGCGCTTTGCACACTTCGTGCATGCGTGTGCTAGACGTGCTAACGCACAGCTCCTCCTCCATGCACTGTGCATGCATCTGCACCATTCGCGCATGCGCACGGCTTTTGTGTGTGCCCCCCATGCACTGCATGTGCAATCGCATTATCTGCGAATGCATGCAGGTTTCGCATGGCTCCCCCATGTGTACTCTCATATGCATGTGCAAAAGTGCATGCATGCGCAGGACAGCTCCGAAGACCAGCTGGGTTCCCTGAATTGCATGCATGCACACCAGAGGCCCGAATACTAGCTGGGGCACACACTCATGCGCAGCTGCAGGTGAGTTGGGTGACAGCTCGCGTGCCTGGAAAGATGGTTCTGTGTGCCACCTTGAGCATGCGTGCCATAAGTTTGCCATCACAGTCATAGTCCATCCATCAAAATTCCTATGAAATTCTCTTCTCTTTCTAGAAATAGAATAGTTTCTAAAGCAAACTTCGTTCACCCAAAGGATGAAAAATTGGTTTTTAAAGCACCGCAGATGACATTTGCCATACAATGTGTATCAGGGGTGAAATGCTCCTGGTTTGGACCAGATCACCCGATCCGGTAGTGATGGTGGCGGGTGGTTCGGAGAACCGGTAGCAAAAATCCCTCCCCCCCCCATGCCCAGCTGAGCCACGCGATCATCAGAGGCTGTTTTTTTGGGTTTTTTTTACTTTTAAAAGCATTTATTCCTGCAACCTCTTTGGACGAAAAAATGCTTTTAAAAGTAAAAAAAAAAGTCTCTGATGATCACGCAGCTCAGCTGGGATTATCAGAGGCTTTTAAAAAGCATTTTTTTCCTGCAACCTCTTCATTATCATTATTGTTTTCATTATCTCGACAAAGATACTTCACATTGCTTCCTAAACTTTCCACTGAAAGCATTACAACTTGAAAAAAATTTAAAAATATCTCAAAATTTGTTATTTTGCCAATTTCTGTGAATGAGCTGGTAAGTTTAAAGCAGGGCTGAGTAGGAGGCAAGTCAAGTCAAGTTTTATTGGTAGCCTTCAAAACAATGCCAAACTTTTCAACAATTAAATTGGAGAAAAGTTTTGAGGGAAAGCAAGGCCTATATTTTTTTCTATGCTGAATAACTGCATTTGGATATGAACATCATGTCCCCATTTGAACATGTAACCAGAAGTTTCCTTATTCTGAATAGTAATAGCACTTAGACTTATATACTGCTTCATAGTGTTTTACAGCCCTCTCTAAGCAGCATATTGCCCCCAAACAATCAGGGTCCTCATTTTATTGACCTCAGAAGGATGAGTCAACCTTGAGCCAGTGAGGATCAAACTCTTGGCAGTGAGCTGAATTAGCCTGCAATACTGCATTCTAACCACTGCTCCACCATGGCTCCTATGAATAATAAACGGATGTCTCATCACCATCTGCCAAGCCATATTTCATAGCCACATGCAGGGGAGAGCTTTAAATAGTCAAGAGGATAGTTATGTCTATGGTCACCCTCTTGACTTTTTGATAGCCACCACAGAAACACATTGAGATGTAACAATCTCAGACTATTTGCTTTCTGATGGGCACTGCTCCACTTTGAAGTGGTCCATAGGAATGTAGCTCTTGAACTCAATCATGAACTGAGACAAGACCTATATGCCTCGAACAGTAGGAATTCAGTGACCTCCAGAAGTCATCTAGCTAAGCAAGTGACCCTTCTGTTCTGTTGGATGAAACAGAGGCACAACTTTAACTTTGCAGGCCACTCCCACAGAGGCCACTTCACTTGGATATCTGATAGAACATCTGTAACCGTATGCGAGAATGATCTTGGGACACAATGGAAGAGCCACAGTCAGGAGAATAGGCAGGTAAGAGACAGCTGAGCCATAGTAGTAACGTGGGCATGGCAAATGTCTCAGAAACAGCCTCAGTTTCCTGGGCTGTAAAGCTAACGGGGGACAAAGGTTCTTTTAGATTTGCAAGATTCTGTTAATGAAACTTGTAAGTAAAGTAAAGCAGAATTAGTTCATCCATCCTTACATCCTGTCTGGTATTTCTGACATGGCTGACAGCAACAAATCATTTTAAAGTTCTGCATAGTCCTTATAATTAACATTCAGTTTTGATTTTGGTGGGCAGGAAAAAGAGATTCTATAGGCTTAGAATTTCCCCATCCACTGTAAATTATTTTGTTGCATCACCAAGTGGATATGTGTCTTAAATAAAATTAACATTTATCTGCACTGAAAGTTATCAAAATAAGATTGATTTAATCAAAATGGCCCCAGCATGTCATTATGTCATTCCTTGTCACACATTTTGTAAAGGCCGTTGAACAGATGCGCCAAATGAGTCAAAAAGTGCAAACCCGTCCATTTCAAAATGATGTAACCCATCATTAAAAAGGCAAAACACTGTTGCTCCCAAGACCTTCCATGACATGTTTGTCATCCAGGCAAATTTTAAATGGTGAATTGCTCAGTTGCTAATAACCCAAAATGATGTTAATGTTAATGTGCTATAACTTAATAGCTCTCAGAAAGGTCCTTACGCTTAGCGGAGAATATTTTAACTAAAGTCAAGAGGCTAGAGTAAATTCAGATAGGTATTTTACTAATCCCAAGTGGCTTATGGCACAATTTAAAGATGTGTCTTACTCAAAAGCTTTTAGAGCTGTGTAGATGTTCGAAAGGAGATGCTTCCCTTTGGTGACAATTTGAGAGTTTTCTTTAAGGAGCTGTTTCATGAGGCAATGCAGATTCCCTTCTAAGAGGGAAGTGGCCTTTTTGCTTTGCTTCGCTTGCCTTTCCGTGTAATGTAGGCTTTTGCAGCTAAAACAAGGAAGAGTCATGGGACACATTATAGTTTATGCCATATGTAATTGTTGCGATCGCATGGATCATATTGGATTTTATTGTTTGTTTGTTTGTCTGTTTGCTTGTTTGTTTTCCAGGCAGCCAGAATAAAGTGCACGTTTAACTGAACAGAGATTATTGGTAAATGCTTTAGCTGCATTGAGTTGCATTATTGCTTTTGTTCTTAATATATAGACGTGAATTGGTGTCCCTCATAATTGCACTTGGCATGTTATAGTTACTACTGTTCATTCGACTGTCTGATGCTGTTGGGCATCATTTTGTGCTAATGACATTGTCCTAAAAACAGCCCCAGTAATTTATGATGGTTGGTCAGGTCAAGAAATGCTTGATTTTCCTTACAGAAGCTATTTAAAGGAATGTCCAGCTCATGTTTCCTTTAAGGAAGGAAAGGGAACCATGGCCGAAGAAGACAAGAGCCTCTGAAAGTGCTAGCTAATGGTTAGAATCAGGGGTGAAATCTAGCAGGTTCTGACAGGTTCTGGAGAACCGGTAATGGAAATTTTGAGTAGTTCAGAGAACCAACAAATACCACCTCTGGCTGGCCCCAGAGTGGGAAGGGAATGGAGATTTTGCAATATCCTTCCCCCTGGAGTGGGGAGAGAATGGGGATTTTGCAGTGTCCTTCGCCTGCCATGCCCACCAAGCCACACCATGTCCACCAAGCCATGCCCACAGAACCAGTAGGAAAAAAATTGAATTTCACCACTGGTTAGAATATTACAAAAGTGTAAATGGCACATTTAAAAATCAGTCCATGTTCCTGAATGTGTTGACTTAATACTATAGAGGAAAAAAATTCCTTGCCTATTTTCTCATTGAAATTGAAGGATGGTTTGTTTGTTGTATTTTATTTCACAGGACAATAGATGTCCCTTGTATCTGTGTGAGTATAACAGTGGCTTTTTGGACTTCATTATTAGGTGGTCATGAAGCATTTGTAAATGTCCTGTCTTTTATTCTCTTAGTCATGATACGCATCGGTGGCCCAAGGCTTCTTTGGTTCAGTTATAGGCTAAGAAAAGAATTATTTCTGTCTCCTTCCCCTCCCCCAAAAAATAATAATGGGAGGTCGAGGCAGCCAGGGAATCTTTAGGCTGATGGGAAGACAGGTAACAGAAAATGCCACCAGCAGTGGTATCACACTCTTTGTCACCCGCCTCAATAAAGGGAGTTCAAATACACATCAAATGGAGTACTTGACATGTATCTTATGACAAGAGATCTTGAGGAGAACAGAAGCCTCTTTGGCAGAAGAAAAGTCTGAAAAATTAGATGGTGGATATTGCCATGGCATTATATTCCATGATGGTGTGAATATGGAACACAGGATCAGAAGGTTTTAAGTTCCAAAGACTGCAAGGATCAAACTGAAAGAACACATTTAGATAATTGCTCCTTTCCTGTCTCCACCCTCTTCTTTGCTTCCCCCCTCCCCTGCCAAGAAGTGGGGTTTTTTTAAAAAAAAATTCCTATGGGAGATAAAACACTACTTTGCGTCCGCATCTCACATGCCACACAATTCTCATTAACCATTTGTAATATACAAGTCATCTTGCTACAGATGTCCCATTTGTCATCTTAATAAATACCATACGCCAATAGTTTGGCGTATTTCATAAATGAATTCATGGAATACCACAAGGTAAACAAATAATCACAATGATAGTGCCCATAAAACATGGAATTTCGGTCTGATTTTTTTTTTCCTGCACCAACCTGAGCCTGAAATTTAAATTGAGTGCTTGATCAGATTCCCTTTGTATATTTAACCTAAGAATGATTTTCCATTTCTCTTTAAATCAGTACGCAGGCAAGTTTCATAAAGAGGACTGATTTATATCTTGCTTGTGGTACAGTAATTTATACAATTGCTCTGCTAGGAGAGTTACAAACCAGAAGGCCAGTGAATGTTTTGTTCATAGCATTTTGATCCTTCAGCAGATTGGCTCATATTTCTAATTACTCTTTCTCAAACAAATTGCTGTTTGGCACTGCACTGATTGGTTGACAAGATTGGATGACATGGAATGTTTATCTGTGCAAAACAGAAACTTGACATACATTTTCATGCAAATGAAAAAGAACAAATTTGCCTTGGAAGAACAAAAATGTCTGCCTTACAACTACTATAATAGCTGGACTGGGGACACAGTGGGAAGCAGATTGTATTATTCTGCTCTTTCTTGACTTCAGAGTCTAGCCCAACCTGTAAAAATACCTTAACGTTGTTCACAGTGCTTTGCAATAAAGGTAGATGATTTAGCTCAGCATGCATATAGTGGTTCCTTTAAGCATTTCGCCTATGTTGTTTAATAAGGTAATCCTTAATATTTTTATTCAGAAGGAAGCCTTTCTTGAATCCATAGGGCTGACTCGCAAGAACATATGGGCAGAATTAGGACTACTGGTTACAAATTTCTCTAATCTTGAGAACTGCTAAAATTTTACCTCACTAACCTGGAAATTAAAACAGACCATCCCATCTTTATTAAGGTTGTAAGGACTACACAGATCATATGAGGTAATGGACTGGGCACATAAAGTCTTAGTAAAAATTCAGACTTTGGGCTTATTATCTCATAACGATAATTGGGAATATTTTTAAGCCACACTTTGTTTGCATTTAAAGGGCACGAAAGAACTTTAGGGGCTTATCCTGACCAGTGGATGGCAGTTGGCACAGCTGATCTGAGTGGGTTTATTTGACGTCAATTTGGCATTAAAAACTGAGCAAGATGTCTGGACTGAGATATATTAGCTTGTCTGAACTGAGCTGGAATCTGAATTAGGGATGCTCTTAAATATGCATCACATGTCTGGTCTAGAATAAAAGGAATAGAAAAGGCATAGGAGTAAAATAACTTCTTTGCAAGGACATGTACTTAAAAGGGGAGAAAAAAACTATCCAAACCATTTCAAAGATTTCAGCAGAAGCATGTGATAAAGTAGTATCTTATAGGAGTAGGTCCTAGCTTTCTACTTGCAGGTTCCTTGCCAGTTGAAAGCTGACACATCACAGATAATGAAGATGATAGATGATAGAGAGCCAGTTTGGTCTTGTCATTAAAGCATTGGGCTAGAAACCAGAAGACTCTGAATTCTAGTCTTGCCCTAGGCATTAAAACTAGCTGGATGACTTAGGGCCAGTGTCTGTCTGTCTGTCTGTCTGTCTCCCTCCCTCCCTCCCTCCCTCCCTCTCTCTCTCTCCCCATCTCACCTAACAGGGTTGTTGTGGGAAAGGTAGTAGGAAGACGTACCAGCAGCGGTGGGCTGCTGGGGGTTCACAGGGGTTTGGGAGAACCTTTAGCTAAGATTCTATGCAGTTCAGAGAACCCCCAAATCCCACTCCTGGCTGGCCCACCCCGCCCCTCCCAGGAGTCCCCATGTGGCCCATTTTGGATGCAGGTAAGTGCAGGGCACATGGGGAGGCTCAGGGAGGGTGAAAAACTGGCCTACTTCCGGAGCCTGGAGAGGCCGTTTTCGCCCTCCCGGAGGTTCAAAAAAAGCCTCCGGAGCCTGGGGAGGGCAAAAATGCCCCTCCACTGTGGTGCAGGAGGCCGACTAGGCTATACCCATCATGGCCATGCCCACCCAGCAACCGGGCAGAGAACACACAAACAAACAAACAAACAAAGAGTAAGTAAACCAAGGCTTATACATAGAGCTTTTCACATGTAGCTTTAATGCAGGATTCTGTCCTATAATTCCCACAGTGGCTGCTGAGTTGCGAAGCCAAGTTTCTTCCCAAAGGAATCTTTGGAGCATGGAAGCTTATGATCAAGCCCCATGTTCTGATTCCTTGACACTAGGCCCACCCATTCAACCTATCAATCAACTTTATTATAGTTATTGGTCAATTTTTTAAAAAAGGAGAAATTATGAGACAGGAAATAACAATTGGAACAAAACTGACTATTTATGAAATTGATGTGGGGAAAGTGCAATGTATTTTACAAAGAGTAAAACAAAACTTAACAAAACTTTATTCAGAGAAATAAAATCACATTGATGGGACACCAATTACTGTAACCAGAATGAATCTGGGTGGCTTGGAAATCTGACTAGATGGGAAATTATTAGCTATATTATTAGCATCTTTGTATTAAGGGCAATGTAACAAAGCATGCCTTGTTTCAAAAACTTCAATAACTTCTTCTTCTTTATTCAGATGGGAAATCCTCATTTTCCCCTCAAGAACAGCTATCAGGAGACCATTAAATCTTGCCAAAGCTAGGACCCCTCTGAGAACTGGACACAATTAAACAGAAGGAAAAATGATTTAAATGGTTTAAATATCTTGCTGGATTGGAAAAGGTGCAGGGTCTGTCTAGGAACCTATCTTTAGGTAGGGCAGAGATAACTGCACCCAAAGAAATATAGATTCAGTCTCCTCAGCCACTGTATGGCCATTATTTTATACATGGTTGTGGTTGGTGGGTGTCAATATTCTATAATAGTGACATTTATAGAGATTTTCATCAGTAATCTGGTTTGGGCTTCAGTACAAAACGTATCAAAAAACGTTTGGCCTCTGAATATGAGTTTATTTTTAAAGCACCATCTTAATACCAAACCGGATCATATACTTACAGTGTCCTTAGCTGATAGGCTGCAAATGAGGAGATTCAGAGAGCTCGGTAAACGTTTCAGGTTAATTCCCCACATATCTTACTCTTTATCACAGCCAGTGACCCATCTCACATTATCTGTATGGGCCTGCTAAGTTCAACACTTTTCAAACAACACCTAGTATTTGTGACAAATCAAAATAAACAGCAAGTTTTACCCATGAGAAAAGAAGGGAGGCAGTAAATGTGTAACACAGGAGGCACCATTAAGGAAATTTGGGTGATGGGGGGGGGGGCAGAATTAGGGAAGCAAGATGGTTTGTATGTGGGGTGTGTGTGTGTGAGAGAGAGAGAGAGAGAGAGAAATAGTCTGTGTGTGTGTATTGTGTAATCTTCTGGAAAATGGATAGGGCTTTAGATTGTGAGAGAATAAATCATACAAGCAGTCCTTGGAAATATTGCCTGTTATGATAGCTGTATATATGAGTTGATAGAAAATATTTTACACCTGTAAAAAGACTAGGGAACTACAAAACAAAACAGTTGCAAAATCAGGGGTCCATTCCTACCCAGGCTTCGTAATATTACACCAGTGTGTGAAAATTCTTCCTGAGAAAATACTACAATAAAAAATTGTAATACATGCTTGAAATACATCCTGAGAAAATACTACAATAAAAGAAATTCAGATGGTTGTAATTGGTAATTATTTTGGAAGAGAGAATATTATGCCTGCAAAAAAGTGGGGGGAATCATAATCAAGTCAAAGTTAAGTATTCCCACTGTAATCAGGAGCATAAAGTTGCTAAATTTGGGTTGCACTCTAGATTTATGCAGATGCAAGAAAAGGGCATATACTAGTCAGAAAGATCAAAACACTGTCATCTCTCATACATACATATATCTCCATTAAAGATAATTCTCCTTCACATATCTTTTTTTCATTTAGGAAATGATTAAATAATAACTACTTAAACTGCATTTCTGATGATTGTTTGAAAAGTACCAAACTTCATAGCTTGTCAAAATAAGCCAAGTTTGAAGCAAGAACACAGTCTACTATTGTGTTCTTATATAACACACTCCCACTTAATTGGATGTGCAAGAAAACTTTAGTTTCCCCATCAATGATTCATGTCCAACATCTGCCAAGAAACACCAGATTCAGCCTGAAATCCTCTATTCCTTATTCAAGATACAAAACAAAGGGCAACTCAATGTCTATGAAACAAAACACACACCATGCTGGTTCAGGACAGCACATTTAGGAATAATTTGTAGCCTTTAAAATCTTTTGGAATTATTAGCTCTTGTGTTCCAATATGATTAACTGTAATGAATCATAGTATTAATTTATTGATATATGCTCGTCTATAAATATATATCTTGTGTGCTTTTTTTGTTTTTCGCTTTTCCTAATTTTCTTTTGTAAGTTTGTATATTCTTTTTTCTTTGGTTTTTTTTATTTAATTTATTAAAAACACTGTTAAATTCTATTTGTTAATTGTTAGCAACAATAAAAAAGTGACTATCAAAATTCAACTGGGAATAATAAACCCTAATATTTATAGTGAATGTGCCTCATTGCTCTAGCTCAGCGGTGTTAAACTCAAGGCCCGCAGGCCGGATAAAAACCGTGGGGTATTTATTTATTTATTTATGAGATTTATATGCTGCCCTATCTCCAGCCAGACTCAGGGTGGCTCACAACAGTTAAGAAACATCTAATAAAAAGTTAAAAAATTAAAAATTAAATCCAAATCTCATAATTTAACAGTTAAAAGTACAATTAAGACTAACAAGTTAAAATTAAATTAGAATTTAGATCTGGCCCACGGGGCCACCTTGGAAACAGCAAAGGACCGGCCCATGGTGCTTCAGCCAGCGAAAACAGAGCTTGGGCCGGCCACACGTGGCCCTCCCAAGCTCTGTTTTTCACTGCTTTCTTTGCAGCCCTCTGCCAGAAAAAACAAAGCTCAGGAGGGTCTTGGAGGGCCCCGTTTTCGCTGGCAAGGGTGCAGGAAGTCGACTTGGCCATGCGTATCCTGGCCACACCCACCCCGGCCATGCGCACTCAGGCCCCCCAAGGACAAACACAACCCTGATGAAATTGAGTTTGACACCCCTGCTCTAGCTAGAAAGACAAAAGCCTCTCTTTTCAAGAGAAGGCAGAAAGCCACTTAGTTTCATGAAGCTTCATGAAGCATATTTAGAGCAGAGTCTACTGGTCTAGAAGGGAAATCAAATCTGGAGTCACAGATTGCTTATACTGGCTTACCTGCAGGGGTGAAATCCTCCTGGTTTGGACTGGATCGGGCAATCCGGTAGCAATTGTGGCAGGTGGTTCGGAGAACTGGTAGTGATGGTGGCACGAGGCTCTGCCCACCCACCCGAATATTGTTACTTCCTGGTTAAAATGTGTTTTTTACCCTCTGCGCATGCACAGGTTTTGCGCATGTGCAGAGGGTCTGCGCATGCATGTGACGCACACAGATGTGCACAGCACGTGCACTTCCAAACTGGCAAGGAAGGTAAGTAGATTTCACCCCTGCTCACCTGCTATAGTATCTCAAAACCCAACTTGTGTATTTAGCAATAGGAATAGCACTTATGTACCACTTCATAGTATTTTACAGCCCTCTCTAAGCAGTTTACAGAGTCAGCATATTGCCCCCAACGATCCTCATTTTATCAACCTCAGAAGGATGGAAGGCTGAGTCAACCTTGAGCTGGTGAGAATCGAACTCCTGGAGTGAGCAGTGAGTTAGTTTGCGTTACTGCATTCTAACCACTGTGCCCTCCACGGCTCTTTTTCGGTTTGTTAGATTTATATGGCTGCCCATATAAATGCTGGTTTATTAGCTGTATATAGTTGCCCATATTTGTTGTTTGTTAATTTTATAGAGTTGCCCATCTTACCAAAGATGACTCCAGGTGGTATTCAATAATCCAAAAATGTAATAGAACAATGCATATATAAAAACAATCATAGAAAAATATGATCACATGGTACATTATATAAGTTATATTCATATGTTACGGAATCAAAAGGGACTTAACTAACCAAACCTTGTTGTGGGGAGGGGAGGGACAATGTTACATCTACAACCATATTAAACTGCAGTATATGAGAAGATAACCACAAGTTTACAGTTCACATATAGTCCTTGAGTTGCAACCACAATCGGGACTGGAGACTCCATTGCTAAGAAGGCAGTTGTTAAATGAATCATGCCTGATTTTAAATCTTTATTAACAAACCTGTCGAGGGAATCACTGCGGTTAAGGGAATCCTGCGGTCATTAAGCAAATCCATTTCCTCATTGACTTTGCTTGTTGGAAACTGGCTGGGAAGGTCTCAAATGAAGATTATATGACCCCAGGATACAGCAGCCATGATAAATACATGCCAGTTGCCAAGTAACTGAACTTTTATCACGTGATCCTGGTCATAAGTGCAAGGACTGGTCATAAGTCACTTTTATCTCTGTTGTTATAACTTCAACTGTCTGTAAGTAGAGGATTACCTTGAAGAAATCAAATTCTTAGGTGAACAGCTGTTTACTTCAAGCTTCCGCAGCTCACTGCTATCTTTGTTCAAATTTAAAACATTTCCGTGATTTGAAGAGAAATCAGTGTGTTGGGGTTTTTTTTGTAATTCCCAACAACTATGTAACTTCAGCAGTTCAGACATGCAAAATATAAAAGGAGAAACCAATATAAAATTTCACCGCACACACACACACACACACATACTTACCTTATTTACAAGAGGTCTGACGTGTGCAAGAGTTTCTCTCTATGATTGTGCAACACTCTCTTCATGATCTGCTGCCTTGCTGACATCGCTCACTTCAATGAAAACCCAACGGATTTCTGTAGGGTTTGTCATGCCACTCATGCAGTTTTTTCAGATCAGGAAGCAGTAATAGCCAGGGAGGCTGCAAAATAATGGAGAGGACAGAGTAACAGGAAAACAACAGCTGTAACTACATCTTTTGCCATTGAAGAGCACAAGTATTCATTTTTTAAAAAAATGGAAGATAGATAATTTTGGATTCAAACACAAAAACCTGCTTTGTCAGGAACATGTCAGGAAAGACACAGCTGTTTTAAAGAGCTGCAGGCAAGCAGCTCTGTGCCAAAATATGTTATGACACAAACTTTTCTCTATGCAGGCCACATTGGGAAGATGAAAGGAAGGAGGGTTTTTTTGTGACTTCTCAATCAGTGGTGGGGTTCAAAATTTTTTACTACTGGTTCTGTGGGCGTGGCTTGGTGGGCGTGGCATGGCTTGGTGGGCATGGCAGCGGAAGGATACTGCAAAATCATCATTTCCTCCTGATCAGCTGGGACTTGGGAGGCAGAGAATAGATGGGGGGCAGGGCCAGTCACAGGTGGTATTTACTGGTTCTCTGAACTATTCAAAATTTCCGCTACCGGTTCTCCAGAACTGGTCAAACCTGCTGAAACCTACCTCTGCTCTCAATGTCTACTGGTTGTTGCTTCCCCATAGATGCCCTTAACTGCAGATGCTATGCAAGCTTCCTCACAAATTCTGAAGCAGATTTTTGCTTTTGAGTTCAAAATGCTACATAGCCTTTTCCTATTAGAGTAGAATTTCATAACATTCCCTATATTAACCTGAAGCTTTCAGTGCCTTAAAAATTGACCCTCAAGCAATAATTATATGAACTATTATGTAACATATGAAACAGGTTCTAACTAAAATCACTCCGAATTTAAATTCCTTTTTTCTTGATCATGTGGTATCAAGCCAAAGATCCATTTAATAGATCCACAGAAGCCTGATTTTTTTTTTAAAAAATGCATCAGAGAAATCCACTAAGAATATCAATACTGCAAACTTCTTCCCACAATTCAGTGTGAAATTAAGCCTTCTGATTCAGTTTAGGTAAGTGATAATCTAGATCAGTGATGGCTAACCTTTTTGCCATCATGTGCCAGGAGAGGGGGGGTGGGGGAGGTTCGCGCGTGCACATGCCCACACCCATAATTCTATGTCCCCCCCCCCCCCCTGGCCCCCCCCCCCCCCCCCCCCCCCCCCCGCTCCTGGCACTCTAGGAGTCTCTGGACAGACAGTCTCTGGGGACAGCAAAAAACGTCACTTCCTGTCCCACTGGGAGTTGGGAAATGGGCCCTTTCAGGCCTTCAGAGGGCCTCCGAGGGAGTGGAAAAGGCTGTTTTTGCCCTCTGCAAATGCATAGAGAGGAGGGCAAAGGTAAGAAAGAAAAGCCAGGTAAGAAAGAAAAATGGGCCTCCCCCCCACCCCCTCCAGAGGCAGGAAACAGCCTGTTTCCCTACTTCTGGTGGACCCAGAAGGCCCAAAAATCAGCTGGCCGGTGCGCGCATGTGCGCCAGAGCTGAGCTGGCATGCCCACTGATATGGCTACGTGTGCCACCTGTGGCACGCGTTCCATATGTTTGCCATCACGGATCTAGATGATCCCTAGAGGGCATCAGCAGCATACAAGAAAGCCTTCTTTGCTGCCATCTAGTGGTCATCTCAGATTTTTGCAGCCTAGCTACAGTAGCCCCAACTATGTCTCATGAACTATCTGTCATCATCATTATTATTTTTTTATGATCGACTGTACAGGAAGAGAAACAAGCTGCCCTTTTCTCTCAGCGTTTGCTGTATCTAGAATTTCTTCTGTAGGACCAAGATAATTTCCGCATCAGAGAGGTTCAATATAGTGTTGTTTTTAAAGAATGTTCATATGCCCATTAAAATGTTATCAAGATACTTCGTTACTAAACGGATAAAGTTGTCAAGTTTAATTTTATTCCGTTTCTCCTTTTCTGTCACATTCCTCTCAAACAGTCAAATTTTGGGATTAACCTTAAAGTGTTTTGGGTGTTGTTATTTTTGTTGTTATTGTTGAGTCTATAAAAAAAGCCATACAACGATTTGTGGACATTTCTCCTAAGCTATACATATAAAGCATTGTTCTCATTCTATACAATCACTTAAGCACAACGCAGTTAAACACAACCAATTTGGCAAGCTATCTTCACCAATAGCATACAGTTATTTTTCTGCAGATTATTCATATGTTCATCTTTATTTTTGGTTGAGAAAACCACAGTGAAAGATAAGGACTTTCTGTTTTACACACTGACTGAGGAACTGTAAATTAAATACCAATTAAAGTGTCAAC
The DNA here is from genome assembly GCA_012654045.1 of Ptyas mucosa. Lineage (NCBI taxonomy): Eukaryota > Metazoa > Chordata > Lepidosauria > Squamata > Colubridae > Ptyas > Ptyas mucosa. The sequence goes on from WNWU01000002.1 coordinate 52,807,873, forward strand.
TGCATTTCTGCATAACCCTGCAATATAATCAGTGATTTTTAACGGAGAGAAGGAAAATACCAGTCATCAACCTGAACACCTTCTCTTACAGCTCAGCATGGTTTTTTCTTATATTTCATTTGCTTCTTTAGTACATTTATATCTTGATTCTATCCCACCATATTCAAAGCACAATGTCAATGCATTGAGTGAATATACAGATAATCCTCAATTTACAACAGTTCATTTAGTGAAGTTACAACGGCACTGGAAAAAGTGACTTATATGGCCATTTTTCACACTTACGACCATTGCAGGATCCCCATGGTCATGTGATCAAAATTCAGATGGATGGCAAGTGACTCGTATTTATAATGGTTGGAATCACTTTGTGACCCTCTGACAAGCAAAGTCAATGGGGAAGCCAGATTCACTTAACAACCGTGTGACTAATTTAGCAACTGCAGCAGTTCACTTATCAACTGTGGCAAGAAAAGTCATAAAATGGGGCAAAACTCACTTAACAATTTCTCACTTAGCAACATAAATTTTGGGCTCAATTGTGGTCATAAGTCGAGGACTACCTGTACCAGATCATCAACATAGCATGGCATATAAGTAATGACCAGTTCCAAACTGCTTTTCTTTAAAAAATGGCTTTATCATATTCCCTTGGTTAACATGATTTATTTTGAAATGGTTTGTCAGTTTCACAAGCATCAGTTTAATTTTCTGTGGCTTCGTAGTTTTTATCAGCAAATCTCCAGCTCCTGTCAGTCAAGAAGAGGAGTGTCGGTTTTGTTGTTGTTGTTGTTTGAATGGCTGTAAAGAACTTTAATATGCAGAATCAAGCCAACCATTCAACTTCTGGTGGGAATTAGAACAAGTCCTCACCATTAACAATGCAGTTCTACTGACTTGAACATTTGTTTTAATTACATCTGAGAGTGGATTATCTGTATAATGTCATAGCACTGCCTCCCTAACCTGGGTGCTCTTAACATATATGGATTTCAACCACCAGAATTCCCACCAAGTATGGCCATTGCTGTGAATAGATAAGAGTTGAAGTCCATACATCTAGAGCAGGGGTGAAATCCAGCAGGTTCTGACAGGTTCTGGAGAACCGGTAGCGGAAATTTTGGGCAGTTCAGAGAACTAGTAGTGGAAATTTTGAGTAGTTTGGGGAACTGGCAAATACCATCTTTGGCTGGCCCCAGACTGGGGTAGGAATGGAGATGTTGCAATATCCTTCCCCCAGGAGTGAGGAGGGAATGGGGATTTTGCAGTATCCTTCCCCTGCCACACCCACCAAGCCACACCATGCCCACTAAGCCATGCCCACAGAACCGGTAGTAAAAAAAATTGGATTTCACCACTGAGCTAGAGGCCACTTAAGTGGCATTGCTGTACCTTAATTCACTTTTAGTGAAAGGGACAATATCACATTGATAAGGTGCAGGCACAAAAAGTGAAAGGAAACTTAAACTAGACCTGCCAATCTAGAGAATGAGTAAAGACCATCGAAACCCCAGAAACTCAAATTCTAAACAGCTAATTAAGAATAGGAAGGTCTCACTGCTAATCTTTTAAAGATCAGTTCCATTTTCTTTTCTTTTGTCTTCCGAAACAAGGACAAAACGGAGGGCGTCTTTTTTTTTCAGATTGGAAATAACCAGGCTAATAACAACAACAATATAACAATGCTAATAATAATAATAATAATATAATAATAATAATAATAATAATAATAATAATAATAATAATAATTTGTGATACATTTTAAATGTTCAATTGACTGAGTTTCATGTTTAATGAACAAAAGAGATAAAGTTGTCGAAAATGAGAAGGTGAAGATCTTGTGGGACTTCGGATCATCATTTGTAACACAATACGCCAGATATCACAATTATCAAAAATCAAAGCGTACAATTTATTGATATCGCTGTACCAGGAGACACCAGAGTCGAAGAAAAAGAACTGGAAAAAATCAAGAAATATCGCGACCTGGCCATTGAAACTACGCGATTATGGATGAAACATGTAAAAGTGATACCCATTGTCATCGGAGCACTTGGAACCACGTCCAAGAATTTTACAAAATACATCAATAAATTGCAGCTTCCTGCAAATAACACTAGCAGAACTGCAAAAAACTGAGCTACTCGGAACATCGTACATCTTAAGAAGGTACTTGGTCGATACATAGGATGCTGGCAGCAACCCATATCAACCATCAGCCCAGTCAATAATATTTGAGATACATTTTTGAATGTTCAGTTGACTGAGTTTCATGTTTAATAAATAAAAGATGATGATGATGATGATGATGATGATAATAACAACAACAACAACAACAACAACAACACAAAGCTGGAGATGGTTTGAGCAATCTGAAGAAAATAGCAATAGGGAATAAAGGAATGTGATGAGAATTTGTGTCTGTTTGTTTACATTATGAGTTGGCCTGAGCTTGGCTTTTCTGTCCTGAATTCTACTGACATCTATCTGTATTGTACAAAATATGTGTGTGGATATAAATTTCTACATGGAAGAGCTGTCAAGGAGTTAAAGTATGCAGGTCATTATTATATTTTCAGCTCCCCCCACACACACACTTTTCCCATTGTCTTCAACTCCCTTTCGCCTTAATCCACCTGTGTGTTCCTCTTAAATGAGTACTCTTATTCCAATTTACTAGGTACCCCACCAAGCTACAGAAAAGTATGGAGGGAAGCCAAGACAGGCTTTTCTTTTTCATTTTCTTCCTCATGATAAGCAAAGCATAGATTGATTTTCTGTGGAATGAGGTGAAAGGAGGCGGCATAAGATACAGGTTTTCCCAAAGAATATGAGAATGTGCAAGAAGACGTAAAGAATCCCTTAGGGAGGCTGGGGCTCCATTACATGACATTCCCAAGCAGGTGTGCTCGTATATGTAGCGTGTTCCTTTACATGTGGCCAACAGAGAGACAGATCAGTAACAATTACTTCTTGTTTAACTAGCACCAAAATTTTAGTGAACTCTTAAGTTCCTTGAATCAACTGTTCATTTATTGGGAAATGAAGTTTTCTTTTCTCGCTTGGAATGTCTCTTTGGACCAAACATTCCTTTCTAAAGCTAAAAGTTATTTCCTTCCTTTTCTTCTTTCTGTCATATATTGCAATCAACAGATATGGTGTAGATATGTAGGAGGGAAAGTACAATCAGAAGCAAAGTTATACAGAATGCCAATCCTGCTGAGGAGAAATGAGAAACAGGGATGTTGATCCAGTGAAAGCACCAACAAAGCCAAGCAATTGTTGCCTGAGGGCATGTAAGATGACAAGTGAGATGCAGAGTATCGTATGAATTGAGTAAGTGCACAGCAAAGCCAGAATTAAAAATATACTGCTTGAAAGGTTGATTGACTGTATATCTAGAAGAGAAAAGGATAGCCCCCAAGACCAAGATGGCATTGATAGAGAAGCAGTCCCAGTGACAACTTTTCTTGAGTTTAGATAAAATGGATGAAGATCATATTAGAACTCCTCTGAGAGCGAGCAGCTTGAGATACAAGTTAATATTTCTGAGTTGGATGCCTACTATGATGTACAGAAATGTGACACAAGCCTAACCATAATCTGGGAATTAGTGGAGACTGACTCATCATCCCACAAAGGAGAACAAGAGTCATGATAGATAGTTAAAGATGGACTTCTTCTTCAGAAAATATCTCCTGGTGGGCAGAGGAAGAAATATGGGACAGTTTGTAGCATTTATCCAGTTTCACCTGAGACTGCTAAACCTGGCTCATGGCCACCCAAGTTGACATGTGAGAGTGAATAAAACCAGAGACCCATCCAAAACTTCTACTACGGATATGGAAAAGATGTTAACTGCCTATGTGAAACCCTGTGACTTGGGGAATTGCCATGATAAGACTAAAGCTACTTTGCATCCAGTGCCAATAACAAAGATTCCCTTCCAGAGAGTGGTGACAGCTATTTTGAAGCCAATCCATCCAAGACAAGCAGCATGTCTCAGCATGAGTATATTATGACCTTGAGCCACATAGATACCAAGTCCATGAATCAGTGTTTAATGGATCTATCTGCTAGAACAACCTCACCAATTGAGGTTTCTACAGATGCTGGCATGAACTTGTCAGGGATAATAACAAACCTGTGGGCTGCACATGGAGGTTGAACATCTAGTTTTAGTACATTGTCATCATCATCAATTAAATGGCCTAGAACTGTGATGGCGAACCTATGGCACGGATGCCACAGGTGGCACGAGTAGCCATATCAGTGGGCACACCAGCTCAGCTCTGGCGCTTATGTGCGCATCAGCCAGCTGATTTTCGGGCCTTCTGGGACCACCAGAAGTAGGGAAACAGGTTGTTTCCTGCCTCCGGAGAGCCTGAGGTGGGTGGGGAAGGCCCGTTTTTCTTTCTTACCTGGCTCCAGATCCTCTCTGTGAATCTGCGGAGGACGAAAACAACCTTTTCCACTCCCTCGGAGGCTCTCCGGAGGCCTGAAAAGGCCCATTTCCCAACTCCAGATGGGACAGGAAGTGACTTTTTTGCTGTCCCCAGCCTCCAGAGACTCCTAGAGAGGCTGGGGGGGGAGGGAGGTTGTGCGTGCATGTGCAGGGCAGGGCACATAGAATTATGGGTGTGGGCACATACACGCATGAACCTCCCCCGCCCATCCCCCTCCTGGCATGCGATGGCAAAAAGGTTAGCCATCACTGGCCTAGAAGAAAAGATGAATAAAATTTTGGAAGCCATGGTTTGCAAGTATGTTAATGAACAATTGCTGTCCCAGTTACAGTTTACATTCCAGGTAGTTAGCATACCCAAAACTTGATTCTTTGCTTTTAAATTAGTTCAGCAGCATCAATGGAAAATAAAAAAACTTCCAACCCAGACAGGTACTCTGGATTTTTTCAATAAAAGTACTCTTTGAGACAGGGTGTCAAACTTGATTTCATTGAGGGCCACATCAAGGTTGTGTTTGACCTCGGGGGGGGCTGGGGGGGTATGGCCAGCTTGACGTCACTCATCAAGGTTCCAATTTCGGCCATGACGGTCTCCTGTAGCCCTCTCTGAGCTCCGTTTTCACTGATAGAAGTACATGGGATGGTCCTTCACTGTTTCCAGGGCAGCCCCGCAAGCCAGATACAAGTACCCCGTGGGCCAAATCTGGCCCACAGGCCTTGATTTTGACACCCCTGATCTCGCACAAACCTTGGAGGTCGACATATGATACAAAAGCTGCAAAAGTCAGCTGGGTGACCTTAAGCCAGTCATACTCTTTCACCTCACAAGGTGGTACTTGTGAGGGAAATAGGAAGAGGAAGGAATATTAGGCCTGCTTACCACCTTGAGTTATTTATTAAAAAGCACTTGATAGACAGACAGACAGACAGACAGATAAGAAAAACAAGCACACTATGAAATACTTTGTTATATCTGTTTATTATATTGATAACCCATCTATTATCTTGGCACTTAGGGCAGATTACATGGAAATTTCCTTTCACTTTTTTCCCACACCAACCCTTTTGAGATAAGTTCAGGGGGAAAAAAGAAAATTGAGCCACAGTGAGCTTCAAAATGGTTCATTTTACCATCTTTGGATCACCTTTATTTTATTCCTTTTCTTTTCCCCCTTTTGGGAAAGTTGTTATACGAGTCCACTTCTAGAATGCTGCTCATCTATAATTTCAGTAGTGGTGAAATCTGAACTGGTTTGCTACCGGTTTGCTGGCCGTGCATGCGCTGTATGCACCAAAAGGAGGCTTGGTAAATAGAAAGGCGAGGGGGGGATCAGCTGTGCCGCGCGATTTAGCTTTGCTAGAAAGCAGGATTTCCTGCTTTCTAGCACAGCTAAACCGCGCGGCACAGCTGATCGTCGGAAATACCGGTTTGTAGGAACGGTAGCTTTTTTTAACTACCGGTTCACGCTTTTTAAACTACTGATTCAACCAAACCGCTTTTTTTAAACTATTGGTTGGACTGAAGCTTTTATCACTACTAGTTCACCCAAACCAAAGCAAACCGGTAGCAGGAGTGCAATTTTGTTGGGGGAGGGGGTGATAGGATATTTGCATGTAGAAAATTTGATTTGGTTCAAATCATGATTTGGCAAATGAAAAATCAGTCAGATTCTTCTCAGATGAACTTGCAAATTTAAGCCATTTATTTCCCCTACTCACAATAATTTGGAGGTCAAGAAAAGGCTGTAGTTTTTTTCTATTTGACAAAATTGTATTAAATTTCAGACATCCCTTTTGCTTAAGAACACCAAGCCTGCAAAATTAAGATAATGTGTCTGTGCATATGTACACCCACATATACTAAACACTTTTAAAATATTGTGAATTTTTTCCCCAGTTTTATGTGTGTGTGCCTACCTTGGCTCATATCTTTCTGAACAAATGTGATTAAAATTTGCTGAGAGTTTTTCTGAAGAGACCAACTCTGCAAAGTTCCACCTGAATTGTTCACATTAATCTAACCGTGAGGTGACAAGGGCATGAGCGATTGTGAGGAGAGCCTCCTGATCCAAGGAGGGTCGCAATTGGTGCACCAGGCGAACCTGTGCAAATGTCCCCCTAGCCAATCTCCATTCCCACCCCACTCTGGGGCCATCCAAAGGTAGTATTTGCTGGTTCTCCAAACTAATCAAAATTTCCGCTACCAGTTCTCCAGAACTTGTCAGAACCTGCTGGATTTCACCCCTGCATTTGTCTCACGATGAATTTTCTTACACATATGACATTCAACCTACAATGATCTCCCTTAAGAACTGCACAATTTCAGAAGAGTAAATCAAAGAGTTAGGGAATTATGTTGGATGAAAATCGGTTTAATTTTATTGTTTGCTTTCTCCTATATTGGCAGCACAGGAAGTCACAGGAAGTGTAGCAGTCAGTGATGGATGTGGGACAAACAGTTGAAATGAAGCATTTGTATAAATTCCTCATTTGCACACCTGGCATACCATATGCATTTTCAAGTACACTACATGTGTTTTAAAAGCTCTTCTCAACAAGAAAAAGGATGGTTCTAACCAGATAATCTCTCTCTCTCTCTCTCTCTCTCTCTCTCTCTCTCTCTCTCTCTCTCCCCCCTTCCTCCCTCT
>WNWU01000002.1:52815085-52829027 GCA_012654045.1 Ptyas mucosa
TCTCTCCCCCCCCCCCCTCTCTCTCTCTCTCTCCCCCCCCCTCCCCCTCCCCCCCCTCTCTTTTTCTTTCACTATCTCCCTCCCCCCCCCTTCCCTCTCGCCCTCTCTCTCCATAATAGGATTTGGTGTTTCTGTACCTGCAAAGTAGAAAAAGGAAACAAAAGCATTGAGGACAATTGGAAGATATTTAGTCGAGCTGAGCTAAGTGATTTCTCCTGGATATTCTATTTATTTCCCCAACATTATGTCCCCACCAGACTTCCTTCTTGTCCTCTCCTACACATATATTTCCATGGATCGTATACCATTCCATGTATGAAGCAGAATAGGGATTGGACAAGATGATTTCCAATATCTCTTCCACCTCTTATGTTCTACAGTCCCATCTTCTGACAAAAAACCTGGGCTGAAATCTCCCAGCTATGGAAACTCTAACAATACTTCCAGAAAAATGAGTCTCAGTGGCACAGAGGTTAGAGTGCAGTACTGCAGGCTACTTCTACTGACTGCCAGATGCCTGAAAATTGGCAGTTCAAATCTCACCAGGCTCAAGGCTGACTCAGCCTTCCATCCTTCCGAGATGGGTAAAATGAAGACCCAGATTGTTGGGGGCAATATGCTGACTCTGTAAACTGCTTAAAGAGGGCTGTAAAGCACTATGAAGCAGTATGTAAGTCTAAGTGCTACTGCTAGTGCTAGGACTATTGCTCCAAAGTAAATGTAAACAAAATCTTCTTCAAGTAGTGTTTTATTTCTGAAGATTACATGATTACTAGTCTTACATTTGTACATCTCCACCCGGACCACCCCAACGATACCCTTGAAGTGATGGCCCGGTGCCTGGAGGCCATAAGGATCTGGATGGGGAGTAACAGGCTCAGACTCAACCCATCCAAGACCGAGTGGCTGTGGTTTCTGATGTCCCGATATAGTCAGTTGGTGCCATCACTGACTATTGGGGGCAAATCATTGGCCCCCACAGAGAGGGCTCGAAACTTGGGTGTCCTCCTGGACTCATGGCTGTCTTTAGAAGAGCACCTGACGGCCGTGACCAGGGGGATTTTTTATCAGGTTCGCCTGATCCGCCAGTTGCGTCCCTTTCTAGATCGGGACTCTTTACACACAGTCACCCACGCCCTCGTCACTTCCCGCCTGGACTACTGTAATGCTCTCTACATGGGGCTCCCCTTGAGGAGCACCCGGAGGCTCCAACTGGCGCAGAGTGCAGCCGTGCGGGTGGTTACGGGAGCGACATGGCATTCCCATGTGACACCTCTCCTGCGCGAGCTGCATTGGCTCTCGGTGGTCTTCCGGGTGCGCTTCAAGGTTTTGGTTACTACCTTTAAAGCGCTCCATGGCTTAGGACCTGGTTATTTACGAGACCGCCTACTGCCACCAGTGGCCTCCCACCGGCCGGTACACTCTCATAGAGTGGGCCTCCTCCGGGTGCCGTCGGCCAAACAATGTCGACTGGCGGCCCCCAGGGGGAAAGCCTTCTCTGTGGGGGCACCTATCTGGAATGAGCTCCCCCTGGAGATTCGGAGGATCCCGGACCTACGTACCTACGTGCTTTTAAGACCTTTTTATTTTGTCAGGCAGGCCTGGCCTGATTCCCCTTTTTTAATTAATATTATAAATTTTAATTTGTTTTAAATTATTGGGGTTTTAATATTTCTATGGCAAATTTATTTAATTCAATTTTAGTGGGTTTTAAATGTTGTATTTATAAGTTTTATTTATGGCTGTTCACCGCTCAGAGTCCTTCGGGAGGAGGGTGGTATACAAATTAAATAAAATTAAACTTAAACTTAAACTACATTTTAAGGACACAGGAGTATTTTGGAGTCCAGGGTATCTTTTTATCTAACTCAACTTTCACCCAACCAAATGTCCTTGGGACTTCAGCTCCCAAAATTCACAGCTGGGATGGCCAATGATGATGCTTTGCAAGGCTAGCCAGTGACTTAATTTTCCAAGTTCTATTTTTTGCCCAAAGATTGTGCTGTTACTACTTGAAGGGGGGAGGGGACCCAAAGCAAAACAAAAAGACAACCCAAATATATTGTTATTGATCCAGCTCACTCAGCAGTCTGCAATCTCCTCCAGGATAAAGAAGTCCATCCAAAGAAATGCAATTTCCAGTTACCAAAGATCTCTTGTCTTAACCAGACATGTCTCTTCTCCTCCTAATTGAATTGCTTCGATTGCCATTTAGATGATGCAAAGGGAGGACCTAAAATTTCTTTCTTCCCAGCAAATGGGGAAGGAGGGAGAGAGCCAGAAATTGATCTGGAGCCTGTGTTCCGCATTGGGGGCAGGGGAATTTGCAGCTATTGAATCCGAGGAATAGGTAAGATGAGAAATTGAAGATACATGAGCATCACAATGCACTTCCAATTGCCTTCTTCCCTTCTTCTCTTCCATATTGCAGGGAACTAACACATGCACCTTAATACAAATGTTTTTATGGAAGCTGACTCTTGCAATGAAAGCATTACAGGTAGTCCTCGACTTACAACCATTCACTTAGTGATTTAAAATAGTGACGTATGACCATTTTTCACACTTATGACCATTGCAGCAACCCCATGGTCATGTGATTTACATTCAGATGCTTGACAGCTGACTCACATTTATGACGGTTGCAGTGTTCAGGAATCATTTTGCGACCTTCCGACAAGCAAAGTCAATGGGGAACCCAGATTCACTTAACCACCGTGTTATTAATTTAAAGGAGCCTGAGTGGTGCAGTAGACTAAGGCACTGTGATTAACATCCAGCTGCCTGCAATTACTGCAAGTTCTAATCTCACCAGGCTCAAGGTTGACTCAGCCTTCCATCCTTTCTAAGGTAGGTAAATTGAGGACCCAGTTTGTGGGGGCAATAAGCTGACTTTGTATAAATATACAAAAGTATGAAGGCTCTTGCTTAACGCATTGTAAGCCGCCCTGAGTCTCCGGAGAAGGGCGGCATATAAATCAATTTTTTTTAAAAAAAATAACATGCAGTGATTCGCTTAACAAATGTGGCAAGAAAAATCGTAAAATGGGACAACTTCACTTAACAAATGTTTCACTTAACAACATAAATTTTGGACTCAGTTGCGGGCATAAGTTTATTCTGTTTATTCTTGGAGTCTTCTCAGTTTTCTACATTCTATGGAGTTCAGTCAAGTTGTTTGATCTGAGAGCTCTCTACCTTTGACAGATAAGACTTGATGTCAAATGGATGACACAACTTAGAACTCATCTAAGGAGCAAAAGGGCTCTCTTCCTAACTTGAGCCAAGATTTATTTAATTCTCTATTCCCAAGGCACAAGGCACCACAAACTAGAGCACCCACTCTTTCCCACAATTCTACTAACCAGGTTGATTAAAGATTTAGCATCTCCTTTATACAATCTAAACTTGGTTAGCCCTACCCTAAATTCTTTTTTTGTGCTTGTATGTTTTGCATGTGAACATAGGAGAACAGCCACATTAGTTGGCCAAAAAAAAAAAAAAAACCCAACCAAATCTGAATGAATCTGTTAAGACCTTTTCGGATTAATATTTTTTTTTAAAGAAATCAACTTTTGGGAGCAATTTACGGCCTTTAGTAAGATTTCCTAGTCAAGAAAGGCGTGATCAGATTCAGTTTTGCTTTTCGCCAGGTTTTGCGGGAGGCGCGATCCCAGGTTGGATTACTCCATTATTCAAAGTGCACGAATTAATTCGGGGAGCGAATTAAGCCTGCTGCGGGTATTCAATAATTACTTCCGCCGCTCCCCCCCCCCCACATCCCCCGGGAAGGACCAATAAAAAGGTATCTGCAAGGGAGGCGATCTGATCTCCCTCCCCCCCCCCCCATCTTCCCTTAAAGCAGCAGAGCCAGGCCTTTCAAGCGTCCAGGTGGTGCGTTTGTTGTCGCCCCCCTCCCGTCTGCGAGGTGTGGCGGCTCCCGGCCTGGCAGGTCCGAGAGCCGCCAAGGGACCCGGGGGAGGGCGTGAGGTGGGGGGGGGAAGGAGAGAGTCTCTCGAAGAGCCGATCCCAAGGCGAGATAAGGAGCCGCCGAGTCACCGGCCCTGTCTAGACTTTGGACCTCACACCAGCCAAACCGGAGCTGTTTGGATTAGCCTGGAGATCAACCAACCTGAGCGAGCCCCTCCGCCCCCCAGTTGCTCAGGCGTCTGCGGACTCGGAAGGGAAAGGGCGATCGCGCCGGGTCTGGAAATGCCGGCTTCTGCACCCACCCCCCACTTCAGTCAGTCAGTCAGTCAGTCAGTCTCTCTCTCTCATTCACACACACACCGTTTCCTTCCTGCCTTCTCGCCCCCAGGCCAGGCACCTCTACTGCGAACCAACCGATCCGCTCAGAAGCAGAGGCGCGGAGAGCGCGCGGCTTCTTCAGTTCAGACGAGACGGGGGGGGGGGGGGGGTGCCCGGAAAGAAAAAAGGCTGGGAAAGAGAAGGCTGAGGAGAACCTCTCTCTCGTGAGCGGGAAACGTGAGCGGGAGGCCTAATATATAAGTATCAAAAACGCCAAGCCGGGATGATGGTGACTTTTACACAGATGGATTGAAAACGTTTCGGGGCAAACCAAGCCCGCAATTTATGACTGGATTAGTTAAAGCGGAACAAGTTTAAGGGAGTTGTTAAGAGCGGCCAAACTCAAAACAGGTCGCAAAAGCCCTCTTTTACGCTTAAGGGGAAAGAGTAGCTTTAAAAGAAAAGCTTTTTTTTTCTATTGTGCCACACACACACACACACCGTTTTGAAACCACCACGGAGCCAGTGCGGTTTCTGATATAATTCTAATAAAAATGCTGAGGAAATGAGCCCATTTGAACCGTCCCGCCGAGAGAAGACAACCGTTTTTTAAAACTTTTATCCATGGTCACGGTAAAGGCGCGCACTGCTTGGATTCCTTCGGGTTGTTTGCACGTCCTTTTTAAGATAAACTAGGCCGAGAAATAAACCTCACTTCAACTAAAAAAAAAAGGAAAGAATTAAAAGAGCAAATCTAAATAGAAGTCCACTGCGAGCTTCGTGATTTCAAGAACACACAATTAATTACTACCATTTGTTTTACTTGGATGGTTTAACGACTGGCTGAGTTTCTACAAATAGGAGAAACCGTGATTTGTAAGCTACGACGACTGGATTCACACAACACTGAGGAGAAACAGCGTGAACCCGACCGCTGGGCCTAAGTTTCCTTTTCCCTATGTGGGCGTCGGATTGTCACCTTACACCTCAGGCCAAAAACTCAACCCAAAAACGCGCGGCAGAGACTTCCCATTCGGATTGACACTCCGGATGCGAGGTGATAGCCGGGGACGATGGGAATTGAAGTCTTGGGAATCTTGGCGGGGTAACGGCCTATATATGGATCCAGCAGAGCGCCTTTTGGGAATCTCCTTAGGGAGCAGACTCAGCGGAGATCCGGCTATTTTTGGAAGGACTTTTTTTTTTTTGGTCGCGTTTAACGCCGGGGTCACCGCGGGGTACAGTCCCGCGCCAGCGCTCGGACCCGGATGGCGACGGCCGGAAGACTTCCTACCGATCCCGCCCGATCCCCCTTCCCCGCCTCCCTCGTCCTTCTCACCCGCCTCCCTAGTTTCTCCCCCGCCGCTGGTGAAGCGAGAGATCTTCCTTCGTCCAGCGCCTGCGACGCTGCTGAGGCTCGGGACGGCGTTTGTGGCGCCTGGACTCCTTTCAGTCGCTCAGCTCTCTTATCAAGATAACGACGCGAAGGAAAACAAGCCGCGCTGAAGCGGATCTCCTCTCCCAGCGCCTCGCATTCATGCCTCGGCGTCCAGCCTTGCCTCCAGCCCCTCCCTCCCGGGCAATTGGCCTGGTCTTTTGGAAAGGCTCGCTCTCCCCCCCCTCCCAATTTTTATTTGGATCGGGAGGGGGGAGGGGGAGATAAATCCCACCCCTCCCCTTGCCGCCCGGAAAGCAAGGGGAGCAGTCGAGGCTATGGGTCGATCGCGCTTCCTTGGGTTGGACGGGAACCAGTTCGGCTGGCAGTGGCTTTTCTTCAAACCTCTTTCTTCAAATCTGAAAAATGCTTCTTTCTTGTTTATGTAAAAAGATCTAGCTTGTTAGGCATTGGTCTCAAACATCAATGGATTACGGGTTTAAACGCCTTTTTTTTTATCTTTTTTGAAAAAGGGCCGAGGAAAATCTGCGCAAAACTTATAAATATCCGGCCAAAATGCTGTCGTATTGATTTTAATGGAACTGTAGAAAACCGAAACAACCTCTTCACTTAGAATTGGTCTCTGAAGTTTCTCGGAAATATACATACATACATATGCATACATATACATGCATGCATACATATACATACATGCATATATACATATATATACATACATATATATTTACATATATATATACACACACACATACACACACACATATATATATTAAAATGACTAACTTTGTTGCTTGTATCCTTACGATTTTTATTGATATTGTTTCCTGTTGCTTATTTTTACCCTATGACTACCATTAAGTGTTGTACCTTATGATTCTTGATGAATGTATCTTTTCTTTTATTTACACTGAGGGCATATGCACCAAAGACAAATTTCTTGTGTGTCCAATCACACTTGGCCAATTAAAAAAAATCCTATTCTATTCTATCCAAAATAAAACTGCATGCAGAGGAGTCCAATATCTTGCAGACACCCAAGGCTGAAATCCAACGCTATAGAAATTCTCCATCTATAGAGTACTTGGCGTTCATGACAATCCCCTGCTCTTTTAAATTAAACTTGGATTATTTATCCAATTTATACCGAGATCCAGACACATTAAGAACAACAACAAAGCAAACAAGAATTAAAGCAATTAAAGCAGGCTGAAGTTAGAACCGAAAAACTGAGGTCCTTCAAATCGAGATAAAAAGAAAACCCTCAATCAAACAATCAAAATGGAGGGCTCAGCAGGAGACCTGTCTCGAAACGCTGCTCCTTGCTTCAGGATCTTAGCCTACTTGGACTTATTCATCCTTGCCCTTCCCCACACCCCAGCTCACTATGACTGGAACCAGCAAGATAATGTTGGGGAACAAGCCATCCAACATGCAAAGCATCCTGATTTGGGACAGATTGGGCTAAATTCAGCATGTTCTTCCAAAAGTAGACACAAAGCTGGAAGAGGAGCAGCAGGAGGAGGGGGAGGAGAAGAGGAAGAAGAAACTGGCCTCAAAAGTTTTTAGATAGGGAAATCAGGTTTTCCATTCAATTAGAAATTCTTTCATACCAGCACCCTCCAACCTCATCCCACCCCATGCCAAAAATGTTCTGGATTGCAGTGGCAAATTCTCCGGTTTCTAATCCTTCTGCTTTATTTTGAAGGAGAAATACATCTTCAAGAAACCACAATTCAAAATGGATAGAATTCAATACTGCAGGTTACTTCTGCTGACAGCCTTCCATCCTTCCGAGGTCTGTAAAATGAGGACCCAGATTGTTGGGGAAAATATGCTGACTCTGTAAAAAAACGCTTAGAGAAGGCTGTAAAATACTGTGAAGCGGTATATAAGTCTAAGTGCTATTGCTATTGTCTCCTTGGGGTTGTTTTGCTATCCCTTGCTCTGCTTAGGGTGGTCTTAGACAAATGTATACTATGAATCTTGTTGCTATTTTTCAAGATGCTTTTTTTTCCCCAGGCAAAGCTAACAACGTTTGACCTGATTTAGAGGATACCACGTCTGAAGAAGTTTCCTCAGAGTTAATTACCAAGCATGACTAATGCTCTAAGCACACTTCTTTGGGAGCAAATGCTGTGGCACACAATGAAACATTGTCAAGAACAGAAAGGGATTAGTAGCTTTGGTTTCTACTCTCTTTACATCTCTACACTGAATTTAAGTACTTTCGGGGGCTTACTTCCACATAGGTGAACACAGCACTGCAGCTTTAAATAACTAATATCAGCACTGAAACCATATTTTTAGATGACATTGATCTTTGGTGGTTTAAATGCTTGAAATGAATTTTTTTCTAGGAAAGGACATGAGGCTTCGCTACAGGGAAACAGCAGCTGATGAATCCAATAAAGTCACCTGAAACAAATGAATATAGTTTCTGTCCAACATACAGTAAAGTGGTCCAGCTTTAAAAGATGATTTTAACCAAAGCAAATTTGGGGGGCTGTCCCTTCACTTTTAATTTCTGTCTTTTTCTTTAAATTTGTCATATGACCATCTTTGTAATATCTCATGACCATCTGTGTATTCAGAATACGTTTTTTTTATTTCATGGCATTGTCATTCTAGAGTTACTGTACTACAACAAATTTCCAAGAATTCAACAGAATTCTTTTTGAATAAAGTAAACCCACTCTATTTAACTAAAAAGCAATAGAAGCCCCACACCAAAAAAAAAAAGCCATATAAATAAACCAGGAAGGTCCCTTGCTGTTTATTCTCTCCCTAGCATTTCAGGACAAAATAATGATAATAAATAAAATAAGAATGTTTTCAGACTGAATTCAAGCTAATACAGTTTTGGTAGCTACAATTTGGAAGCCCTTGGCTTGCTGTTGCTTTCTCCTAAGATGAATTTTCAATTTCCTCATCTATCCTATAAGAGGGGAATTCAAATGATATTTCATTGAATTATTAATGGCCTAACCCCCATACCAGGTAGGTAGATAAGAGTTTCCAGGAGTTAGTCTGAAGTGCTCCCAAATGACACAACTAACCCTGATCTTCCAACTAAATTTCCCAATCAAATAAGCTAATGCTCCTTCTCTGGAAGATAGAATATTTGTTCATCAAATCCTCAACATTTAGCAACTACCTAAACAAAAACAAAAAAAAAAAGGAAAGCAATTCCTCCAATAAATCAACAAAAGAACAGACAGAAAAGGAGGTCCTTCCTGGCCACCAGACCAAAATGTGCTTCACCTTACAGAGTAGACATCTAGCACCAAAACTAAGAGGTTGATCTCATATCTAAATCAAAATTAGCATCACACCCATTCAAGATCAATCCTGGGGGCACTCACACAGACACACATACAAAACAAAGGAAACCCAAGTTTTTACTACTTCCTTTTTAAAGGAAGCCACTCTGTTGGGCCAGGGAGGAATGGGAGAATCAAAAGGCCATGAAATATTTATTGCAACAGAACCCAACACTGACGCAAAAGCCCAGGGGCACAATGACATTAATGCTGCAACCTAGCTTGGAGCTACTTGCTGCAGAACTGAGACACTCGAAGAACCTGGAGTTCTGGAAGGTCACAGCAGGCAGCCAAAGGTCCCCTGTGTCAGATAGATTCTCTGGGAACATGTTGGTTCATTGGGATGCTCATGAGATAATAGTTTGCTTGGTGCTTTACCTGCAAGAAAATCTTTCTTGTAGTCCCCTTGTTTCAGAGCTACGCTAGAAGGATGCTTGAGGCATTTTTTCTTTGAAAGAACTCCCTGCACATCCCATACTCAGAAGTCTGCCAGGAAAACGTTGAAGGTTCACACAAGACAGTTTATCTGGTCTTTGGATTAAATCATTGAGCTGCACAATATCTTGTATCATAAACTAATCAATTGGCCTCAGATATCTACACACTAAGTGTACAGAAAAGCCTTAACCATGATCAAAGCCAGCTAAGTTTTCCAAGCTCTATTTGACTTGGATAAGCACTTTTTCTAAATGCAATGAGTCAGGTCCCTTTTACTCCTTGCACACCTAGAGGGCATATCTCCTCCCTTGCAGGTGAAGTCCTACAGTCAATAATATCCAAGACAAAGAGGTCAACCACAGCTCCAGAAATTGGTGGAGCTGGAAGACAAATAATCTCAGGAGAAATGATCAAATTGGACAGGTTACAACCTTGAGATGTTAGAACAAGGTTGTTGGTTCAATGCCAGAGAAAATAGTTAAAAACAACTAAGTTGAATTATGCATTATAGTGGACAGCCCTGTTTGATTTCCAAGGGAAAACCATCATTGCTCCCATCTTTAAAAAAAACAGGTAATTAAAATCTGGGTGTTTTCCACTTAAAAGGTTATGATCATGCCACAAGGTTAACCACAGTTGTTACTCAATTATCCCAAGTTTTTGACATTACATTCTGGCATAGTAGCATATGTATGTATGTACATGTATGTATGTAAATATCTATGTTTAGGTTCATCTGTGTGAATCCAGACATATGTACACAACTCTTCTTCCCTCCAGACAAACAGAAGTGTTATGGAGCGCCTGGTAAGTTTTGTTTTTGACTTAAGAAATATTGTGTTAGACCTCCGAAGCATCCCTTCCTCAAGCCAAAATGTCTGGGCAGCAAAGTTATCACCATTTACATTCCAATGTTTACATCCATTTATCAATTCTCCCTTTACAACTCTCACTCTGTAAGAGTTCGATCCCAGCCGGCCGTCCCGCCAATTAAGCGCTGCATAGCCGATCGTTCAAGTAGATCTCTCGGGAAGGTACAAGATCCTCTCAAAAGGAAGCCAGGGCCATTTGCTCTGCTCTTCCTGCGGTGCTGAGAACAGCCCTCCGTTGAAGTTTACGGGGCTGACTTGAGAGGACCAAAATCCTTAGTTTCCAGCTCAGCTCAACTTTCCCACTTTAATGCCATTTGCCAGGTTTACTCAGGAGGAGACAGAAAGCGAAGCCGAACGCGCGATTCTTGCGCCTCTGCTTAAAAAGAAGTTTTATACGGTTCAATGAGACTCGCGGGAAAGCGGCCATAGGATGCGCTAAAATTAATAGAACTGCAGCTTTCAAAAGCTCGGGGACCGGAGCGACGCTGTCAATCAAGCTGGCAGGTAAAGAAGCAAAGAAAAAAAAACTTCTGCATATCTAAGCCGGTATGTATAAAATATTAACTAAAAAAAATATTTGGATAGCCCCGTTGCAATAATCTGTCTGAAAACTCTGATTAATTGGCCATCGAGAAACTATCTATCCGAGCTATCCGCAATAAAATGAGCGTGTTTTGTTTTTTTGTTTTTTTACAAAGAAAAGAATCGACTTGTGAACACAAACCACATGCGATTTCCAGGCGATGGAACGGATAAAGACAGAAACTGGTCTGAGGAACGATTTCACCGTCAGTGGCTTTTTTTTTTAAAAAAAAAATCCTACTTAGAGCAAAATTTGATATACAGTACCTACACCTCGCTGTCTTCAACCAGCAGTGCTGAGCTGGTAAGACGGAAACACCCTTAAGGGTCTCAATGGAATAAGAGCCATATTCTTCAAATAGGATTTGCTTCAGCCTGGGCAAAACACCGGCCTGCATTTCTCACCGTGCAAAGTTGCAGGTCAGAAGCGGAGTTCAACCACTCTTCCCCAAGCAGAACGTCGTGTACAGCATGTGCCATCAAGTTAAACACAGCGCTAATTTCTCCCTTGTTTTTCAAAACCTCTTTAAAAGCGAAGGTTTTTTTATTCCCCGGTGTTTTGCTCCTTTTATATCCCCCAACTCTCCCCGTGTGAAAATGCGCTCTGAACACCCCATGGGTGGCGAGACCGTTTCCACGTAACGCTGGTGAGATAAATGCTCGCGCATAGACACCCACCCTGAAATCTGTAGCGCCCCGAACATAGTTCGGAAATGCCATTTTCGACACTCTCGGCGAGCTAAGCCAGCCCTCCCTTTTGAGAGGCTCTCCAAAAGTCATCTCAGGCCGAGGAAGGACAACTAAGATACCTGCAAAGCCGAGGAAGGACAATGAAGATACTTGCAAACAGCAAACAAATAATTTTCGCTCACGAAGGCGCACCACCCACCACGAGAGTCCAAAGCTCCTTCCGTTGCAGCTGTGCACAGTTTGGGAATCTCCGAGATAAAAAGAGAGGAGGGAGCTCCGGCGCTTCTCGAGACACTTTCAACTCGATGGTCGGGTTCACACGAGTCATGTAACCGAATCCATTTGAAAACCCGGTGGTCGCATTCTCATAACAGGCTAAGCTCGGCTGGTTTTAACCTGGCATGTGTGAGAACCCAACTCCCAATTTAATTCGGTTCAGTGGCTTGTGCCAACCCCCAAACTGGATTAATTCCAAATAAAGGAAGAGTATTGTCTGCCGCTGAGATCTATCTATCTATCTATCTATCTATCTAATCTATCTATCTATCTATCACCTTTTTTAAAAAAAAAATTAAAGGTCTATCTGTTCTTACAATTTCTCTTCTTTTTTCAATTTTCCTTTAATGCTCATTACTATCAAGCTCTTTTCCCGTCGTGTTATTTTTCAGATATGTTGGACGACAGGTCCCATTGGTCTCAGCCCACTTGTCCGCTGAGATTGCGAAGCATGCACGTCTGAAAAGCACCAGGTAGGAAAACGTTGCTGTAAAAAAAAAAACAAAAAAACCCTTCTGTTCCGAGAGTTAGAGCAAAAGACGAGCAAGTATCCTTCCTCCCAGGCCAGTCTCAGCAGGGAAGGTAGATGCAGCCTGTTTAGCCGCGTTCACACAACGCGTTTCCGAAATAAGCCCATTTTGTGCGTTCGCTCAATACAGGGAACAACAAAAGGAAACGGCACCGAGTCCAAACAAAACCCGAAACGGCAAACAGACCGCTCTCCCGCCGTATACAAGCGGCTTAACGACTTCGGGAGTCTCGGCCAACCCAAATGCCGAAATCGCCTTAACTCTCTCAGGGAGAAGCCGGTGTCCCAAATTCACCTTGGCTTTTTGCAAGATGGAAAGTGGAAAGGATTTTCAATCAAGTGAAGGGGGGGGGAAGAGAGGGGGGGGATTTACACTCAGGTGGTTGCGGGCTAAACCAAAAATCAGGGCAATCTCAGATGCCCCTACTCGGGAGTAAATCCCCTGGAGCCCCACAAGATTCACCCGGCCAGGCTGCAATTTCAGCTGTAGCTTCTATCCAGAAGCAAATCTAGAAAGGTCCACATAGGATTGACGGATGCCCAGAGCGCGCGAGCACGATTGCAACCTAAACCACGATTTTAACCGGGGAGGGGGGGGCGCCCGCTGTGTGTGTAAGCACACAAATACACACACACACGCCAGAAACTCAGCCCGCCAGCTTTCAAGATGCCAGAGCTCCGGTTATTCTGAACCCCCACCCCGCTCAGTTTATCGCCTTCCGAGTTTTCACCATTGAGCCCAGCCTCTGTCCCACTCCCCCATCAAAGTGGGGGGGGGGGGAATGGAAGCCGAAAGAAAAACAACAAACAAGGATCTTCGGAGTAGAATTCTCCAGCCAGAATCCCCCTGCAGCATTTCCAATTTTGTTGACAACAGACAGTGACAAATAACAGTCATTGTTTAGCTGCTGAACAAAAGCCACCCACCCCCACCCCCACACACGCACAGACCCTTCCCAGGGCAAGGAGGGAGGGAGGGAGGTAGAGAGAAAGATCACGTCAACAAAAAAAAAAAAATAATGAACCGATAGTCCACGATGTTTCTTGAGATGCATATATATTTTTAAAACTCTACATTTTCCTTGAGTTTGGAGGGGGGGGGGGAGGAGGGAAGGGAGGTACATTCTCAGGTTCACATTTTCGGGGGGGGGGGGAGAGAAGAAAGGGCCA
The DNA here is from genome assembly GCA_012654045.1 of Ptyas mucosa. Taxonomy (NCBI): domain Eukaryota; kingdom Metazoa; phylum Chordata; class Lepidosauria; order Squamata; family Colubridae; genus Ptyas; species Ptyas mucosa. Next base: position 52,828,607 of record WNWU01000002.1, read on the forward strand.
CTTCCCACGACCAAACCGGATTTATTGAGTTGTAAACAAACGTGAGTTTGTTATCTCCCTTTATGCTTTCCTTTTCAGTTTAAGTCTTCACGTTGTTTGCGGGATAGTCCCCCGTTTTTGAAATTGCTGCTACGGATCTAAATTGGTACAAGGTGGCAGGGGGAAAAAGCTAACCGTATTTTAGTCCAAAATAGTCTTGATGGGACTTTTCCAAGACCACAATTCTTAAAGGGAAAAGGAGAAGCTTGTTGGGTTTATTTATTTTTTAATCTCCGATCTAGAAATTTATAAGATAGCTCTTGATGCACTTCATAAAATATTACATAGAATTTCTTCCAAGCTTAGAATGTAATATTTTATATTCAGTATTTAGCAGCTCACTCCAGTGCATTCCTATGTAAATATAGAATAGTAACTCTTT
>WNWU01000002.1:52850801-52866246 GCA_012654045.1 Ptyas mucosa
TATGTATATGTATATGTATATGTATATGTATATGTATATGTATATGTATATGTATATATCTTTTTAGCAGCTATTTAGCAGCTATTCTAGGAAACCCTATTGACCTCACTGAAACTAATGTTTGAATAGACATCTAAGGAAATTGTACAGTACTCCAATAGAGACCAATATAGTTTTCTTTGATAAGACCAATAGTGGTCTCTCTGATTCCCCTACAATTAGTATTTGATTAACCTAGACCATATACCTGACAGCACAAGATACACACAAAGAGAAAGCACACACACAGGGAGTATGTCTGTTTATCCATTTAAAATATACCTAGTAGCTTAATAATCAGTTGATAAGCTACCAAAGATAACACATTATTTACCATGGGACTATAGCAGACTTTTGATCCACATCAGCCAACTGAAGTTTTGTATTGACTTCAACATGAGATGGATTGAACCTCCTGTCTCTGACAAGCAAACCAAACCAATTCAAATATGTGTCTCCTGAATACCTTCAGGTTCACAGGTTAACTTAATATAAACAATGTTTCATCTCTGGATCCTAAGTACACTTACTAGAGGAATTGTGATCCCAGTCGTATTTTCTCATTAGGAAAGTCTACTAAATACAGGGGAGTTACGGCTGCCATTTAATTCGTGTGGAAATAAATCCCATGGATATTTAGTAAAACTTACTTTTAAGTAAACACGTATAGAATTACACTGTTACTTTCACAGAAAAGGGTTTGCAAACATGGTGAATAAGTTGGATTTTATGCACTAATTTCAACAGGTGCAGATACTCACTTCAGTAGCGGTATCTGCACCTGTTACCCCAAAACACAAGCCCCACTAGTTGTTCTGAAACTTCTGAAACAAAATCCATGTTATTTTTTCGGTAGGGAATAAATGTCTTTAAAATCACTGGAACGTTTTCTAAGCAAACGTGAATAGGCCTCAATTGTGCAAAAAAAATAAATAATGTGAATGCAAATATAATATAGTTCAAAATGTATTTGCAAATGTTTGGGTTTGTCAGGCAGAGTGCCTAATCTTAGGGATAAGACAAATTAGACGGCAACTCTACATTTACTCTTCCTGGGAATAAATCCTACTGAACTTAACTTCCTGATGAAGTGATCCACAAAAGCTCATGCAGCAATAAACATGTTAGTTTTGGAAGAGACCACAAGATTCCTTCCTGTCCTGTCCTTTCTGCATAAACACATCTAGAATTGTTCTTTTCTGCATAAACCTATCTAGAATTGCGTTACCAAAATCCTGACACCAAATACCACGTCAACTCAGGCCTTGGGAAGTTGAGATTAAACTAGAGTATGGTTATTGGACAATGGTTGTCCAGTCTAATGAATCTAGTAATTCATAGATTTAGACAGGAGAAAGATAAACTTGATAAGCTTGTGGTTCAGTATTCATGGAAACCAGACTTTCAGCTTAAGGACAATTTGTTTGATTGAGGCTTAGGTAAATATAACAATGGTATTTATTTAACCCTGGTTTTGGATTTTGCCACTAATTTTCATTGGATTCCAAGAGATTTGATAAGGAGGGAAGAAACTGATTTAGAAAGAAACTTTTACTCTATATAGGGGGATTTAATGTGGAGAAAACTATTTGGTGTAATAGTTAAGGTACTAGCCAGGAGCTTTTAAGTTCTAGTTCTATTTTAGGCACAAAGCCAGGTGGGTGACCTTGGACCAATCACACTTTCTCAGTCCTAAGACTAAGAGGAAGACTAAGAAATTCCAAAAATCTTGCTGAGAAAACTGCAAGCAGTACACCAGAAGTCGAAGGCTTAATTTTGAAGGCCACCCACAGTCTCTGTTACGAGAGTGAGTGGCCATATAAGTGATTTAAATTTGTAGGCACAAAAAATAATATATCGAAGAATTCTGTTGTACATCTCATTGACTTGAATGGAAGCGAGTCCAACAGTCACGCAGAACATATTCCTCTCCATCGTTTTTTTTCAAGGGCATCTTTCTTAGGCAGATAGCTAGCCAAAACTAAGCAAACTTCCATGCCCTAACCCTAAACCTTTCGCACATGTCTTTTCATTTACCATCGTCATAACTGCTTAGAAATAGTTTCATCCTATTTATTTGTTCTGAAGTTAAAGCTCAGAAGGGCAATGGAGTTTGCTCTTGAGTACTAAACCTGCAGCTTTCCCCTTCTTGGGTGGAAAAGTGTCATCGTTTTCCTTCCACCTCTAATTCCATACCTCTAATTTCACGCCTTTGATAAATCAAGAGGGTGAATAATGGAAGCTTGGGACACCATGAAATGCGTTAGTTTTTAAGGAGCCCCAAGGCTGCTTGTACTGCAAAGAAAGCTACGGCTTTGCAGCCCCCAATTACAGGGTTCGAGGCTTCCTTGGAGTCCATCCTTTTGAGCTCCTGCAGAAAAGTTGGGGTTTTTTTTTCTGTAAGAAGCTAAATACGGTACAGAACCGGGCAGTTAAGGGTTAGGCTGGGCCTGGCAAGACCGTAGGTACAAAGGAGCGCAGCACCAGCCCAGCTCCTCCCGGAAGGGCCCAAGAGTACCTGCCATCTGCAGCGGCCTGGCGGGGTGCAAGGGGCTGAGGGCGAGTACCTGCCATCTGCAGCGGCCTGGCGGGGTGCAAGGGGCTGAGGGCGTCTCCGGCGCCGAGACTGGCTCTTTCCACCACATCGTGGTCCGCTCGGCAAAAGAGGCCGTCCTCTCGCAGCGCGAACTCGTCCCCAGGAATCAGCTGGCGGCTGCAGGCCACGCAGCGAAAGCACTCGATGTGGTAGACTTTGGAGCGGGCGCGCATCACGAAGTCGTTCTTGCTGAACCCAATGTTGCATTTGGCGCACTTGATGCCGTATAACCTGAGTTCGGATCCCGCCGGAGGGGATGAGGTGAGGGGGGAAAAAAGAGGAAGGAAAGGGAACAAGGAGGAGGAGAAAGACAAAGAGGAAAAAAATTATTTCGTTTCGGACCCCTGTTCGAATCAAGCCCCCCCCCCCCCACTTTTTTTTTTTGACCCGATCCGCCAGACCGCGCGTTTTTAGGCGCCCGTCCAAAGCAACCTTTTTCTATTGAACCGGCCCAGCTGGCTCTCTCCTGTTTAAATGGAGCGGGGGGCAGGTGAAGAGACCCCCCCTAACCCAGATTTGGAGCTGCTGTTTTTCGATGCTTGGAGAAAGCACCGCGGCCGCCGACGCTCTTGCCTGGCCGGCAGGAAGGAAAGAAACTTTGGGGAAAGGGGTGCATTTTTAATTTTAATTTCTTTTTACTAAAACATATATTTTGGTTGCAATTTATTTTTTGTGCGTGTCTCTTTCTCCAACAGTGGAGAACTGTTCTACAGATTCCTGGAATCTAGGCTTTTCCCGCGAAGCTGGCAGAGAATGGCAAGGAAGGCAATCGCCTACGGTTAACTCTAGAGTCTAGACCGATTAAAACGAGGGAGATTCAAATGTAAAGTCCGATTTTTTTAAAAAAACGCACCCCATCCTTTAAAAACACACAAACACCGGCTGGTTCAGGCCAGGTCGACTTCAAAGCAAAGCTGTGCTGAGTATTTCATTTATCTTCTCTTATAAAGCTGCAGAGAAACCACACACCTTTGGGCCACGGTGTACCAAAAATCCCAAAGAGGAAACACAATTCCTCTCCCTACAGAAACTATAGCCAGAAACGGGATTTGGGAGGCAGTCATTGGCGGTAGTTGGGGTTCTGTTTTGGAGATTAAGACTCCAAGGGCTCAAACAAACAAACAAACAAACAAAAAACCAGGTCTGAAGATGGCCATTCCTACGAAAAGCGTTCTGGTTGAACTTCTCAAGTGCGTTTGGGTTGCTGCTCCTGGAAATTCTGAAGTTCGTTTATTAATTCGTAAATGGTGAGGCACGAGTCTCTCGGGCTTCCTGGTTCTGGATTAGCAAAAGCGAGTGGCGAGGCCTACCTTTTCGCCAAGACTGACGTTTGCTTGCTTACGCGAGTGCAAGGACGCCCACCCAAATTTGGTTCTTTCTAAAGAGAGAGTTAGCGGCCGCGAGACAATCCCCATCATTTTATTTTTACACTCCCGGCTATCTGGTAAGTGCAACGAATCGTTTCGAGTTAGCTTCGCCTTCTCTACCTTGGAATTTTCTATTCGGAGTTTATATTCCAGAAAGGAGGAGAAAAACACACGCCGAATCTTTACAAAACTTTCCTCCAAAATAGATCCGAAGCGCTTTTAGAGCAGGAAGAGGCCCAGAAACCTCTGGAGCACCGCTCAAACCAGCGATGGGTTTAGGGTGGTATGAAAAGGCGAATGGACAACCTCCTGCCCGCTTCGCTTCCCTTGCTCGCCAGCGAGTATAATTTTTGTAAGATCCGGGGCGCGGTTATACTGCGTGTGTGTTTATATATCAGCCGTTCCTTATCTTATCACTGTGCAACCTTCTCTTCTTAAAAGTAAACCCGAGGGAGAGAGAAAGAAAAAAAAGCCATGGATAATAAAATAATGATAGAGCCCCAAACTACCGGCTGTTTTTTCTTAGCGAAGAAAGAAGTGACAGAACTCACTTCGGCCCTGGGCCAGGAATGAACCACTGGAAAGAGCGAAGATGGGAAAAGGGCCCCCCGTCAGAAAACGTTTCTTGGGAGCCGGCAAGACCCTCCAGGTCCATGAACCAGCCTCTCAAAAGCCAAGGCGCTTCCATCCAGCCCCTTGAACTTGACTTTACACTTGAGTAAGTGTATAAACGAAATAAGGTTTTTGCCTTTAGCTGGAAAGATACGGGGTTTGCCTTTCAAGTAAAACAGATTTGCAAAGAGAGAGAGAGAGAGAGGCCGAATTGAATGCTGCAGTCCTAAACGGAGGGATTAGGACAGTCATACCCGAAGTCGCCCGTGGCATTTCCTTCCGAGTCAACCTGCTCTCTTTTAAGGTTGGCGAGGGGACAGACAAATGGAGAGCTTGGGAGATACCGTGCCTGTTACGTAAAATATTTGTTCCCGTTGCTCAGCTCCGGATTTTATTTTTTTCCCTTTTTTTCTGAAAGCCCTGGAGTCTGAAAACGCATTCAGCAGCCGTCGCCTTCCAGAAGAAGGCCGCCCCGAAGCTCTGGGACTTAGCTGCCTTTCGGGGAACCAAGGCAGGCAGGCAGGCAGGCAGGCAGGCAGGCAGGCAAGGAAACTGGATCTCGTTCTCTAGCGGCCTTTCTGAAGGCGAATGTCGAGGGGGGGGGGAATTCTCGCCGGCGACCTCAGTTTTCGCCTTTCAGAATTGCGCTCCAAGTCGTAAACCAAGTTTTTTTTTAATGGGGGGAAGGGGGATCCAAAAGGAACCCGAGAGAAGAGTTCGGATCCAGCGAAAAGTTACTACCGAATAATAATAATAATAATAATAATAATAATAATAATAATAATATGCACAAGCCAAGACTGAGCGCCGTTTTAAAACACCACCGTCAGCCACCTCCTCCTCCTCCTGCCATTCCTGGTTAGGGAACCTTAAGCAGCCCTCTCTCCGTCTGGATTGTGTCCTCGGCGCAAGTCGCCAACCTTTGCCCCCCTCCTTGAAGATCAAACCCAACCAAGGGTACACAGTAGCTTCGCGTCTCCTCATCCCAACCCCCACCCCACTCTACCCTCACCCTCACCCTGCCCCGCGGTCACCGAAAAATCCCTGAAATAAGGAATAAAAAGCTTCTTTTCTTTCTCTCTTAAAAAAAAACAAAAAACATTTATTTGTCGGTTTATTTAGTTGTCAGGTCAGCGGTGACCAGAACAGCAGGATTTTTTCTTTTTCTTTTTTTTTAAAAAAAATCAGCTCCCAGATTTTCAGGGTAGGAAGGAAGCCGCTTCCATTATCTAAATGTAGCGATTGTTCGCTAACAGCTGAGGGGCAATTTGATCTCCTCTGTCCAATTCATCAAGGCAGATAAGATAAGAAAGGAGAGGCGGTCCTAAAGGGCCCAAAGGGTTAATATTTAAAAAGATTAAGGCCTGTAATCCTACCCACACGCTTACCTGAGAGTAAACCCTACAGAAAAGTCTGGCTCCCGAGTAGACCTACCTAAGGGGGGGAGGGTCCTGAAAACGAAGTCTTTGTGTGGATTTCCCCTTCCCCATCCCCATTAAGCAATTGGGTTTTTTCCCCCAGCATAGAGCAGACTTTATTTAATGACCATTGCTAATATTCATGGTCAATGCTTTTATTTTATTTTATAGCTGTCCTCTAACCTTTCTTCCAATGGCTTAGGAGTGGCTGAAAAAAACCCTACTCCGGATCGGTGGTTTAGTATTATTATTATTATTATTATTAAAGGTGAAGGGGCCTGGTTAGAATGGGTACGGAGGGAAATGGTTGTTATTTTTCTTTCCTTATAACGCACTTTCCTGAAAAATAGAAAAATCTGCACCGTTACCGCGCAGGAGAAACCTTCCCCCCCCCCCCCCCCCCCCCCCCCCCCCCCCCCCATTTAAATTAAACACTTAATTAGCTAGAGTTCGGGGGAGGGGCTGGATTCATCTGAATGAAAAAAAATTCCCCCCCCCCCCCCCCCCCAATATTACACACGCCTCAAACTAGACCTCACCAGAAGAGTCGAAAAAGAAGAGCCGGGAGACAACACCCCCCCCCCTCCTCCCCGCTTCCCATCAAACCCGGAATTCTCAAGATATTTATTTGATGCTTTGGATCTATTTTCGAACGAAGCTTTTGGGCCAGAGTGTCAATAGTTCTCCTCTGATTGCTCTGCAACGAGGTTCATACATAAACCTTCCCAGCCAATTTAGTGGCCATGGAACATTTTTTTAAAATAATAATAATAATAATAATCGCACCCGTTAAGTAGACAGTTCTAGGACACTTTTCGTTTGGCTTGTTCTACCTAGGAGGCTTATTATTTTAAAAAAAATTCTTTTGAAGGTGTGAGGTGGGACAAATAAATTTATCTCCCACCTTTCCATACATTTAAAGCCAAGAAGTGAATCCTGTCTGCGGCAAAAGCAGCTGGCCGCGAGTCCTTCCTCAGTTACCCAGGAAGTAAACGCACAGACGGGCAAAGACTTCAGAAGGAGACGGCCTTCAACCAGCGTCTGACTGATCCCCTAAAACCCTGAAGATATTTACTCAGGAGTACGGAGACCCTTACTTCCAAGCCGGCCTGCTCGTAGAGAGCTTTTTTTTTTAAGGGGGGGGGCATTTTATGCAACCTGCCTCCACCCCCCGTACAATTAAAAAATAAATAAAAAAAATATAAAAAGGGGGAAACCCATCACTCTATAATTATTTGCATCTCTTCATTTTCCTCGACCCTCGCTGTTTGCTATGCCCCCTCCCCCCACTTTCTAACCACGGGATCTGCTTATGCTTCAGACGTCTCCTCTCTCTCTCCCTCTGTGTGTGTGTGTGTGTGTTCGAGCCTGCGTGTGACTTTCTCAACACATTATTCCAGGCTTCCGAAGGGATCAAATAAGAGCTCGCTTTGCCCTAAGAAACAAGTCCTCCTCTAAGACTCAAGGTTCTTCTGTAAGAACCAGACGAATCTCAACCGTTCGGTTGGAAGCGAACCAACCGCGGACGTCCTCCCCTCTTCCTCGCCCCCTCCCTCCCCGGACCTACAGTCGCCATAACTCCCAGCGCGGTGCGGAGGAGGGGGAGGAGAAGAGAGCAGGGCAAGAAAAGAGAGGCTCCTTACCTGATATAGTCTCGCTTACAGTAGGTTTTCCCATCCCTTACAAAGCACGTACAAGTCTCGTCCAAATACTGGTTACATTCCGCGCACTTCAAACACGCCGCGTGCCATTCCAAATCAGGGGAAACCCGCAGAATATACTGGTCGTGGATTTGATTGCCGCAACCGACGCACAAGGAAATCAGCCGCTTTTCTGAAAGGCAAAGGAGGAGAAGAGACATCGTTGACGAAGCGGTCGCTCTCCCACCGAGATAAACGCGTTTTGTTCGTCCCCCCCGTTCAACCCCGCCGGTCTTAAGCCTTTGGCTAGCTTGCTCTTTAGGAAACGCGCCGCTTGCAGCGGAGGTTGTTGTCGCGTTGCATTTTCGGGCAAGGAGGCGGGGAGGGGGGGGAGAGACACGGAGGGGGTGGGTGGAAAAAGAGAGAAGGAGAGGAAGGGGGAGGGATGGGTGCAAGAGAGAGAGAGAGAGAGAGAGAGAGAGAGAGAGAGAGAGAGAAGCGTTTTAGGAGAGCAATAGGGATGAGGTTTATGTGTCTCCATCAAAGGCTTTCCTTGCTAAGGGAGAAGGCGGAACGCAAAGTTAAAAGTAGATTTGCGGAGACGGGGAGGGTGGGAGAAAGTGGGAGCATTTTCCACGCTTTCCAAGCAACCCAAATAACAATAATTTAAAGTCGGGGGTTGGGTGGGGGAAGAAGACGAGTGGGTCGGAAACAACATAAGCCCGGGCAATAGGCTTTTTTATCTTTATTTTTTTACATGTCTAGGGAGCGACCAAACCCAGCCCGAAAGCTTTGATTTGTGGGTTTCACGCTTTTTTCCCTACCCCAATTTCCCCCCCTCCCCCGCTTTGGCCAGAGACTTGGATTCAGGCGGCGTGAGTGGGAGGCGTTGTATAGTTCCCAGCTGTGGCGGACCGCAGCCCGGAACTCGTCCCGAATCAAATTTGGTGGCGGGCGAGAAATCTCCCATTGTTGGAGAGGAAAATGGGATCCTTCGAGTTGAAGGCCCCCGAAAGATTGGTAGCGATGCCGCAAGCTCGCTCAAAGTCATTGCCGAGGCTGTGACGGGCCTCTGGCACGGGACCCCTTTCGCTCCCCTCCTCCTACCTCCCCCCAACCTCAAGCAAGACAACCAGATCCCTCTGCGCATTTGGGGAGGGAAAGGTGGTTCCCATTGATCTTCCAGATTTTCAGCACGATGATGATGATGATGATGATGATAATAATAATAATAATCATCATCATCATCATCACGAGACATCTTCCTCCACAAACCGCCTCCCTCGTTTCATACCCCCCCCGACTTTGGAAGCGCCGGGTTTTTTTTCCCCTGGGAAACCAAATCCCGCCGGGGATCCCCCCTAAGCATCACTCCCAAGGCGACCGGATCGCAAACAGACACCGGGCCATCCCTTGCCTTCCCTAACGAACGAACTCCAAAAACGATTGGCTTGGCTCTTCCTCCTTCGCCCTTAAAACTAACGCTCGCGAGGACCAGCTTAAAAAGAACCGATCCGAAACCCTTTCGAAATCGTCGCTTCCTTACTTTTCGGTGGGTCGCCCATATCGCCCATCTCTACCGAAGGGTACAGTGTCCACAGTGAAATGGTGCACGGCTGCACTGGAACTTTCCCGAGATGATGGAAAAATAATAATAAAAATAATAATAAATAAACAAACAAACAAATAAACCGGCGGCTCTGCTTTTGCCCCGTGGAGGAGGAGGAGGTGGGGGGGGAAGGGAGGAGGAGAAGAAGATGCTGTCAAGGGACGGCAGAGATGCTTCCTTGGTCCGCCGCCTCCGCCGCGCTGAGAATCGGCCTCAGGGAGGATGGATGACCGGGCGCCCTTCTTCCTACGGTGAGAACGTGCTCCGTCCGAAAAGGAAAACCGCCAGCGGGGTCCAGGCAAGCGAGAGAGAGCGAGAGCGAGAGCGCTCTCGGAGGACGCTGCCCAGTGCGTGGAAACTCCGCGCGCCTCGACCACGAGCCTCTTCCTTATCTCTTACTCAAACTTCTCTGCTCCAACTCAGCTCGCTCGTCATTGGCCGGCGTAGGCCGCGGGGACGTCAAACCTGCCGTCTTCTGATTGGCCGGAGGGAACACAGAAGCAGCTGTTCTGATTATCATATTTCAGGGGCTTGGAGAGCTGGCCAGGCGGCGGCTGCTGGAGAAATCCGCGACAGACGCAGAGAAATACTGGGGGGAAGCGGGTTGGGGAGAGGGAGAGGGGGGAAGGGAAGGAAGGGAGGGAGGAAGGAAGGGAGGGAGGAAGGAAGGAAAGGGAGGAAGAGGGGAGGGGAGGGGAGGGAAGGGAGGAAGGGAGGAAGGAAGGAAGGAAGGAAGGAAGGAAGGAAGGAAGGAAGGAACCAGAGGCAACTTTTCCGCTCCTCGTTTGATTTCTCTTCCCCCCCCCCACACACAAACACACACACTTAATCCGTTTTTACTCCCCCCTCCCTTTGCATCAACATGCCTCCCCTTTCATTGGCTTAAAGCAAGCATCTCCCCCCCCCCCCACTTACTACAGTCGCGCAGGATTTTTTTAAAATTTTATTTTGGGGGGGGGAGGGAGAGGAAAAAGAAAGAAACGAGACGTTTATTCTCTGAACAGCTTCCCCTCCTTCAACTATGCAGGCTGTGGAGGGAGTGGGGGGTGGGGGGGAGCAGAAGGAAATATGGATCAGGTGACTGATCAAATATTGTGGGAGGGAAAAAGAGCAGGAGGAGGGGCGGATTAAAAGCTATGCAATCTGATTTATGCCACAAAAAGGGGGCAATAAAGGCTTAGCCGCTTAGATTTTCGCCCGCTATTTTTTTTTAAGGGTGGGGGCGTGGGGGGGAAAGGGGTCGGTTTTTGTTTGTTTGTTTTAATTATTATTTGAGGCGAAGGATAAAAGCGGCAGCGAGACTCCGGTTGACAGGACCTTGACGGGGGTTTGATTCTGCTGCCCGTAAAGCTTCAGTTTCCCTCGTTTCTTTCTCGAGGCTTCCCCATTCTCGTAGTAGTGACGCAGCCGTCAAAGGGAAGGTGGGAGTACCGCAGCTACTCGCAGGTGTTTAGCACTTGGAAGTTGTGCGTTTCCCACCACCACCCTGGTCCCACGCTAGCCGCTTTTATGAAGGTAACAACAATTCCAACCCCCCCCCCCGGAATTTCAATGGAATTTACTCCTGGAGTAAGCGGATAGAGAGACGGAGGGAAAAAGCTAGGCTGAAAAATTTCCTCCCTTCCTTACTATGCTGTACTTATTACAACTACTGCTATTGTGCGTTGCCTGTAGATTTTTTACAGGAACCTTCCCCAACCAAACCTACTGATAACTTCTGTTTCCCAACTATTGCTTTTGCTGTCGGTAGGATCCTGGAAGTCCTTTACCGTTTCAGCTTCCCATTAGGAGGTGTGAAAATCTTGCAAGGCCGTTTCCCTTCCCCACGATTAATAATGACTTCTAGGCAATCTCTACGTGAGTCTATGGTTATGTCAAAGTCTTATGTGTGTGGAAACGCCACTGGAGTCTTAACATCGAGACTCGAATCTAACCTTCATCACTTAGTAAGGCTAATGCCACCTGATCCTAAACACAGGTAGAAAATACACGCGGTACTACTATGCCCGGTTCATGTTGAATGAAATATAGTGATGAATCCTTTTGGTGATACAAAGCACAAAGCACATTCGCGCTACTGTTTTATCGACACAGTGATGGTTGGGTGACGCTGTAAGACTTTATACATCACTACTTTGGGAAGTGCTACCACTCACCTTGGGAAGGTGGGCATTGATTTCTCCTGACACGGCATAGAATCATCCTGTTAAGTGAGTGCAAGAAGTGAGGTTCGGTTTATAGTCTCTTAGTAGAAAGTTTATTAGCTCATATTCTAACTTTCGACTCTTCCCTGCGGGCACAGACTCATGTAATACTATTTGCTATTTGCTCCCAGGCCCTTCTTCCCTCCAACGATTTCAGTCTAAGTAGACTTTTTGATGACTAAACGTTTAGGGAAATTTTATTTTATTTTATTTTTTAACGTTTTAACCCAGCGGTTGGACAAGACTTCAAGATCGGCGCTCTCAACCTCCTTTACTTGTCTACCTTTCAAAGGCGTTTGCACAAAAGAGACGGGGAAAAAAGGAATCAACCAAGAAGGAAAGTATATATAGTCTGTATACGAAGTTGGGTCTCTTTCTGGAGTGGTTCGGCTCGATGGAGGGGAATCGAGGTAACCCAGTTCATGTCCAGCTTTAGAAAATAAAATCACCTCATTTACCAACTACTCCCCCAAAGCTTTCCAGGAGCCTAAATGTAAAAAATAAATAAAAATAATAAAAACAATGCGTACGCCACGTCCAACCTTCGTTGTTACTGATGCACGTGAATTTTAAACACCTTCTAACCCAAAACGACCAACAGCATCGTTTGAAAGTTGCCTCGCTTGTTGTTACTGAGGTTTGTAAGAAGTAGAGCTAACCCGCTTTTCAACTTCGGCTGGAAAAAAAAAACAAAAACAAAAGGGGGGGGGGAGAATGTAGCGTCCAGCGGGCGCGGAGCTTCTACTCAGTTGACCGTCTTGAAAATGATCCTTCGAGAAGGTCAGAAGGCGAACTTGGGCTATAAACAAATACGGCTGGTATATTCAGCATTCACGGTGGCGGATGGGGATGGGGGGGGTGGGTGAGTGGGCAGGTAGTCGGGATGAATTTCATCGCATCCAGGAAAGAGGCGGACGGGAGCAGAGTTTCTTTCACTCTCCCCCCCCCACTTCCCCTTTACTCCCCCATTACCAAGTTTAGTCTGTAAAGCAACAGCAAGCAAGATGAGTAAAGCTAATGGTTTAGGCGCAGGGGGGCTGGTACGCTGACACACCGTAAAGCGTACCAAAGAAGGAGGGACCTTCCATGCCAGATAATTGCACCAAAATAAATGCCCCCTAACCCACCCACAAGCTTCAACTCGACATGCTCAGAAACGACTCCTCGGCTTTTCTGACTAGGAAGCTTGAACCACCAACAGGGATTCCGTAGGCAAGGATGGGAAACGGGGCGAACCTTTTAAGTACCCTTGGAAGCTCTGCAGAGGAAAACCGAGGGAGGCGCATTAAAGAGGGTGTGGGGGGGGGGACGGCTTGCTCTCCGCCCTCTCCTTTAAAGGCACAATGCGGGGGAAAGGCCAGCCGTTCGGGTTCTCGGAGGGGAAAGGAAGCGCCTCTGCTTTAATTCACCTGTCCCCCCCCCCCAACCTGGTTTAGAGTCGTGCCTGAATGACTAGTCCCATATTCCCCATAAAGGCTGAAATGTAAAGGTTACATTTCAGCCTTTACGTCCCGATCGATTCACTGCGATTCTCTTTTAAGAAGCTTCTGCCTAGTTCTAGCAGAGGGCTCAGTTTTTCCTTCCTTGGCCCCATTAGGGAATAATAATACAAAGGCTGAAAAAGTCTCGTTAGTGTAGCATCTCCACGTCTATGCAGAACGTTTCTGCATTCAAGCTCGGCTCTGAGTCTGTGCAAATCTTTGCAAAGAGACTCTCTGGATTGTCCCTTTAGTGTCACGAGCCGTCCCCCCCCCTTTTCTAGATTTCTACTCTGGATACAACAGCATTTGGAGCACCTACGAGGCTCGTGTTTTTATTCCATGTACATATTGGTGCCTTGAATTCTTTCCACCACCTCGGGCATCATTGCTGTAGCCACGCCGGGAAGGGAAGGTTTATATGCTGTTTTGAGTTTGGCCTTCACGCGATCGCAACAGCGACCCCTTGTGTCCGAAAGGAGAACGGGTCCTCTCGATCGGCGAGATATAAACTCAAGAGACGTTAGGATGGCCTTTTCTCTATTTTCACGAACATTTAAACACTCTGGGATAACGAACCATTCTAGGGTACCGAGAGTGAAAAGGGCTTTTTACGGGTAGCAAATAAAAAGGTTGGGAGGGCTCGAGGCGTTTATATTAGGACGCTCGATAGCAATATAACAATCGACGGGCGCTAAATATATATATTTGAAACGCATATGCGAATTTTCTGCGATTTCCCCTTCTCCCTCACCCCCCCCACCCCCCCATTCCGCCTGCCCGAAACGAGTGCCTTCTTGTTCTTGGAGCGAGCTCGTTGGAGACGAGACGATTTTTAAGCTGCTGCCGATTGCCAGAAAATTGCCGTTTCACTCATCTCCACCTTCGGACTGTTATTTCTGTACTTTCAAGGACTTATTCCGGGGGAGGAAAAAAAAGGAGGCAAGCTTTGGTAGAGGAACGTAAAGAAAGGATGCGCAAGAGCGGAGAGAAAAGAATGGAGGACTCGGGTCTCGGCAGGACGATTGTTTCTCCATCCCCGCCTTTACGGCTTGCTTACTTGCTGTTTTGTTGGGGTTTGTTGTTTTTTTTCCTTTTGACGAAGGGACCGCGAGAAAGAAATGTTACCCAGCAACGTTGGGTTTTTCAGGGATTAAAGTGAAAAAGAAAATAAATCTTCAGAGCAAGTGCAAATATATCTTGCTCGTGGTGGAAAGATGCCGGAACCAGACAGATAAGTAAATAGAAATACTGGGAATTAGGTTAAAACGTGTTTTTCCCCCTTTCCTCTCCTTTCTCGGTGGTTAGGAGAAGAAAAAAAAGATTTGCGCCAGAATGGAAAGATGGAATGGAAGCAAGCCTCTAAAAGCCATTTTCTCATAAATAGATCCTCTAAAGTCCCTTTGCCTCTTCCGGACTAAAAAGAAGACTTCAGCTTGTTACCCAGATGTTGAGAATCAAAGCCAACCAACCAACCAACCATCCAACCAACCAACCAACCGGATTTTGTTGTTTTTGTTGATGTTTTCAATGATTGTATACTTGCTAGTGGTGGGTGGGGTATGAATGCGGGCTACCCGATGCGATTCTCTGCTGTGGAGGTGGGGATAGCCGAGGGTTAACTCTTCCTGTTCCGTACAAAGTATCTCCTGCCTTTTTTTCCCCTGGTAGAAGAATTTTCTTATAACGGTTTTGGCTTAGGAGGAAAGACCGCGGTTGGGAGTTTGGGTGAAAAAACCGCCTCCTCTCCGCATCTCGAATGGAAGAAGAGCCGCAAGTCAGAGAGGCCAGAAGGACACGGGGGGGGGGGGGATTTAGGGACGGGATAAATAAAGCAGGGCGTTGGCTGTGACTGGAAATGACACTCGTCCTGTCCTGGACAGAGAAAATACTCAAAAGAAGAATTTCCTTTTAATCGAAGTTGATGCTATTTATTTGGTCTTTCTTTCAAGCAAACTTTTTTTTAAAAAGAATTCAATTGGGGAAAAAATCCCATGGCAGTAAAGTTTATAACTAATCCGTGGTATCTCGTTATCGCTATCATGATCATCATAACCAACAGTGTTGTGCTACTGTTGTTAGATTGCACAGGATGCAACTTTTAAGAGAACAAAGTTGCCATTCGGTTCCAAGTCGAATCTCAATGTAAACAACAATTCAGGGTTCCCCCGCCCCCACTTCTGTTCAATCATATCCGATTCTTGCAGACTTCTTGGACAAAATCCCTGCAGTTTCCTTGGCAAAGGTTTTTTCAGAAATGGTTTGCTATTGTCTCCTTTCTAGGGCAGAGAAAAAGTGGCTGGCCATCCAGATGGCTTTGTGCCTAAAATGGGACTCAGGCAACTGACTTCTGCTTGATTGCAGGTTTCAGCCTTCACCACAGTACCACACTGGCTCTCAAGCTAGTTGATTCCTCACTGCAATTTCTTGGATGCATAGAATAGAATAGAATAGAATAGAATAGAATAGAATAGAATAGAAT
>WNWU01000002.1:52871246-52896728 GCA_012654045.1 Ptyas mucosa
ATATATATACAGTTAATATCTCGAGTTTCTTCCCGTGTAATTGTAAACATACAATTACACGGGAAGAAACCCAAGATATTAACTGTACACACATATATACCCGTGAAAACTTACATAGACATATGTGTGTGTGTGTGTGTGTGTTTCTATATATATATGAAGAAGGAAAGGGGACAACAATTTCCCAATCTGTATGCTGAAATAAGGAAAAGGAATGGAGAGAACATGGATGAAATAATATTTGTATGTATCTATTATTACTTACTTTATATTGGGGAAAAGGTTCTACAAAACAGAAAGTTGGGAAAGCTACGTATGTGTATTTTTGTTTATAAATATGGCAGACTGGGAGTTATTTGGGTCTTTGTGATATTCACATAAGCACTTGGTCCTTGAATCAATGCACATTGTGTCTTACTACCTTTGAGATGTAAAATTGTCACCTCTCCTTGCTCTAAATGGAAGAGGAAAAATGTCTTGCCTACTCAATAATTTTCAGCAGTATTTCTCAACTTTAAGAGGTGGACTACAACTCCCATAATTCCTCAACCGGCATGCTGGCTGGAAAGTTCCAGGAGCTGAAGTCCACACAACTTAATTTTGACAAGTTGAGAAACACAATCTACAGCACACACACAGCTGTACAAAAGAATAGCATAGGCTTGGCTTTAGCATAATGTGATCTCTAAATTTTAGCTTCTGCCAAAGTTAAGACATTTGGTAATCTAATAATAACCAGGTTTTGCATAATAATACATTTGCAGCGGAACAATATTTAGCATAATTCTCAGCCTGGAGAGCAGAACGTTTAATTCCATTAAGAGGGGAATGGTTGTAAAAGCTAAATATCTTTAATAATTGAGGGGACTACAAGCCCCACCTGCCCAATATTGCTACAAAAACAAATGTAGTAAGTCGAAATATGTATGGGTTTGGGTTTTTTTTAGCTTTCTGCTCCTCTTGAAAAGAGAATCCATTGAAGGAGGACAAAGCAAAGAGTGGGGTGAAAAGGGACAGATATTACCCAGGCCAATGTTATATGATAGGAACATTTTGATTAGGGGTAGTATTCAATTATTTTCCCTACTGGTTCACAAATGTGAGCACACGGCCTTCCGTGCATGTGCTTTGCTCACGCGAGCACCTTTCACGCATGCACCCGGCCTCAAAAATGTCCCTAAATAGGGTGGCATAGAGCCAGGACTGGGAGTTGGGTGGACCCACCTGTGATATCCGCTATGATTCGCCCAAACCAGTCCAAACCGGCTGATTTTTGATACGTTTCCACTGAGAGGAATTACCGTTAACCTCTTTTTGTTTCTGAACTCTTCTGATTCAATTTTAAAACACATCCAGGATTGACCTGGGCTGTTTTACTATTTGCTGACATGGAGATGCTGCGAACATGGGGATTTTACGTTTGCAGGTCGACAACTCACAAAACAACAACAGCTAACCTGCCCTGGCCATTTTTGGCTAGCAGCTCAGAAATTAAAAAGCCAGCTAATCATTGTCTATGGAGACTCTCAATCATCCAGGTCAGGGTTGTCCTAAAAGTGCTTTTTTTCAAGAGGCAAGTGGACTTTCTGGTTTTTCTTTGAAGATATTTTGCTTCTCATCCAAGAAGCTTCTTGGATGTGAAATGAAATATTTTCAAAGAAAAAGCAGAAAGTCCAGTTGCCTCTTTGAGAAAGCACTTTTGGGCCAGCTAATCATTGTTTGAATGCTGTCCGGTTGCTGAGTACCTCATCGTACTTGCTCAGTTACATTCTTAAAAACATATCCTTTTCCCCTCTTAAAAAGAATACAAGGAAAATTGCTAGTGTTTCTGTGGGAAAATCCTTCTCTGTCTCCCAGGTTCCTTATGTTGACACAGTGGCTATTCTTTATTTGTCCCCCAGAAACTCACATAACCACAGTGGGATTGCAAGAACAGGAAAATAGGGTTGACCAAAGCATTCCACCCAATCCAGAGCGCTGGATTTAAAATACAAGCAGTGAAATGCTGTTGCAGTCATGATGACAGCTGCTTAAAATCATGCCTGAGTGATGGTCACAATGCCCCTCATAAAGAAATACCTTGGCAGTTGTTACAATTACAGGTACCTAGTCATGGCTTCATCCCATCAAGGAACTCTCTCATCCCACTCAATTATGAGTGTTGCATCCCAACCTGGGGGAAAAACTCTGAGGTTTGTCCTGAGGAGGGATGTTATGCTAAGATGAAATGATTCAAGGTAGGGGGCAATGTATCATAGTATGGGGCAACTTCTGGTCCTGTAATGTCAGTGCAATGGCTTAGTTGTTAAAGATGATGAGCGGACAAAAAAGCTCTACAGAGAATCATTAAAACTGCCCAGAATATCATCGGACTTCAGCTACCAGCCCTGGATGACATCTTTGAATCTTGCTGTTTGAGGAAGTTGCACAACATTCTCAGAGACTCTTCCCATCCTGCTTACAATCTTTTTGGACTGTTGCCTTCTGGCAGAAGATACAGAACAATTAAAACTCGGACCACACATTTTCTGAATAGTTTTTATCCCAGAGCTATAATTGCACCCAACAATGAACTTCCCTTTTAAATTGTAAATTATAAATTTTAAACTTGTTTTAAATATTAGGGGGTTTTTAATTTTGTTTTTGGCCAAACTATTTAATAGGTTTTTACACTGTCTTTTAAATTTTGTAGTTTCTATGTTTTATCTTTTTGGCTGTTCACTGCCCTGAGTCCTTCGGGAGTAGGGCGGTATATAAATCTAATAAAATAAAATAAATAAAATAAAATAAAGGGCCACCATCAGTGAGCTGTTGGACAGCATTACTTGGTCTGTTGCTTGGATGTTTGGGTGGTTTAGAGGTGGGGAATTTGTGGTGGGTAGGAGTGTGTTTTGGGGATTGTTATGTGTGTTGGACCTGGTCTTTGGGTGTTAAGTGAATTTCGTTGTATGGGTATACTGTGTATACACGTACAATGACATTAAAGTTATTATTATTATTATTGTTGTTGTTGTTGTTGTTAGCTGAAAAATTGACAGCCTGGGTTTGAGTCCTCAGCACTGAATGACAGTGTGAGCTCCCATTACTTGCCTCTGTTTCTGCCAACCTAGCATTCTGAAAGCATTCAAATGTGAGTAGATAAATAGGTACCACTTTAGTATGAAGGTAACAATGTTCCATATGCCTCGTCATCTAGTCGTGCTGACCATGGAAAGGGTTTTCAGACAGGAATGGGCAATTTGCTGTGGCCAACTCACAACGGGACACCTCGCCACAGGACAATTCAACAAATACAAACTTTAATTTCAACAGAACCATGGCCAATAATAATAAAATGAAGTCAATTCAGAAATATAACAGTTACAATCATTTTGACTAAAACGTGGTCCCCAATAATAAAAGTAACTGAATGAAATGATTAATACAGCATTGAATTGTCCTGCAGTGAGTTGTCCCATGTGAGTTGGCTGTGGTAAGTTGTCCTAGATCAGGGCTCAGCAACCTGTGTCTCTGGAGCTGCATGTGGCTCTTTCACCCCTCTGCTGCAGCTCCCTGTCACTCAAAATATGTGTCACAACCGCCAATGTGCGACACCCACCAACATGTGATTTATTGAGCTTTTCAACCCCCGGTAGGCCAACCATGGATCAATCCAAGAAAAGAAAAGTTTCAGAAGAAAACAGAATGTTTAATTCAACTACATATGCTAGTTTTGTGGCTGTTCAAGAAATAGTCAGGCACAGGAAGGGTTTTGTGGCTCCCAGTGTTTTCTTTTCTGTGGGAAATGGGTCCAAATGGCTCTTCGAGTGTTTAAGGTTGCAGACCCCTGTCCTAGACCCTCTTTGGACGATGATGGCTCCCTCAGCTAAGAAACAGAGATCAGCACCCCCCCCCCCAGAGTCAACTGGACAGGGGAAATCTTTATCTTTAATGTCAGTCAAATCCAGGATAGGCTCCATTTCTACAGGTAAATTGGGATAAACAATGTTTGCTGGGACAAGAGAGAGTAGCTTTTTAAATTTATCTTTGAAACCAACCAAAAAGGATTTGGGAAAAAACAATATGGGAGAGAGAGGAATTCAAGTGGGAGCTATGGAAGTGGCCAGGGGTGAAATATAAAATGTGTTACTACCGGTTCTGTGGGCGTGGTTTGGTGGTGGTGGGGGTAATGTGACTGGGTGGGCATGGCCAACTTTTTTTTTTAACTTTTCAAACCTTTTTTTTTAATGCTTTGAAAAGCCTCTGCCGATCAGGAAACTCAGCTGGGATCGTCAGAGACTTTTCAAAGCATTTTTAAAAATCACCTCTTCGGCCAAGAGGTTGCAGAAAAAAATGCATTGAAAAGGCTCTGACGATCCCAGCTGAGCCGTACGATCATCAGAGGCTTTTTTTTTAACTTTTAAAAGCATTTTTTCATTGGAAGAGGTTGTAGAAAAAATGCTTTGAAAAGTAAAAAAAAGAGAAAGCCTCTGATGACTCTGCGGCTCAGCTGGGCATGGTGGGGGTGGGGGGCGCAGGGATTTCTACTACCTGTTCTCTGAACCACCCACCGCCATCGCTACCGGATCAGGCGATCTAATACGAACCGGGAGCATTTCACCCCTGGAAGTGGCATATATTGTATGTAAAACAAGCAGAAGGCCTTAGAAAAGAGATGGGAAAGTTTCAGCCTTACCAGATAGGTAGACCAGACAGGAAACACAACCATACAAAGCAATTTTATTTTATGGTACAGCTACATGAACAGAATCTTGCAAGCCAGAAAGTACAATTTTCCTGCCATCTCTACAGTCTGAGAAACAAGGGGCAATCCTTCCTAAGCCTCTTGGCCAGTCCACTATTCAACTGTGGGCTATGTTGTTTCTTACCCAGTGATGGGATTCAAATTTTTTTACTACCGGTTTTGTGGGCGTGGCTTGGTGGGCATGGCAGGGGAAGGATACTGCAAAATCCCTATTCCCTCCCCAACCCACTAACCTGCTTTCCAGCTCCGTTCTCCTGTGCAGGGCAAGAAAAGAAGATCCAGGAGATTACGTGGGAGGTAGCAATAGACCGACCACTCCAATCAGCTGGGAGGCTGGGAGGCAGCAAATAGATAAATTGGGTGCCCCAGTCTTACAAGCTAGGCCACCCTGCAGCCCCCTGGGAGCCAAAATGGGGCGCATGGGGCAGTGATAGGTTTCAATTTTTTTTTACTACTGGTTCTGTGGCTTGGTAGGCATGGCATGGCATGGTTTGGTGGGCGTGACAGGGGAAGGATACTGTAGACTCTCCATTCCCACCCCACTTCAGGGGAAGGTTACTGCAAAATCCCCATTTCTTTCCAATTAACTGGGACTTGGGAGGTAGAGAATAGATGAGGGCGGGGCCAGTCAGAGGTGGTATTTACCGGTTCTCCGAACTACTCAAAATTTCCGCTACTGGTTCTCCAGAACAGGTCAGAATATCTGCTGAATATCACCTCTGGCATGGGGACTCCTGGAAGGGGTGGGACAGGCAGGGGCAGGGCCAACCAGAGGTGGTATTTGCTGGTTCTCCGAACTACTCCAAATTTCTGCTACCAGTTTGCCAGAACTGGTCCGAACTGTCTGAATGCCACATCTGCTCTTACCCCTAGGCAATATCTCCCAAGGTCTTTCCATATACCATTACAGGAAGTAAGGAACCAATAGAAGTCTATGTGGATAGTTAGGGTGCTGAGGGAAAGGAGGCTAGCATAAACAAGAGTTGTTTATGAATTGAACTGAAGAATGTGAGAGGAAATCACATTCTGGATTACATCCCATACTTGAATTGACTTCAGTAAACAATTTAAAGTCAACATGTTTCCTGGAATGTTGATTCACATTTGCTAGCATTTTAGCCTCTTCAAGAGCTGGACATTTGCTTTCCCCATCAGCTGAAGTTTTGGACCATAGTTTTTTTTGGATAGCTGTCTAATGATACTCCATGCAATTGTGACTTTGAGGTTGTGAAGCGGGAATACATAAGGGCACCTCCATATTTTAGAGCAAGGTGGAAGGGATTTTTAAAGATGTGAAACAAGTATTTATGGATATCTGAAATACCATCTGGAGTCTGAGTTCTAGGTAAGATTTGATCCAGTTTCCATGACAAGATCAAGGGATTCACTGGGGTAAATCCAGGTTCTTCACTATAACTAGTTAATGAGCGTGGCTGGTTACCTGAAAATAAATCATATGTGAGTAACCATTAAGAGTGGGAATCTTTTAGAATCCAGATACTTTAGCTTAATTGAACTATAAACTGATTTGAGGGTTTGATGCAAACTTGTCTGAAAATACGCATTAGTAAGTGTATCTCTGAATAAGCAAGTTTAGGATTGCTTTAAACAAAGGAACAAGAACGATTCTAATATGCAAAGCTACTTGATATGCTTATTACTGTCTGTTTCAATGTACAGTGTAATTAATGCTTCAGTTTTGAGATACTGTGTGTAATTGTTAGCAGATTACACCAGTGAAGTTAATCAGTTCTTTAAATGATTAATTATAGGCTTTCACAAAGAGTCTTGTTTTAAAGAAGAAGAAGAAAAAAAAACATTGCTAGAGTCATTATGCTACGAGACAAAAGAATATACTACAATAACTTTAAAGGTGGTGAAATTTATGGAGATTCATTGTTGGCAAGGCAACTAAATACAGAAGAGAATTCTTCTTATTCTTACTCTTTTCCATATCAACTCTCCCTTTCAGAAGACTTTCCACTTGCATATACTCTGCTGAATTGTTACATATCTTGGAGAGACAGAGAAAAATATAAGAATAAGATTTTAAATAGCACTAATGCTACCCTAGTGTTTGTATAGCACAGAAGTGTTCAAAGCACTGTGTGTAAATTACTCCTATAACAACTATGTAGAATAGATCAGTATTATTATTCATCATATAGTGCATTATATATATTGAAGTTAGTGATACAATGATGTCTAGAAACTGGGGCACTTTATCAAAGGCCATTTAAAATAAACGTTTCAAACTGAGATTTATATCAGTTGAAATTAACAGCATCTATAACTATCTGCTCCAACACTGGAAGTTTTTAAGATGTTGGATAACCATTTGTCTGAAGTGGTGTAGGGTTTCCTGCATAAGCAGGGGGTTGGACTAGAAGACCTCCAAGGTCCCTTCCAACTCCTATTCTATTCTATTCTATTCTATTCTATTCTATTCTATTCTATTCTATTCTATTCTATTCTATTCTATTCTATTCTATTCTATTCTATTCTATTCTATTCTATTCTGTCCCTATCCCTATCCCTATCCCTATCCCTATCCCTATCCCTATCCCTATCCCTATCCCTATCCCTATCCCTATCCCTATCCCTATCCTATCCTATCCTATTCTATCCTATCCTTCAAATAAAGAAAGAAATGGAAGAAGTGGAAGAATGGAATATAAATCATGTAAGTAACTTGAAAAAGAGACACACCTTCAAACAAATAGCTTTCCTCATTTTTCTAAAGTAAGCATTTTTGATTGTTAAGGGGGTGGGGAAAGACTATTGTATTTGTATAACACATTATGAGAGGATCGATTATATAAGTGCTTTGCAGATCAAAGGGAGAGATGTACTATAAAACGAAGGAGATGGTGAAACCCTGGAGAAGCTAAGACCACCCAAAGAGTCAGCAGCAGTGCTGAGATTTTAAAACCTGGAGTTTATTACTTCTGAGTTACTGCTTGTGCTCACTTGCTAGTATTTAAGGATCTAATCAGCTGAAATTGGCAAGGGAAAAAGAAATCATCTTAAAGTAGAGATTGAATGTAAATTTTTCCTCACCAAACAACCCAAGGTCTCCCTGGTTTGGAAGAAAAGTCAGACGAATTCTTCTGCCTTGTACGTCCTTCCGTATAAGAAGAAGATCTCAAATAAAGATCTCAGCTGCCAGAGATATGTACATAACACAGATGACAGGGGTGATGGAAACCACTGCTGTTTAGGTAGCAGGAGAAATGGAGACAATACATCCAGTCAGGGGTGGGCTTCAAAAATTTTAGCAAGGGATTCTTTGACTGGTTACTGGGTGGGCATGGCCATGGTGGGCATGGCCTAATTGGCTCCTGCACCATGGTGGAGGGGGCGTTTTTGCCCTCCCCAGGCTCCAGAGGCTTTCCTTGAGCCTTCAGGGAGGTGAAAACAGTCCCCCTAGACTCCGGAGGCCCTATGGAGGCCGGAAACAGGCCCGTTTCCAGCTTTCCCAAATTTACAGTAGGCCTGTTTTTTCCCCTCCCTGAGCCTCTGCGCGTGTCCTGCACTTGCCTGCATCCAAAATGGACTGTGTGGGGACTCCTGGGAGGGGAGGGGCAGGTGGGCAGGGCCAGCCAGGAGTGGGATTTGGGGGTTCTCCGAACTGCACAGAATCTTACCTAGAGGTTCTCCCAGACCCCTGCGAACCCCCAGCAGCCCACCCCTGCATCCAGTTCTCAAACTTAATTTGAAATCTACTGCTACAAAACTATGGTTTGCAGAAACCACAATCAGCTCCTGCAGTTTGCAAATCACACAGACTGCTGTGTGGACCCAAAATCATTGACTAACTTAACAGAGACCCGTAGTGGGTCCCCAATTCCCGGGCCGTGGCCCACTATCAGGCCTTGAGCCATTCAGAACTGGGCTGCAGAAGTGGGAAGCTAGTGCGTGCATCCACACTTGCACGAGAAGTGGGCGAGTGCGTACGGACACTCCATTTGTCCGAGTGGAGGGTGCATGTACCCACTGCTTGCACAAATAGATCTGTGCACATGTTTTCCTCCTGCTCGCATAGAACCATCCCCTCTCCACCCACCCAGCAGGCTGCAAAGTCAGAAAGTTTGGGGAACTCTGATCTAACTATATCTGTAGCCATGATACTTAGTTGGGGGACCAAGTATTTCTTCATGCAACTTCTCCCAGGGTTTAGACAACTGTCCAGAAGAAAAATTGCCCTGTCAACTCTTGCCTGGAAGTGGATTGGGAGCCAATAAAATTAATGGCAACATGATGCATTTTGCTTAGAGTAAATTCTAGGCTGAAACATCAATTCTGAATTTCATTTGTTCTTTTCTTGGAACTTTGTGAAGCAAATTGCTACGTTACTGGGCAACCCCTGCTTGAAATCCGTTGTGTAGTATTTAATTATGGACTGATATCTATATGCTAAACAAATAAATGTGCTGATATTTGGACATATTGTTTTCTGGGATGTGTATGAATGCATGCATGTATATGTCTTCAAGTCACCAATTTTCTAGAAGGAAACGTATATAAAAATAACAGCGTATTCCTCTGAAGATTTTTTTGAGCATAGAATGAACCTATGTACCATGTCAGTTGTTGAGAGTCGATTGGCAGACATGTGTAAATAATCTTTTTTAATTTTTTTAAATTTTTGATTTATATGCCGCCCTTCTCCGAAGACTCAGGGCGGCTTACAATGCGTTAAGCAATAGCCTTCATACTTTTGTATATTTATACAAAGTCAGCTTATTGCCCCCACAAACTGGGTCCTCATTTAACTTACCTTAGAAAGGATGGAAGGCTGAGTCAACCTTGAGCCTGGTGAGATTCGAACTTACGGTAATTGCAGACAGTTGGTGTTGATCACTATGCTTTTAGTCTGCTGAGCTAAACCAGGCTCTTCAGTCCTGCAATCTGCCTATTGCAGGTCCCTAGGAAGAACTTGATAGGTGATAAAAATACCAAATCCAGTATAAACATCTGGTTGATTCTGAGACCAATCATAATGTAATATTTCACCCCACCCACCCCCCAGTTTTGGAACCCAGAGCAGGCATGCTTTGACATTTGCAACTGATATATTATGGACACTGATTCACTAAATGGCAAATCCTTGGCATAAGGTTTCACCGCATCTTTTAGTAACAGAGCAGTTGCAAGTAAAATGTTTAAAACTTTGTCTCATTAGTGTTATGAAACATGCGACCAAGTTTAAGATTCAAATGCTTTCTGTAAAAACAGCACCGTTTTATGCAAGTGGATTGAATGCAAGATGTTCCTTCAAACCCCAAGAGTATCTTCCACTCATGAAAAATGCAGGTCTCTCTGGATGGTTGAGATTCATCGGCAGATACATTTCAGACAGGAGGACCCTCCTCTTTGTCGGTGGTCTGACATGAAAGAACAGTGAGGGGCTTCCATTGTAAAACTGACAGTGATGGATGATCTGCGCCCATCAGCGCCAGGATTAAAACATCACTCCAGTGGATCCCATTATAAATTTCCCAAAATTTCCTAAACAAACACGGCATTGGGTATTCCACATACTGTTGGAAATTATTCATCTTGTAAGCTGATTCCGAAAAGCTGCATGCAGGTCTGAAAGGTAATTCAGACAATAATTAGATATAAGAGATGAATATAGAATAAAAATGAACATCATAATGTTCATTTATTTTATTTATTTGTTAAATTTCTATGCTGCCCAAGGTGGCTAGTTATCCATTAGTGAACAGGGGGAAATCCAGCAGCTCCTAGGAATGTTTATACCAGGGCAAAACAGCTACCATATTTTTTGGAGTATAAGACGCACCTTTTTTCCCCCAAAAAAGAGGGTGAAAATCTGGGTGGGTCTTATACTCCGAATGTAGCCCCATCCAGCCTCGCAAATGGAGATTTCAGAGGCTGAAAGAAGCCTCTGAAAGAAGCTTCAGAAAAAAAGTCTCTGAAAGGGTTTTATCTAAAATAATATGGCAAGCAACAAAAGAAGAATCAGAAAAGGTTCTAACCAAACTATGTTAACAAATCTGGAGAATGACACAATAACCAACAGATCGGAAGAGGTTAATCTACATACCAATACCAAAGAAAGGAGATTGAACAGAGTACATACAGCTAGTCCTTTAGAAAAAAAGCCTCTGAAAGAAACTTCAGAAAAAAAAGCCTCTGAAAGAAGCTTCAGAAAAAAAGCCTCTGAAAGACGCTTCAGAAAAAAAGCCTTTTTTTTTTTTTGGAAGCTCTGTTTTGGAGGCTTTCAGAGGCAGAAAAAAGTTTTTTCTGAAACAGAGTTTCAGAAATTTCAGAGGCAGGGAAAAAAAGGCAAGGCACAGAGCTCACAACCAACGAACCTGTTGCTAAAATTCACCTCTGGAAACAGTTGATTAGGGGTATTCCGGGAGGCTGATCCACCCACCAATCAGCTTTTTTCCTATTTTCCTTCCCAAAAACTAAGGTGCGTCTTATACTCCAGTGTGTCTTATACTCCGAAAAATACAGTATTTCTGCCTTTACATTAGCATGGGAAAAGTTAGTTTATATCCAAAGATGTACACGTGAAGGAGTGGAGATTAGTATAAAACTTACCTTTTACAGCAGGGTTTGAGCTCCTGAGCCAGGGTTTGCCTAACAAACTAGTATCTGTTTTCATAAACAATTGATGAAAATTACTGGTAGTCCTCAACTTATGACCACAATTGGACCAGAATTTTGATTGGTAAGCAAGGGGTTATTAAGTGAGTCATGCTGATTCTTCAATCTTTTTTTTTTTGCCACAATTGTTAAGCAAATACAACTTCTTCCATTGACTTGCTTGTTGGGAACTGGCTGGAAAGACTGTAAACAGTGACCATATGACCCTGGGATGCAGCAACCATTATAAATGCATGCCTGTTGCTAGAGGCCAAAAATTTGATCACATGACCACAGGGATGCTGTGAGGACTGGTCATAAGTTACTTTTTCCATTATAATGTGGCCATTAAATGAGTGGTTGTAAGACCAGGATTCTTTGTAAGCCAATATTAGTTTTAATAGATTTTTTTTAAAATTATGAATAAGTGAAATAATTACAATTTCACTTTGATTTTCATATACTATAATTTCTTCTAAAAAAAAGTATCCACTGGATTTCATTTCCTTTGCTAGGAGCATAGTGAGAGCCATATTGAAGTTGTTACTTACGAGCTACAAGTACAGATAGACCTACTAATTTATTATTATTATTATTATTTTACAAGCAAAGAAATGTCAGTGCTTCTGCTCTGCCATATTTAGTCTGAATGAATTCAGGTTTTGACAAGTAAACATGTTTTGTTACATCTCTAAAAGCTCAAGGAAGTCATGCAAATGCATCAATGTCTGCTTGAGGAGCTATTTGGAAATAACTAATGTACAGCTTCTTAAATAATTGAAACGGTGCGATATTTCTATCTCTCTAGCAAAAGTGGCCAATCTTAGCAACAAAGAAGAGGGCGGAGATCCCTCTTTCCGACTTTAGTTCAGAAACAAAAATATGCTGATCTGATGGCTTTGCAGGAGAGCCTGCGCACCACTTGATAGATTAGGTACTTCTTCAGTAGTCAGTGAATTAAATAAATGACTGATAAGTAAATAAACTGAGGACTGAGGTTGATCCCTTAAAGATGCTATCGTTAGCCCACTGGCACACAAATGTAGAAAAAGTGACATTCTGTTCTCAACGCAATTGAGACTCTGGATTTTTCAAAGAAAATGTATGATTATTGGCTTTATTTTGATACAGTCACCCTTCTGAAGAAGAAGGAATACTGATCACGCTGTCAACCCTGAAGTGAACCTGGCTGAGGCCATCCTTGAGGTTTCATGGTTGCCACATGGCAGAGGGGGAGAAAGTCCATTTTCTGACCCTACTGTACTGCTAAGAGTGGAAGATGCCACGGAATAGAGGAGAAGGATGCCAGCAATGAGTACAAATATTGCTGTATAAAATAAAAAAAAAAATACAAAAATTGGTTTACCTCAATGGCTAGAATTAAAGCATGTAGCTTTTCTTGACGAAATAATAATGAAATCATTTATACAATTCACAAAAGTATAATAGCAGTAATCATTCTCCTAAAAAGCCTACTAAAGACGGTCTCATAATCCTAAACCTAAAATTGTAGGTATGTTTTTTTAAAAAATGTATTATTAAATTTCAAAAGTGATATTTGAGCAAACCAATAAAAACAGAATAATATATAGTCTCTGAATAGGGCAAAAAATTACCGTATTTTTCGGTCTATAAGACACTATGGACCATAAGATGCACAGTAGCTTTAGAGAAGGAAAATAAGAAAAAAAAATCTGCCTCTGCCTCCCAGCATCCATCCAGTATTCATCTGGCTAGCATCTTTGCAGCAAACAACAAACAGCCTGGTCAGCTTCAGCATGTTATCGCAGCCCAGCACGTGTCTCATCAAGGCTCTGCTCCACTGCGCCTACCACATCAGCTGGATCCCAGCCTCCCATAGCCCTGCTGATCAGTGGGCTGGCCGACTGGAACACTGCCATTGCTGCCTCCTCCGTGTCTGCTGCCTCCACCGGGAACGCTGGAGTCTTCACTGCCGCGCAGCTGATTGGCAGTTGGATCAGCCTCCCGGAATACCGCTGATCAGCTGTTCTAGGTGGTGGGGATAGCCACCGCCTATCACTGCCACCGCCACACCAACTCTCCCCCCCCTACAATATTCACTCTATAAGACGCATCAACATTTCCACCCACTTTTTTGTGGAGGGGAGGCATCTTATAGACCGAAAAATACGATAACATATATAAAAATGGCTTATTAAAAAGAATAATTGTATTCTAATAAACATGTAAAATTTAGATTTCTCATAATCTGGGCTACCTCTGATCTATAATTACTAATATGACGATTGTCTTTTCTAGCTTATTGTGTTATATTCCTTTCTGAATTGAACATGACTGTGTTTATGTCATTACTCTAAGTCACATGGTTTGGTGGAAAAATGAATTTTATTGGCCATTGTTGGTAGTCAGAGGATGTTAGTGGTGTGACTGAAAAGTAGAAGATATATTACGGGTGAAGAACAAATACCATATTTTTCGGAGTATAAGATGCACCTTTTCTCCCCCTAAAAGGGGGTGAAAATTTAGGTGTGCCTTATACACCGAATGTAGCCCCGCCCACCCACTGCCCTCCACTTTGGCCTCTGGCTCACAGCAATTACCTCCTTGCAAACAAACAGCAAGAAAAAACAGCTCCTTTCAGCTTCAGCACAGGCTAATTAGCACAAGTTGATTGGATCTGCTCCCGACTCTCAGCTGATTTGCTCTCAGCTGCTTTGCACAGGGCTCTGCTGCTTGCTGCAAAGAGGTAAATTGCTGGAGCAGATTTTTTTTCCCCTTGTGCTAATCAAGGTATGCTGAAAATGAAAATGAAAGTAAAGCAGGCTGTTTGCTGTTGCTGATCCCGACGACGAGAAGGCTGGTGTGGTGTCACGCCAGCAGCCTGTACAGCCGGCGCTTGAGTCGAGTGGTGCCAGAGGCAGGGATTCAACCAGGGCCTTCAGAACCTCCAGAGGCTCCTTTAAGTGAAGAGGATGATGTGGAGGAGCCTCTTCTCAATGCACGGGCACGCAGAGCTGCCAAAAGGCAGGAGTGGTTACTCAGGAGGAGGTCTCCTCGAGAGTAAGGCTTGGGACTAATTGGCCACTCCCTTAGCCTATTTAAGTTTGCACACAGCTTGTAAAAAGCCGCAGGAAACAATGTTCGTTCGCTGATCATTGAGTTTGGATTTTCTCTGCAAACCTGGCTTCTGGGCTTTCTGCTAACTCTTGTAAGACTCTATCTTATCTGTGGAATTTCTGGCAGGTTGTTAAGAACGTTTTATTAACAGCCTGCATTTGCAAAAGACTGTGTTTTGAAGTAAACTGAGTTTTGTTCGGAGTTTGTGTGTGCTACATTCTTTGGGATCCGTAGCTGGGGCAGAACAGGAATATAATAAATGGGAAGTCATCAAAATGATAGAATTGCACAAATGTCAAATGCAATTTAAGGCTGCACATCAATCTGATGTCCATCATGCAGCTTCTGTGTCTTACAAAGCAATAATTCTACTAAATTTTATATACTAAATTCTAAATTCTACCAAATTTTAAATTTGCCAAACCCTTCTCAAATATTTTGTTCATTTCATATCAGAATTGAAACAATCAGGATCAGACTCAGAGAAAATGATAAGGATGGTCAAAAACAGAAAGTCCGAAGGATCTGAGTATATTTAGCAAAACATTTGAGGAGGAACATAATAGTCTTTTTGAGCATCTGGCTTTTTCTTTAACAATTAGAACACCTCCTAAAGTCACTGAGAATCAGCAAGCAAATTAATAAAATAAAAAGAAAATAATTCCGTGATAGACAATTTGTTTTAGGAGGGCAGATTCTTACTGAATGCTAGAGAAAAACTTCCTAATAACAGTAACAGAGTTGGAAGGGATCTTAGAGGTCATCTAGTCCAACCCCCTGCTCATGCAGGAGACCTATACTAGGGATTCGAACCGCCAAACTGCCGATCTTTCTTTTATATATAATAATAAAAGCCTTCTGATAGTAAACCAATTCTTCAGACATACAGTGGATTATATATATTTTTTACATTGGATTGGGGTGAAACCTAAAATTTGTTACTACTGGTTCTGTGGGCATGGCTTGGTGGGGGGAGGTAATGTGACTGGGTGGGTGTGGCCATTTTTTTTTTACTTTTAAAACCATTTTTTCTACAACCTCGAAGAAAAAGGCTTTCAGAAGGCTCTGACGATCCCAGCTGAGTTGCCTGATTGGCAGAGACTTTTTTTCTTTTAAATGCCTCTGACGATCAGGCAACCCAGCTTGGATCGTCAGAGGCATTTAAAAGAAAAAAAAAACTTCTGATGATCAGGCAACTCAGCGTGGATCGTCACAGGCATTTAAAAGAAAAAAAAGGGGGTTTTTTTCTTTTAAAAGCCTTTGATGATCCCAGCTGAGCCGCGCTATCATCAGAGGCTTTTTTTTTTACTTTTAAAAGCATTTTTTCAGCCGAAGAGGTTGTAGAAAAAATGCTTTTAAAAGTAAAAAAAAAAGCCTCTGATGATTGTGCAGCTCAGCTGAGCATGGGGTGTGTGTGTGTGTGTATGACTTTTTGCTACCAGTTCTCCGAACCACCCACCTCCATCGCTACCGGATTGGGCGATCCGGTCCGAACCGGGAGCATTTCACGCCTGCATTGGATGCATTCAAATACAGATTGAACAGTTCACCACTTATGAATATTTTAAGTGGATTACAGCACCAAGGCGGTTGATAAGCTAAATGGTCCTTCCCAATTCTTTGAATTTCTATTTGTTTTAAATCCCCCAGACATACTCAAAATCTATTCTAGAAATTTGGGAAGGTTATAGAATGGGAGAAGATAAAGGTCTCAAGCCATGCATCTTTCAGCTCGGGCAACATAGTATTTCAGATATATTTTATCTAGGGCTTCCCCCCTTCCTTGCCCCTTCCCCTTTCAAGTAAGGCTTAGTGTTATTAATCTGATGCCATTCTGGGACCACATCATCTCAAATGTACAAAGTTCCCTTTTAAATAAATACTCTTTGTTATTTTTAGTAGAACATGATCCAGATCTAGACATTATGCACCTTTTCCTACAAATGTCAGTTCAAACCATTATTCATTTTTCTTCTAGCTTCTTCTCCGTTTTCCAGCCAATTACTTTGGGAATTGAGTATTTTCAGAATGCAAAAATCCTCAACCTCATGAAATATGATCGGTTGACCAAGAGAATATTGGAACGTTATGGGCTTAATATTTCAATTTCTTATGTCAAGGGTTCCACGGGCTAAAATTTGCAACAGTTAAGTAGTATGACCTTCGCATTAGTCACATGAAATTCAATGCACAAATGACAGTGTTTGTACATTAAATATTTGCTCATCAGTTTCAGGGAGGAAAAAGATAATATGACTGCATCCTACAAATATGGACAAACATTCCTCTTTATGTGAATCAATTAGTTACCCATGATTTTAAACAATCACCAGCAATCTACATAAATCACAATCCCAGAATGTAATAATTCATGCCGGTGCTAAGTGGAATTAGAGATGAGCATCGTTATTTCTTTTTCATAATTGGAAGCAGCCACAGCCACTCTTAAACTGTTCACTTCTTTTAGTTGCCTTAATCAGATTTAATCAAAACTTTGCATGGTTGGAATTCCAATGACATGACATTGAAATGTCTACCAGAAAGGCTTTCCTTGCAGGCCTGTCAAACTGGCGGCCTGTGGGCCGGATGTGTCACATGCAGGCCACGCCCACCCTGGCTCTGCAAAGGCAAAAAATATCACGACACGTCATGATATGTCCCGTGATGCGATCGAGTTTGACACCCATGCTTTAAGGCAGTGGGTCTCAACCTTCCTAATGCCGCGACCCTTTAATAT
Organism: Ptyas mucosa; assembly: GCA_012654045.1. Taxonomy (NCBI): domain Eukaryota; kingdom Metazoa; phylum Chordata; class Lepidosauria; order Squamata; family Colubridae; genus Ptyas; species Ptyas mucosa. The sequence goes on from WNWU01000002.1 coordinate 52,888,451, forward strand.
AGTTCCTCATGTTGTGGTGACCCCCAACCATAAAATTATTCCTAAAACCATTGAAAATATGTGTTTTCCCATGGTCTTAGGCGACCCCTGTGAAAGGGTTGTTCGACCCCCAAAGGGGTCCCAACCCACAGGTTGAGAACCACTGCTTTAAGGGATGATCTCGAGCAGTGTTTCTTAACCATGGCAACTTTAAAATGTGTGGACTTCAGCTCCCAGAATTCTCCAGCCAGCATTCAATGTCCTTTAAGATATGTATTTAGGAAGAAGTTCTCTTTTATTTTTTGTATTCCAGAAATGGAATCTTGATTATAAATATTTCTGATGTGTTGATCTGTTCCATCAGGTGAAAAAAAAATAAACAGAATTGCTACTTAGATTGGGGGTTCTCATCATGTTTGTTTATGAAAATTGTTATATCATGAAAACCTTTTGTGGACATAAGAAGTTGCAAACATAGTTATTCTTAATGAGTAAAAGGATTTTATTTGTTAGTTATTGATTTTAAATTAAATTAAATTAAAAACTAATTACTGTATTTTTTGGAGTATAAGACGCACCTTAGTTTTTGGGAAGGAAAATAAGAAAAAAACTGATTGGCAAGTGGATCAGCCTCCGGGAATACCCCCAATCAGCTGTTCCCAGAGGTGAATTTTAGCAATAGGTTTCTTGGTTGCGAGCTCTGTGCCTTGCTTTTCTTTTTGCTTTTTTTCCTGCCTCTGAAACTTCTGAAACAGTTTCAGAAAAAAAGTCTCTGAAACAGCTTCAGAAAAAAAGTTTCTGAAGCTCTGTTTGGGGGCTTCTTTTCTGAAGCTTCTTTTCTGATGCTTTTTTCAGCCTCTGAAAGCTCCGTTTGAGAAGCCGGGCGGGGCTACACTTGGAGTATAAGACGCACCCAGATTTTCACCCTCTTTTTTGGGGGGAAAAGGTGCGTCTTATACTCTGAAAAATACGGTATATAACATCTGTACACTCTATGTGTTCCACAGTAGTGTCATAGAATTCTCAGCAATGGCCACATAGCAGTGGTGGGATTCAAATAATTTAACAATTGGTTCTCTGCCCTACTGATTTCTTCCAACAACCAGTTCACCAAACTGCTCAGAAAGTTAACAACCGGTTCTCCCGAAGTGGTGCGAACTGGCTGAATCCCACCACTGCCACATAGGCTAAAATTCACATATCTGGAAATCACCCATACTGAGAAATGCTTCTACATAGTATGGTTAGAGAAATCTATCCCAAATACTAGACTGCTTACACACTAATCTGGAAGGGTTGATGCCCTCCCCTTGGTTAGCATTAGGTACTGGATGAATGAAGTTCTACCACTTTTGTATCCTAAAGGATGGTGTTTATAGCTTTGAGTTGCTTCTGGATTCATCTTTAACATTGTCCATCCTTGACTAGTGGCTACTGTGGCTTGAGGAATTTTTTACCGGCTCAAGTTTGTATGGGAGCTATGGCCTACTTGGATAGAGATAGTCTCACTACAATAATCCATGATCTAATTTATTATTTAAATCCAATGTGTTATTCATGGGACTATCAAGTACTCTCTGGAAATGGATCACACAAACACGTTGCTCCAGTTCTTTGTGATTTTCACTGGCTTCCAATTAGTTTCTAGTCCAATGTAAGATTTTAGATTTAACCACTAAAGCCTTTCAGGCCTTGCAACCACAGTATCTGGAACAATGCCTTTTCCTATATGTTCCTACCCATTCTGTGAGATCATTTTCAGGGCGCCTGGATATATTTTGTACTGAATCCATTTTGATGTAGACATTCATTGCTTTAACCTAACAGAATTTGGTTCTTTGCATTTAGAAACTATCCCAGTTGGACTGATGTGGGGCAGTGCACATGAGCAAACAAGACAAAATACTTTAACATTTAAAAGATTCCAATAAAAACACTTTAAGGGCCTCCTTGAATGAAAAGAATACAGGGGCCACCACACCTCTAGAAGAAGTATATTTCATAATATGTGAGATCTATTTCCAGGAAGATTAGCTTCCGGGTTCAGGTTCTCTTGATTCATGGGGCAGGAATCTGTAGCTGCATTTCCCTTGATGTTTGAAGTGGATGAGTGTAAGTCATACTTGACAAGGACATCTCAGGTGTATCCTGTTCTTTGTATAGAGTTTACAGGTGACAACTAGCCTTCTGACTTGGGCTTAGAAGCTGACTGGTGGCCAAATCAATCAACCAACAGGCATAAAGTAATGGCTATCCCTGACTGTACTCTGGTTTGCCCATTCTGTACTAACTGACCGTGCCATCTTTAAATGACCATATTGCCGAAATCCAGTTGAAAGTTAATCAGGTTCTAAGTTTCCATTGTCAGGGCCATCAGTATACGTTATAAAGAAATAGATGATTTCCTAATTCTTTCTGCAAAAACATTGTCGAATATGTTTGGCTGCTTATCTCTCCAACTTGTAACTAATAAAAGAAAAGGATGTAAGTTTTTGGTGAGAGAAAGGAAGCTGCTGGAATACCTGATAGCAAATCATCAGGTTAACTCAGGCCTCCAGGCCAAGGTTTTTCATGCTTTCTATATAATTTATGTTATTGATGATTGTGTGGAGGATCTTCTCTAAAATAGTCAAATAATCAGTTTTAAAGGAAACACTGTCCCTCCTGTCTCTCACATTGTCTATTGCAAAACATGTGTGAACAAATGTTATTCCAAATAATAAATGCAGCGTATTCACTTAAGAAGAAATGCTGGACTATATTCCTTGTTATATATTGTACTGCATACATTGTATTTCTTGTTTGCAAGTGTTTTTGAAATGTTTTGAATACATCAGGAATGGGGTTCTTAAGAAGTGTGTGTGCTAAAATGAGAAAAAATGGGGTCAAGAATAATTGTTGCTGAAAGTGTGTGGATTGAACACTAAATCGAATTACCAATAAAAGAGAAATATGTTGAGAAGGTCTGATTGCATAGAAAGAATGCTTGATTATCTAACAGTAAAATAAAGGAAGAGCGAATAGGTTGAGAGAAAGGGGAAACAGGATTAGATGGAGTTGATGAGAGAGAATTTTTTTAAAATGTGAGAATTTTTAAAGAATAAGAAGCAGTGTAATTAGAATGCAGTATTTCAGGCTAATTCTTCTGACTGTCAAGGGTTCGATCCCACTGGCTCAAGGTTAATTTCAGCCTTCCATCTACCCGAGGTAGGTAAAATGAGGACCCAGATTGTTGGAAGCAATAAGCTGACTCTGCAAACTGCTTAGAGAGGACCGTAAAGCACTATGAAGTGGTATATAAGTCGAAGTGCTATTGCTATACACAAATTAGCATATAGACATAGTAGAAGCCACAGAGGTTTGCAAGACTCAAAATGCATAGAAATTGCTGATGTTGGTGCAACAATATATTTCCTCTCATTTTTTTCTTGTCTCATGCCATGCCATATCATTAATTCTGTTCTCTATTTCTCATTCTTTTTCTGCACTTTACATAATATTCCTTACTCTGAAGGGCAATACAGTAGAATGATGCAGGCACATAGCAGTAAATATTTCAATGTCTTCCATTTTATTTATACGCATAGTGTGAAATGAGAGCATGGATTTGGCAGGCTGGAGAACATTGATTTGGTGAGAACATCATTGATGTAAGGTCTCCTTGTCCTTACAACAATAGTGGTAGCAAGGCGAGGAAATGTGTTCTCTGAGGAAATCCATCAGTTCTTTCCTTCTGACCTTGAGAAAAGGGTCAGGAGAAGCAATCCCTGTGATATTTTTCACACCAGAGATTTTATTGTTGCATTAAATAGTTCTACTTTTTAAAAACTGCAATGGTTCCATTATGCTGAGATTTCTGCACAGTTGAGCCCTTTGGTGCATGAACAGTAAAAGTTTTAAATCTAGCTATATTATTCAAAAGGGACACGGTGGCTCAATAGCTAAGACACTGAGCTTGTCGATTGAAAGGTTGGCAGTTCAGCAGTTCAAATCCCTAGTGCCGTGTAATGGGGTGAGCTCCCATTACTTGTCCCAGCTTCTGCCAACCTAGCAGTTCGAAAGCACATAAAAATGCAAGTAGAAAAATAGGGACCACCTTTGGTGGGAAGGTAACAGCGTTCCGTGCGCCTTTGGCGTTTAGTTATGCCGGCCACATGATCACGGAGATGTCTTTGGACAGCGCTGGCTCTTCGGCTTTGAAACGGAGATGAGCACCACACTCTAGATTTGGGAATGACTAGCACATATGTGCAAGGGAAACCTTTACCTTTATATTATTCAAAGAGGAAGGAATGTCTGTCTGTCTATTTGTCTGTTTATCTGTCTCTTCAATTTTCAAGAATTCTTAATTCAAGAATTAAGAAATTTTTTAAAAATATATTAATAGCCATTCTTCGATCTGGTCTGATCCGGGAGCATTTTACCCCTGATTAAAACATATATTGTACAAAACAATATGTGGATGTTTTAATAATTTCAGAAACAGGTGAAATATAAACTTTATATTTTTTAAAAATGCTTATGAAATCAGCAATCCAATTTTATAGTACATTTTTTTTAAAAAAAGGATAACGGTTAATATTGGTAATTTATCTGATATGACCAATTGTGATCATAAGTTGAGAACTACCTGTATATAGAACAGAGAGTATCGTATTTCATCACCAGAAACTTTGGATTTTTTCCTGAATAATGTTAATTGCCACTTATTTCCAACTAATGATGTTTGCTTTTCAGGCATTGACTGAATAAGGCTGAGCCTGTTTTCTTGGAACAAACATCCCAAGATATTCCCATCCTAATCAGAAAAAGATTCGAACAACCCGAACTAGCTTCCTGTTTAAGCATAATTAAAAGAAGTAAAATAGGTGTGACAGTATTTAAATACAGTTTTAAGGAGAAATGCTGAAGTTGTACCAATTTATCGATTATGTCAGAGTTCTTCCAATTTGGCAGCTTTAAGACTTGTGGACTTCAACTTGAGTTGTGGAGTTGAAGTCCACAAGTCTTAAAGCTGCCAAGTTTGAAGACCTCTGGATTATGCATTTGGAGGTATGCTATATAAAAGAGAGAAAAAAATATCTGGAGCTGCCATTTCTTCATATGTATAATTTCCTCAGAGTGATTTGTGGAATTATTTTGCTAAAGGGATTTGGATTTTAATTTGAATCCTGCTCTGTATTCTTTCTAAAGCACAGAAGCAGCATTCCATGTGATTACCGAAGGTCCTTGTTTACACTATACAGAAGGCCTACACTATAAGAGGCTCAGAAATACATTATGTGGCACTGGCAATACATTTCTGACTTTATTAGCAACAGGGGAGCACTCCAAGCCCAATTTTCTAGAATGTTGTGCAACACTTATACAATGGATTTTAAAAAATAACTCTGAAATGCAAGCCAACACAATATTATTTTAATTGTTGTGGCCTCTTTAATTTATTCCAGCTAGTTTTGTATTGCCATATATGATTTTTCAGGGAAAACAAGCAAACGAAAACAAAACAAAGCACCAGCTTATTAGAAATACCAAAACTTGGCAGTAGGTTTTCAGCATTCTAATGAAAAGGTTTAAAACATTTGGACTATTGCCTACAACTTTCTGTTCAACCTGTGGGTTGGTGGGTGGTGAGAACTGAAGCTGCTGAGACCACAGCTGAAAATTAAGGAACCACATTTTTTTTTACTCTTTCTGACACTAAATCAGAATATCCATTCTTTTGATATCCTTCTATTTTTATTTTTTTGTTTAGCAGAAGGATACATGTTTCTTGGTAGGCTTAAACTGATCCTCCCCTTAGTTGACTATGAACCATCAAGTCCTTATCAACTCCTAGTGACCACATAGACAGATATTCTCGATGCCAATTTGTGGTTAACCTGGTCTTTCATGACTCCTAATGGTGAATTCATTGTCACTGTAGCTGAGTCCATCCATCTTGCTATTGGTTGTCTTCTACTCTTTTCTCTCACCTTACCAGAGGTGGGTTGCAGCAGGTTCTGACCAGTTCTGGAGAACCGGTAGCAGAAATTTTGAGTAGTCCGGAGAACCGGTAGTAAAAATTCTGACTGGCCCTGCCCCCATCTATTCTCTGCCTCCCAAGTCCCAACTGATCGGGAGGAAATGTGGATTTTGCAGTAACCTTCCCCTGGAGTGAGGTGGGAATGGAGATTTTACAGTATCCTTTCCCTGCCATGCCCACCAAGCCACACCCACCAAGCCATATCACACCCACCAAGCCACACTCACAGAACCGGTAGTAAATTTTTTTGAAACCCACCACTGCACCTTACCCAGCTTTTTCAGGAGAGCTGGGTTCTTCACAGGTTCTTCACATAATGTGTCCAAAATGGGATAACTTGAATCTGGTCATTTGGGCCTTGGGAGAGACCTCAAGCTTTCTTGGCTATCTACCATACTCTTAGGAATCTTCTCCAACTCCAGAATCAAAATGCTCAGCCAATACTCTTCCCATCCTGCTTTATTTATTTATTTATTTATTGGAATTTGTCAAAAAAAACCGAGAACAAGAATAAGAGAATAAAATACAATGACAGGGACGATAGGCACATTGGTGCACTTATGCACGCCCCCTCTACTGACCACTTAAGTATGAAGTAAGGTCCATGGAAGTCAGTTTGTGACTGAAATGGTGAAAATTTGTAGCTGAGACAACTGAATCAGGCAGGGCATTCCAGACTTTGACAACTCTATTACAGAAATATTTTTCACAGTCAAGTTTAGAACGATTTACATTCAATTTAAAGCAGTTGTTCGCGTGTATATTATTTCGATTAAAACAGAAAAAGTCATTTACAGTTAAAACATTACTACATATAATTGTTGTGACCTAGGCTTACTGAGTCATTACAATACACAATTAGTCCCAAACAAACCTATTTTATTGTAACAGCTGAGAATTACGTTCATTCCCAGCTGAGTCCCAATTAGTTGCAAAACAAGACTTTTGGAAGAAGTCCTTCAGGATAATCACCAATCTTTATCTTCTTTGACACCCTTCCAAAGGCCCTACTTGGCAAAGTCCCATGAAGTTCAGAAACAAACAAGAGATGCCAACTGGAAACTGAATTAGCAACGTTGCTTTCCTGCAAAAGGCCCAAGTGCCTTTGTTTCTCTTTTAAGCCTTATGGGAAGGGCCAATCATCTCCTGGACTTACTCCCGTCCCTTTTGTTTTAGCTGCTCTTGCCTTCTGGCAGCTCAACACATTCATTTATAGGATATATCCAGATCATCATGTGAGGTTTCTGAGACTGATTTATTCAGGTATTCACTGAGAAGTCAGATCTGATTTATTTATCTATCAAATTTATTAGTTCCATTTTACCAGTATAACAATAAATCTGCTCTTATATGTAAAATATTTGTTTCTAATGTTCTACAGTTCAAATACTTTCTAAGCACATTGCTAAGCCTTCTTACCTAGTTAATATATCGTATTGTTGAAAAACTGGACACTGAAAAAAATGAAGTGAGGATTTATATAGCATAGGATAAAATAACATCACTGGGGATCTGGCTTCCTTTGAACTCATCAAAGGTGAGAAAATGGAATGTGACACCCACAGAAGGAAAATGTAAGGCCTACGTAAGGAATTATTTCTAAAATAAACCATTGTGAATTCATCCAGATCACTAGCTTTTTTTAGAAATAAAGACAGATAAGTGATGGACCATGCACACAGCTCACCAGAAGAAGAAAAAAGGTTTCAAGTATACATACAGAATAAAAGCAAATATATGAAACTGGCATTTAGCATAGAACAGTACCATTTCAAAGAAGATTCACTTGAATACTCCTCTGCTCTATAACATTAAAAAAAAATCCCTGATTTATTTGTTACATTGCAGTGACTTTTATTATATTCCTTTAGGATGAGCTTGACTCCTGTTAGTTATTGTATTTGGATTCATTCCATTTATTTATTTGTTGATAGCATAAGACAGAGGTGCCTTTGTCATTCTTTTCTGCACTACTATTAATTTTCTCATCGTTCCCATCACCCTTCTCTTTCCACTGACTGTGTGACTGTAACTTTGTTGCTTGTATCCTTATAATTTATATTGACCGTTTCCTAATATGTTTTGATTGCTTACTTGTACCCTATGACTATCATTAAGTGTTGTATCTTATGATTCTTGATGAATGTTATCTTTTCTTTTATGTATACTGAGAGATATGCACCAAGACAAATTTCTTGTGTGTCCAATCACATTTGGCCAATAAAGAATTCTATTCTATTCTATTCTATTCTATTCTATTCTATTCTATTCTAT
>WNWU01000002.1:52896738-52933156 GCA_012654045.1 Ptyas mucosa
CTATTCTATTCTATTCTATTCTATTCTATTCTATTCTATTCTATTCTGCGTGCTTTTTCCACTGGATGGTCTTGTTGACAATCCCAAAATACTAAACTGCAAAGGAAAATTCCATTAAGCTAAAACCAAAGAAATGACATTTTGGCCTTACAATGCATGCACCCAAACAACCTGTGAGCTCCTGTGAGCGACCCCACAACTAGCTTGAATTTTGTTGGCTATTACTGTTGCTAACACAGCCCTTTATGTTTCTGCTTTAAAGGCAGCTACGAATTGTGTGATGCTTTTGTGGGGCTGGGAGAGCCCTACATATCGGAGCAACATCTTCTAAACAACTTGATATTAGCTTTCATGCAATATCCTTAAAGCTGCTCTAAGTAAAAAATAAAAATAAAAATAAATCATCTCTCGGCTGAATAGGCTTCATGATGGAATGCTGGCAGGGAGATTTCATATTATTTGTCTACACCACGAAGCAAGCAACTATAGCCCTTGTAAAATGGCTAGCTGACTGGCTGCCATTATTATCCAAGCAATCTAAGTAGTTATGTTTCACACTACAGGGGTGTCGAGCATAATAGCGCTGTCTAGACGCCCTGCCTACAAAAAAAGAGAGATTGCCTTTCCTTCTGCTCTTGCTGGTCAAGTCAGGTTAATGATGATTGACTTAATGAGAGTCATCTGACTTCTAACCTCAGGAGAAGAGAACCTTATTTGCCAGTATGAACAATATTATACTCTTTCAAACAGAACAGACTGATTTCATTTGCTTGAGGTATTTCTACCTTACTCAACTGTTGTAGGGCCCAGAATAAATTGGCAGCTCTGGATGCTTGCTAATGTCACTGATTATAAAGAAGACAGGTTGTCTTGCTTTTTATCACAGCTCAATGTCCTCTTAATTGCAGGTACCGAACATTTCTTGTTCTCCTCTTCTAACCAGTAACAAATATCCCAGTCTTTTCATGGACAGGTGGTTTTGTTTTGTATCACACTTCGACAATACGCTGAGGAAAAGAGTGAAGAGTCTCTTTTGGAAATGTTGGAGTGGTGCTTTTCCTTTCTTTAACATGCCCAAATACAATTGTAGGCCTGTATTATTCCTGGGACTAAAACTACTAACAATAAAAAGCTCCAGTAGCTCTGCAAATTATAACTACTATAGTATTGTGTAATTCAGATCATTTAATAGAAAAGATTCTTCACCATGTACAGTAGCACTGGGTTTCACATTATGCTACTACCGGTTCACTGTGCACACCAGTGGTGGGATTCAAATTTTTTTTACTACCGGTTCTGTGGGCATGGCTTGGTGGGCGTGGCATGGCTTGGTGGGCATGGCTTGGGTGTGGCAGGGGAAGGATACTGTAATATCTCTATGCCCTCCCCACTCCAGGGGAAAGTTACTGCAAAATCCCCATTTTCTCCTGATCAGCTGGGACTTGGGAGGCAGAGAATAGATGGGGATGGTGCCAATCAGAATTTTTACTACCTGTTCTCCGAACTACTCAAAATTTCTGCTACCGGTTCTTCAGAACTGGTCAGAACCTGTTGAAACCCATCTCTGGCGCACACACTGGCTTTGGGTGTGCGTGCGCCCAGTTTGCGCATGTGTCTGCCTTCCATGTATTCGTCTGGCCTCAAAAACATGTCTAAATAGGATGGCATAGAGCCGGGGCAGGTGGGCGGCCCCCCTGCGATTTCTGCTACCGGTTCGAGTGAACCAGTCTGAACTGGCTGAATACCCTCTCTAATGTACAGATATAATAGTAATCTCAGCTTGTCCAACCCAAAGCTGGTCTATCCTGGAAATGTGCATTTGTAAAATTTGATACACAACCTCAATAATTTGTTTTATTTATTAAACTTGCATGCCATCCATCTCTCTACCAAATGACTCTAATCACTATTCAAACTTACGAGAGACTCAAACAACTTACTTATAACCTGTCTTCAAAGTTATAACTGCTGCATTCATGTGATCATGTTTTGAGACTTTTGCCATTTTCCCATCAACCCCCCCCCCCCATTGGATAAAATAGATTAGGTCTTAAACCCATGTGATTTATTTAATGACTGCAGTGACTCACTTAGCAGCCAAAAACAGTACTAAAATCAAGTTTGATTACTTGGTACATTGACTTATGACTGCAATGACTTATTATCAAAATTTGGACTCATTTGTAATCAGAGGTTTCAGAGGACATATACTTCTATATAATGAACATACATGGATAAACCCACAAAGAGAATCCAATATAGGTTTGAGAATATGCTAACAATGGGGGCATGCTATGCTGTTGGTGGTTGGCTGACTGAGAGATAAACATCTTTGTGACCCAAGCAATTAACCTTATATTAACACTTTTGATAAAAGGTCATCTGTTCCCAGTTTGCCTTTAGTTTTCCATTTTGCATGAAGATAGAGCAGCATTAATCTCCTAATGTCATCAAGGATTGGGAAGTACTACAGCATTTCCTTCTTAAAAATACGTGTTTGTTTTTAAATCCTCATTTGGTTTTTCTTACATAAGAACTGAATAAAATCCCTGTGGTCTATAGTAGCTACATTTTAGAAGCTTGCAGAATTAATTATATGGTGATTGAAAATAGTTTATGAGTGCATAGTTATTTACAGATGGTTTGAAATAATCAAGAGTTTGGCTCAATTCCCTGCTCTACTTGTAAGCATAACATTTTTTTTTTTGGAAATTCCCAGTAGTTATGTTCAGCTGACAGCTTTTGATGTGAAAAGCCAGAAAAAGATATAGTTAAGTTCTTTTTAAAGTAAATTAACAATATGGATTTTTCTCTCTGAATTTATCTATATATTCATGTATCGTTCTCTGCAAATGAAAAAGGATGTCATGTGTATATGAGAAAGGTATATGGGGGAAGAAGGAGGGAGGAAGAAAGGACCTCACAAATTATTTCCATCCTCTCTCCCCTCCTATTTAACATCTACCTGAAACCACTGGGTGAAATCATCCAATGACACGGGGTGGGATATCAGCAATATGCTGATGATACCCAGCTATATATCTCCACCCCTCATCAGTTCAGTGAGGTGGTAGATGTGATGTGCCGGTGCCTGGAGGCTGTGAGGGTCTGGATGGGAGTCAACAGGCTCAGAGTTAACCCAGACAAGACCGAATGGCTCTGGGTATTGCCCCCTAAAGACTATGTCGATTGTCCATCCTTGGTTCTGGGGAGAGAGAAAGCGCTCCCCTCAGAACAGGCTTGCAATTTGGGTGTCCTTCTAGACTTACCGCTGAGATTGGAACAACATCTGACAGCTGTAGCTAGGGGGACCTTTGCACAGGTTTGTCTAGTGCACCAATTGTGACCCTACTTGGATCAGGAGGCTCTCCTCACAGTCACTCATGCCCTTGTCACCTCATAGTTGGACTATTGCAACGCGCTCTACATGGGGCTATCCTTGAAAAGTGTTAGGAGACTACAGTTGGTCCAGAATGCAGCCGTGTGAGTTATAGTGGGTGCACCTAGATACACCCACATTACACTGATTCTCCGTGAGCTGCACTGGCTCCCTGTTGATCTCCGGGCACAATTCAAGGTGTTGGTTATTACCTTTAAAGCCCTACATGCTCAGGGCCAGGCTATCTTTGAGACCGCCTTCTACCACATAGCTCCCAGCGACCGGTAAGATCCCACAGAGTCGGTCTCCTCCGGGTCCCGTCAGCTAAACAAATGTCAGCTGGCGGGCCCGCGGGGGAGGACCTTCTCTGTGGCTGCCCTGGCTTTCTGGAACCAATTACCTCCTGAAGTCCGGACTGCCCCCACCCTATTGGCCTTCCGGAAAGCAGTAAAGACCTGCCTCTTCCAGCAGGCCTGGGGCTGTTGATCTCGTTATAGTGATCTTGCGAGACCTGGCCACAAATTGGAGTGTATGTGTTTTACTGTTTTACTGTTTTACTGTTTTACTGTTTTACTGTTTTACTGTTTTAATGTTTTAATGTTTTAATGTTTTAATGTTTTAATGTCTTCTTTTAACTTTTATATGGGATATTGTTGCATTGTTTTATTCTTGGTTGTAAGCTGCCCAGAGTCCCTCGGGAGTGGGACGGCATAGAGATGTGACAAAATAAATAAATAAATAAATAAATCTGTTTCACTATCACTCAGGTATCTCTCACTCAATCCAGATGAAAACGTTGAAAAAAATCATGCTAGTTGAAGAGTTTGTCCACATATCTTAAAGGTACCAAAATTGAGAAACAGTGGTGTATCCAATGATCAAAGTCATTTATGCTTGCAGTATAGCACTTTCCATGTTCTGTACTCACACTTAATAGTCTACAGCTGTTTGAGTACAGACTTCATTAATGTGTATCTACAAAACAGGTAAATACACAGATGATGGCATATCTGTTAGCTAATGATCTCCTGCTGCTCATCACATCCTGATGTTTTTTTTAATTATTATGCTGGAGTTGGTTTTATTTTTCTAGGTTCAATAAAGCAACAACAACAACAACAAACCTCCCACCAATTTCCAGAATAAAAGAGTTGGAAGGGATCTTGAAGTTCTTCTAGTCCAACCTACCCCCACCCTCAAGCTGGAAACCCTATACCTGTGATGGCGAACCTATGGCACGCGTGTCACAGGTGGCACGCGGAGCCATATCTGTGGGCACGCGAGTGTTGCCCTAGCTCAGCTCCAGTGCATGCCGGCCAGCTGATTTTCGGGCCTTCCGGGCCCATCGCAAGTTGGGAAACAGGCCGTTTCTGGCCTCTGAAGGGCCTCTTGTGGGAGGTGGGGAAGGTTGTTTTCGCCCTCTCCAGGCTCCAAGAAAGCCTCTGGAACCTGGGGAGGGTGAAAAATGGGCCTACTGGGCCCACCGGGCCATCACATGTCAAAAGCGTGGGGAGCGTGAGGGGATGTCACACACACGTGTGTGGGGGTGGGGCACATTGGATTATGGGTGTGGGCACACACACACGTGATACCCCTGTGCTCCCCCCGCTTTTGGCATGCAATGGCAAAAAGGTTAGTCATCACTGCCCTATACTATTTCAGACAAACAGTTGTCCAATTTCTTCTTAGAAACCTCCAGTAGTGGAGCACCCACAAATTCTGGAGGCAAGTCGTTCCACTGATTAATTGTTCTAACTGTCAGGAAATTTCTCCTTAGTTTTAGGTTGTTTCTCTCCTTGATTCATTTCTATCCATTGCTTCTTGTCCTGTCTTCAGGTGGTTTGGAGAATAGTTTGACTCCCTCTTCTCTGTGGCAACCCCTGAGATATTGGAACACTGCTATTGTGTCATTCCTAGTCCTTCTTTTCATTAAATTAGACTTTCCCAATTCCTGCGATCGTTCTTCATATGTTTTAGCCTCCAGTCCCCTTATCATCCTTGTGGCCCTTCTCTACACTCTTTCTAAAGTCCCAACATCTTTTTTTATATATATTGTGATGACCAAAACTGGATTAAGCAATGTAAAATGGCACCTAGAATTAAATTAAGCTCTTTGGGTATCAAAAGTGTGAATTTTTATGCACTGTGCATTTCATTTTGTTTTTTGAATGCCAGTTATTCCGTCCAGTGTTGCGAAGTGGCTGGATTAAACTGTTTTTGGAAGAGGGTGGATTTCTTTTGTAGTTTAAAGTTACTTTATTGCTTCCTCACTTTGAGATTGTTTTATTTATGACATGTAAATTAGATCCTTTCTGGATCGGGATGCCTTGCGCAGGTCACTCATGCCCTTGTCACCTCCCGGTTGGACTACTGTAATGCTTTCTACATGGGGCTCCCCTTGAAGAGCACTCGGAGGCTCCAACTGGTCCAGAATGCGGCCGCACGGGTGGTTATGGGTGCAACCCGATGTGCCCTCGTGACACCCCTCCTGCGCGAGCTGCACTGGCTCCCAGTGGTCTTCCGAGTGCGATTCAAGGTGTTGGTCACCACCTTTAAAGCGCTCCATGGCGTAGGACCCGGATACCTTTGAGACCGACTTCTGCCACCAATAGCCTCCCACTGGCCAGTTCGCTCTCACAGAGAGGGTCTCCTCAGGGTGCCATCGGCCAAGCTATGCCGGCTGGCGACACCCAGGGGGAGGGCCTTCTCTGTGGGAGCCCCAGCCCTATGGAATGAACTGCCCCCAGAAATGCGTAAGATCTCCGACCTCCAGGTATTTCGCTGTGCCCTTAAGACCCTGTTGTTCCGCCAGGCTGGGTTATCAATGTAATAATTTTAAAACAGGTGTTTTAATTTTTGGGGTCTTAAATTGAGCCGAACTATTTAATAATTTTAATTATTTTAATTGATGTTTGTCTTGTGCTTTTAATAGGCTGTACACCGCCCTGAGTCCTTCGGGAGAAGGGTGGTATAGAAATAAAATTATTATTATTTATTATTATTAAAACAGACAAATCAATTGTTCAAAACTGTGCATATGGCATTTGATACCATGTACTAATCTTCTTTAAAAAAGGGAGATTTTTTTGGATGCCATATCTAAACTGGAAATAAATTCTTTGTTGAACTTTTTGGTTTGACAAATTCTTGTACATAGATGTGTAAATTATTTTTACATGTATTTTATATGCATTAGTCTTAACATCTCATTTTATCCAATAATATTTTTCAATACAAGTAGTCCTTGACTTACGACTACAATTGAGCCCAAAGAAGGAGCCTTGGTGGAGCAGTGGACTAAAGCGCTGTTAAATAGCACTTAGCATTTAAGCATTAATTTTAAATGTTTTAATTGGTTTGTTAGTTTTAAATTTTGGGGCCAAATTTATATAAATTTTAATTGCTTTTAATGTTTGTATTTCATGTTTTTAATTCTGGCTGTACACCGCCCTGAGTCCTCAGGGAGAAGGGCGGTATATAAATTGGAAATTAAATTAAATTAAATTAAATTAAATTAAAGCTGCCAGCTGCCTGCAATTACTGCGAGTTCAAATCTCACCAGGCTCAAGGTTGACTCAGCCGTCCATCCTTCTGAGGTAGGTAAAATGAGGACCCGGATTGTGGGGGCAATAAGCTGACTTTGTATAGTGTTGCCCCATTTTACAACCTTTTTGCCACAGTTGTTAAGTGAATCACTGCAGTTGTTCAGTTGTTAAGTGAATCTGTCCTCCCCATTGGCTTTGCTTGTCAGAAGGTTGAAAAAAGTGATTACATGATTCTGGGACATCACAACTGTCATAAATATGAACCAATTGCCAACATCCTAATTTTGATCACGTGACCGTAAGGAAGCAGCAATGGTTATAAGTGTTAAAAACGGTCATAAATCACTTTTTTTTCCAGAGCTGTTGTAACTTCGAACGGCCATTAAACGAACTGTTGTAAGTCAAGGTCTACCTGTACATCCTCTTTTTTTAAAAAAGTTGATATACATTCAAATATTATATTTACAAATTATGGGAATATGGGCAGGGAAAATTGTTTAATCAATGTCATGTGCAAAAATGTTGCAAACTGTAACAGAGTCTTTACTGTTCATCTTTATTTAATAAAATTAATCTTTTGGACCAATATGTAGAAGACAGTCTCTTTGACTATTTATAATGAGTCAGACAAAAATGTGTTGTGTTAGAGAAGTCTTAAAGGGTCAGCTATGCTTTACAAACAGCTGCCACTCTCATATGAAACATCTGGTTTTCTAACACCAGTATTATCAAGATATTAATTTGTCTTTTTCTTGAACAAAAATATATATTTATTATGCAGGAACAGTCACTTAAAATGTTAATGTTCTTATGATTATAACAAAGTTGAGAAAGAGATAATCTTTTCACAATTCCGTTTTTAGCTGAAACTTTTATTTTGGATGGAAAACAGTAAATACATGTAAATAACCCAGTGGTAGCTTTAAAGAGCAATGAAAGAATTTGCTGTATATTAATAGAAGTTCAAAGATTGTTTAGGGAGCAGAAATATAATAACAAAAGCTTTATAACAGAAGAATTGCAGTTAGAACCACAACAAATTATTTTCAAGAATTTACACTTCTACACAAATTATTTACACAAATGAGCCTCCTTTCCAGGCTGCAATGACTCTTATTTCTATTTTAAATAAGGACTAATCAAAAGTTAATTCTAAAAATACTTTTCTGAAGCATGAGTTTCACAAGTAACTCCAGGTTGTCAATCACAGGCTGTGACTATCCTAGGATTCCATGTTATTGACAGATTGCCCTTAGAGCTTTTCAATGGGAAAAAAAAACCTATTAAAGTTGCTTGTTCCATTGACTGGAAGTTCACAGGCTCTGTCGTTTCCTCAGTACAAGGCAGCTAAGCTCTTTGTGGTATTGTGCTGAGATTATTGTTACAATTGATTGGACAAGTTACGCAAGACATCACTCAACCCCTTGAGTCATGTTTGTAATACTTTGGGACACCATTCCACGATGGTGTTGGCAGGTTGTGCCCCATTATGGACATACCCAATTATTTGAATGACCTCTTGGTGGTTCATGTATCTAATCACTTGACCCAATTATTCAGCCAGTGTCATTTTGTTCAACTCCAATAACCACATAACACAAGAAATGAAGAAAAAGAAAACTTTCTCACCACGCATGTTAGCTCAAAGGCACCATAAAGGAAATAAAAAAACCTTAAAGCAAGATAAAAGTCTATAGAGATTCTCAGTCATTCAAGTTATGGTTGTCCCAAAGGTGCTTTTTCAGGTGGCAACTGGACTTTCTTGCTTTTTCTCCAAGAAGCTTCTTCGGCTGTGACAGGATAGTGGAGAATCCTTCCGAAGAAGTTTCTTGGATAAGAAGTGAAATGTCTTCAAAAGAAAAAACAAGACAGTCCAATTGCCTCTTGAGAAAGCACCTTTGGGTTAAAGCAAGATAGAAAAAGAGAACCCTCTTTCACTGAATAGCTTTGTATGATATGCTTCAGTTTAATACAGACAGTTCTCAATTTATGACTGCTTAAGCAATCAAAGTTATCACGTTCCTCCATAGGGCTACTTACAACCAGGATTTGAAGTTCCAATGGCTGTACCCGCCCATGGTCATGTGACTACATTTTGGATGCACTGTAATTGACCACATTTATAGATATTTGCAGTGTCCCATAATTTACAGTGCTTTTTGCTGGAAGCTATCCTCCTTATTCCAGTTGAGTTTTGCACTTAACATTTTTTTTAATAAGAAAGGGAAGGGGTGGACTAGATTACCAGCTTAGTTGCATACTTGTGCTGTAGGCAGCATGGAAAGTTCAGGTACATTGGGTACCTCAGCTGAGGTACATTTCTGCCAATATACCATAAATGCAACTAAATTCCAGTTTTACCCCAGGGATGCTCATGCTATTTTCTGCAAGGTAGAATTCCTAATGTAGAGAACACATTGGAAGCCAGTCTGTGTCACCTTCTTGCCATCAGTCAGGAGGTAGATGCACAGGACTGGCACAAATTTAGGATATTAATTTTTTTCAAGTGCCATTTAACAACTGGAGCAATAACTATAACCAAACTGAGAGACAGACGTGAGAAATTCCTGTTGGATCTAGAATGTCACTGGCAGACTGAGAAAATGTGTAGATGTTTTGTGTGAACTCAGGGTAAGTGTTTTCAGGAGACTTTTATGTGGAGTAGTAGACCCGGCATTGACATCCTCATTGCTGTGGAGTGTCCTCTTAGTGTCCCATTATATTTGGCATTACATATGAATATATCTGGTTCAGGCTTGACTGGTACAAGCATCACGAAGATAAATAGCTAGTTGCTCTACTATTTTGCATCTTTCTCTTTGAGACCAAAACCCAGATCAACTTTAATTTCAACAGTTTGCAAAAATACAGCTTATATCCGACCAGTGCTAGGTCCTAAAGGTGCCTTTTTCAAAAGACAATTGGACTTTCTTGGTTTTTTTCTTTGAAAGTTTTCACTTCTCATCCAAGAAGCTTCTTCAGTTCTTGGATGAGAAACAGTGGTGGGTTTCTACTGGTTCGCCCCAGTTCGGGTGAACCAGTAGTGGCGGTATAGGAGGCTCCGCCCACCTGCCTAGATGACATCAAGGATGTTCTGCGCATGTACAGAAACACTGCACATGAGCGAAGCGAGTGCGTGCACCCACACGCTCACAGTTCCGAACCAGTAGTGAAGGAAAGTGAAACCCACCACTGATGAGAAGCAAAATGTTTTCAAAGAAAAGAACAAGAAAATCCAGTTGCCTTTTGGAAAAGCACCTTTGGGATAACCCATGACCTGGATAATTGAGTATCTCCATAGACATTTGGCCAGGGCTAGGTCAGAAGAGGTCCCACTGAGATTCCTGCTCTAATAGGGTGAAGGGCTTCATTGCTGTCTCAGGGACCTCTTGGTCTTGCCTTCCTCCTGGATGTGGCTATGGTTTACCTGTAAATGGTAAGAAGAACAAGAATAATGAACAGGAGTATCTACATCAGCAGTGAAATTCAGCAGGTTCTGGAGAACCGGTAGTGGAAATTTTGAGTAGTTCAGAGAATTGGCTAGTACCACCTCTGGCTGGTCCCAGAGTGGAGTGGGAATGGAGATTTTGCAATATCCTTCCCCTGCCATGGCCACCAAGCCATATCATGCCCACCAAGCCACACCCACAGAACCGGTAATTTTAAAAAATTGAATTTCACCGCTGATCTACATGCCTTGTTCTTCCTATCTGGATGAGTAATAGGATTCAGAGAAATAGGGAAATGAGCAAGCAGAGGCCATAGAGTGAGAAAAATGAACCAGAGTCTCATTCAACCAGGAGAGAACCTTCCTGAGAGTATTTATGCATTCTTCTTCCCCCAGTATTAGAAGCAGCATAGCTTCTGTCCAGCCCAGTCCTCCAAACGTTGTTATTCATACTGATCATATTAAATTGATTTATGAAGTACGTCATGGTAATGTTTGAAAACATAGAGTTGGAATGGGATGTTTTCTAGAAAGTCACCCAACTCAAACAGTTGCCCGCTGTTCAATATAAACTTGTACATAAAATGGAGTTTCTGCCAAAGGAAACTGAGGAACGGTTGAAGAGTGGAAAGTCCTGGAGATTTGTCTAGCTTTGCTTTGGTGCTGGTTCCATAAGCTTTGGTGCTGGTTCCTGAATCCCACTTAAAGGGCTGATCTAGAGTGCAGCATATGCCCTACAGTCTTTTTCCAGCTTCAGGAACTTCCTATGGTACCAGAGGTGGTATTCAGTTGGTTTGGACCGGTAGCACTGTGCGCGAGAGCAAAGCGCATGTAAGGGAGGCCGGTCACATGTGTGGAAGTTGCACGCGAGCGCCTAACTGGTGGTAAAAATATGTGAAACCCACCCTTGTATAGTACCCTCTCATTTGCCATGCTTTCCTTATTTCATGTCATTATACAGGAAAACTGTACAGATTGCTAAATCTGCTTTCCATCTCTTATAAATTGCGTGCCAGATTTTGAGCACGCTTCAACACCCACAAATTGGAAGCAGGTTTTCAAAATGCTCAGACCTCACGTTTTCATTGTGTTGAATTGTTCCATGGACAGTACTTTTCTTCATAACTTTAGGTTGCTTTTTCCACAAATAAAACTGCAAAATTTGTGGTTGACATTTTTCCCTGTTGGGATGGGTACTGAAACGTGTGTATCAATAGATGACAATAAAAAAGAAAAAAGTCAATGTGCTAAGACATTCTTAACTAATTATTTTATTTAGTTACTTCAATTTATTTATTTTTTACAGGAGTGAATTTTTAGGACATTAAACTTTCTTTCTGGTAGCATTATGTACAGATCAAATTAAGTCTTCCCAAATGAATCACTTTTTATAGGAGAGTTCTGATTAGGCAAGTAATAAAAATAAAGATTTTTTTCCTCATAGTTTCCGGGAGAAAAACGTTCAAGTGCACAGGTGTATAGTACTATCAGGTTTGGGCTAAGAAGTTGGAACATTTATACAGGTAGCCCTCAACTTACAATGGTTCATTTCGTGGCCATTCAAAGTTACAGTGGTACCAAGAAAAGTGACTTATGACCATTTTTCACACTTACAACTGTTGCAGCATCCACAGGGTTACTTGATCAAAATTCAGATGTTTGGCAACTGACTCATATTTATGACGGTTGCGGTGTCCTGGGGTCATTGATCACCTTTTGATGACCTTCTTACAAGCAAAGTCAATGGGGAAACCAGATTCATTTATCAACTATGTTACTAACTTAACAACTGCAGTGATTCACTTAACAACCATGGCAAGAAAAGTCATAAAATAGGGCAAAAATCAGTTAACAAATGTCTCACTTAGCAACATAAATTTTGGGTTCAATTGTGGTTGTAAGTCAAGGACTACCTGTTACCTCCAGCAAATTAAGTCTTTTCTGGAAACCTAAGGGGAAAAATGGAAACCAAAATACACTTAGATTGAAAAGTTATAATAGCAATAGCACTTACTTTACAGCCCTCTCTAAGCAGTTTACAGAGCATATTACCCGAACAATCTAAGTCCTCATTTTACCAAACTTGAAAGGCTGAGTCAACCTTGAGCCAGTGAGAATCGAACTGCCAAACTGCTGGCAGTCAGCAGAAGTAGCCTGCAGTGCTGCATTTTAACCACTGCGCCACAACGGATCTTGGTTGAATGAGAGTCAGAGGACATTACTATGATGCTTTTTTAAAAAAAATCAGTTGTATCTGATTCTTGGAGGCTGCCTGGACAAGTCCCTCCAGTTTTCTTGGTAAGGTTTTTCAGAAGTGGTTTGCCACTGCCTCATTCCTAAGGCCGAAAGATTGTGATATGCCGAAAGTCATCTAGCTGGCTTTGTGCCTAAGGTGGAACTAGAATTCACAGTCTCCTGGTTATTAGCCTGATGCCCAAAGCAAAAACCCTTTGTAAGTTTAAAAACTACTAGATGCCAAGAATCAAAAGTCTTGTGGTACCTTTTCTAACTCCTGGGTAAACCAGACAGGAAACATGTCTAGAACACGTCTAAAGTAAATTTATTATTTAAATAAATTATTTAAATTTAATTAAATTATGTGATTTAATTCAATTAATTAAATTCAAATTTAATTATTTAAATTTAGATAAAGTGAATATATTATTTATTTAAAATAAATAAATTTATTTAGAAAATGTCTAAATAAAACATGTCTAAAGCGTACCAACATGCCTACCATCCCTGTCTTAATATCCCCTTTTATTCATACCCATTTCATGTATTCATAATCATGTTTATACTTACATCTGTTATCTAATACATGCTTGACAAAATAAATAAATAAAATAAAATAAATAGATGAACTAAATCTACTTCACTGCAAGGCTACATTATCAGAATCTTGAAATTCTGAAGGTACAAAATTCCCACCATCTCTTTTAACCATCTGATCGATGTGGGGAAGTCTTTCATAAGTTTCTTTCTATGACTGTTAAGCAACTGTGGGCTCCTGCCTCTCTTATCTGGCCATTTCCTTAGGCAGCATCTCTTTCCTTCATCTGTTAAGGTTATTCACACAGTCCATTAAGTGTTTTTAGGACTGTGGGACCGGTCTATCAGGGCAACCTGGTCTATCCAATTATGGGATGGAGCATACTACTTCTGTTTTCGCCTTTCAGCCCCAATCCAGGGGCCTTCGCAGGCAGTCGCTTTTGCGGCAAACTATTTTTGTGTTAAATTTATGTTTTACCAACAAAGAAATAAAGGGAGACTAGTATAGATCTATTTCAAGCTATTTAGCTCTCATCAGCTAGCCATACCCTTGTGGGATTCGAACCTGGGCTGCTTACATATTAGGTAGATGTATTAATCTCTAAAACATGGGTTCTCCTCACTTTGTCAGCTATAACAGGGGAGAGATTACCAGTAAGTGTTTTTTCTCTGGTGGGACCGGTCTATCAGGGCAACCTGGACTACCCAATTATGGGACGGAGCATACTGCTTCCATTTTATATATTTTATTTTATATATTCCATTATATTATCACCCTTTATTAAAAAGCATAAGTTTTCAAAATAAAGGCAGCTGTGTTCACAAAAGCTGATCATTTAATAATATGTGTTAATCAGATAAGAACTATCAGATCCTTATGATTTTTTTCCCTAACTGACTAACACAGCATTCCTCCAACAATGTGTACTTAGAAAAAAAATCCTGTTTTGAATTCTTGTTTTGGTAGTTTCTTTAGGATGAAGCAATTGGCACAGGTTTTTTTATCAGAGCATTTAGACTAAAAAAATCCAGCATTTGTAGCTATGGCCTCTAACATATACATTGCTCAACTATTAAATTATCTTCATCATATCAGCCTCCCAAGCCATAGTAAAGTTTTTGGAAAACCTTAATTTGGCTCTAGCATAAGCAATTTGTATAGATAGATAAACACCTAAATACTAGGGCCTGGGCAACAATGAAACTACAGAAAGCAAAATCTTTACCATGCTGCAAAAAAAGTTCCAAAATCTGTCAAGAAGCAAGGTACAAGTTGGATGTTGTGCAGATAATAAGCTATGTTCATACCAATTGAGATCCACCAACACCAAACTAGAATCTAAACGTGAAGAGCCAGAATGGACTACAAGATTCCTAATGGCAAAAAGTTTGAGCTAGTACACAAACCATCTATTGACAGGTTTACATTTCCACATAAATTGAATTAATAATTTCCTAAATCAAATACAAAGTTTTGACCTCATTGATCTGTTTCTTTTATTTGGCACTGTGTAAATTGACACTACATATATGGCCGAACATTGAGTGATTAATTTAACTTCCTTCCTTCCTTCCTTCCTTCCTTCCTTCCTTCCTTCCTTCCTTCCTTCCTTCCTGTTGATTTATATATCCAGCTCCCACTGTGTTCCCATTGAGATCCTCATTTCAGCAGGCAAACCTAACATTCCTATATGTAGGAAATAACCAGGCTGAGCCTGAAGGAGGGGTCAAACGCATCATCAGTCATGAGTCCCATGAGACCTAAGTTCAGCCGACCTTGAATGCCTTCTTAATTCCTTTCATTTCCCTTGACTGTTAGTAGCTCAGATTCTTCTAGAGACCTTAGGCTTGAAATAAATCTTTATACTTATTTGAACTGCCTGAATCTCCTAATTTCCCTGGCACTTAACACTATACATTCAGAATTATTTTGGTTTTACTTAATATGCTCCAGTAATGGCATCTTCCTTCCCTTCCATTACCTGAAAGAGAAAAATCAAAGAATACAAAGGTCTCAAGCTGAAGAAATGAAATTAGTGTGATTTTAGCTCTAACGGATGGCTCTGTTTGTGACTATATCTTCAGTGGTTTTTTATTCTCAATCGCCTTTTTCCAAAATTCAGCTTTTGTCCTTCCTTCTTTGATTTATTAAAGAACAGAAAATAATTCTAGGACTTGCTGAGCTTGTAATTCGGGCACAACTTTAGGCAATAAAATGGTCAAAATTTGATTCTTTTGTGTGTTGTAGAATGCTTATTTTCCCCCCCAGCCTTGACTGCATTTAGCATCTAGCAAAATGTTGTTTGAGAGCATTCAAAAACAAGCTCCAATCCAACAAAACCAATGTGCAACTAGTCATCAGAATCTGGAAGCTGCCTTTTTGCAAAGAAATTCCCTACATATTTGTTCAAAAGTCATCTCAGTGTTTTCAAGGATTACAAGCATTTTAGACATGCCCAATCATATATTTAGAGGTTGTTATACCATCAAAAGGGATGCAGTGGCTCAGTGGCTAAGACCCTGAACTTGTCAATCGAAAAGTGGGCAGTTCAGCTGTTTGAATCCCTAGTGCCGCATAATGGGGTGAGCTCCCGTTACTTGTCCCAGCTTCTGCCAACCTAGCAGTTCGAAAGCACATAAAAAATGCAAGTAGAAAAAATAGGGACCACCTTTGGTGGAAAGGTAACAGCGTTCCGTGCACCTTTGGCATTTAGTCATGCCAGCCACATGACCACGACCAGAGACGTCTTTGGACAGTGCTGGCTCTTCGGCTTTGTAACGGAGATGAGCACTGCCCCCTAAAGTCAGGAATGACTAACACATATGTGCGAGGGGCACCTTTACCTTATACCATCAAAAGGACTTTTCTGTCCATACCAGTTTGCCTATGTTGTGGTGAGACTGATTTCTTTGCAATCAGTTCATACCCAAGTATATTATATGAATCTGGATGACTGAAATCAAATGAATATTTCTGATCAAATGCAATGGAATGATAGAGGTAAATAAAGACAAGCAATAGTTCAGAATGGACTACTCAAAGATAGCCCAGACAAATGTTGTATATGCCAAAGCATGGAAACACAAGCTTCTATTCATAATATAAGCAATGGTGAACTTCAGAACAAGATAGTAGTGAAGTGCCAAGCCTTGAAGTTTCCTCCAAATAATTCCATATCGATAATGGCCATCACGAGTAGCAAACACATCCATTGACAATCCTGGGATTGACACTGTCATCCCAAACCCTAATCAGCTGCCTCTGCTCAACGCAATACCTTTTTCTTTTTTAAAAACATGTTATAGGCATGGAAAAGATGGCCTCATATGTAGACGCATTGATTTTGAAGGTGCCTCTAAGGTCAGTGAATCCCACCTCCTGCTTAGGGCAGAAATAAACTATTCCCCACAAATAAGTTTCTAGCCTCTGCTTAACACATTCAATGAAAGGGAGCCTACCGCCTCTCTGGGTGATTGATTCCATTGTCAAACTGCTCCTACTATTAGGAAGTCTTTCTTTTTCTTTATCATCATTTTAAATCTGCCTGTCCTGAAACTTCAATCCATTATTCCATGACCTTTACTCTGGAAAGACAGAAAACAGGTCTTGACCTTCTCTTTGCAGTTATCTGAAGAGAGCTATCATGCCTCCCCTCACTTTTTTCTTCCCCAGTCTATATTGATCAATTCCTACAGAAATTGTAGGATGTAGATTAGCAGGAAGTAGAAATGTTTCTACTTCCTGTTAATTAAGGTGACCAACTTTTTTACAATGAGAAGGAGGACGCAAATAAATTGAAGAAAAAAATATCGTAAATAAAAGAAACATTTTATTCATTGCAAAAATAATACAGAGTAGTAAACAAAGCCACTTGTGCGCGGTGCACTCTCTCAAAACAATTCTCCTGTGGGGATCTCATGCGTCTCGCCGCACTATACTCGCCGCACTATAATCGCATCTCGCCGCACTATACTGAGCCTTGACGAATCGTCATGTCAAATACAAATACGTCACATCACACGCAGCGGATTGGATCGACATCGATCAAATACAGAGATTTACATATTAGTCTTCAAATATCGAAAAGGAGGACATGTAGGAGGACACTTTTTGAGAGAGGACAGAACTTACAAAAGAAGGATTGTACTCCCTAAAGGAGGACAATTGGTCACCTTATGCTAATCCTTTTTGCCCTCTGAATAAGTTCCACTTTGTCTGAATCTTTCTTGGAGACAGTACTTGAGGTCTGACCACATGGAAACCATATTTTTACTGATGCAGCATAAACTGAATTCCAAGAAATTTTTCACAGGTGTGATTATCAACGCTTTGCTGAGATCAAGCTTTATTAATTCAGCAACCTTCCCACCAAGTATTATAGAAGTTATTCAGTCAAAATATAGAAGTATATTCAGTCAAAATATGAAAAACATTTTCTAGCAAGAATTGTTCTAGAAAAATCCATGCAAATTTCTGGTATTTTACCATATTGTTTTCATAATAGCTAATCTTCTTTCAATTCTGATCTGGAATCTTCCCAGGAATTGATGCCAGCACAAGAATTCTGTAGTTTCTAAGATCTATACTGGTATACACTCTTTATTATTTTTATTTGTAAATTATATTATTTTCTGTGACAAAATAGTTTCCAAGTAATATATATTAATACAGTAGTAAACCATCCTGAAAACATTGTGATATTCTGTATGTCTTTATACCAAGTTCTCTCAAGAACAGGCCTGCAGAGTTGACACTGACAATAGTAACCAATATATATTAATCACTAAATAATATATATTAATAGTAAACCACAGTTTGAAACCACTTTCAAACTGTTGACAAGAACATTTCATGGATATTCTTTATGGATATTCTTTACAGCTGCATTTGAGGGAGACACTGTTGCTATAATATGACAGTACCTATTATTGTATTTATAAGGTCCAGGGCTTAAAATATTCCAGCTGCATCAGTGATTGTAAAATTAATATCCAGTATTTATTTTGTTGACGTAAAATGAACTAAAAATCAACAACAAAAAAAAAGAATCTTCTGTTGGATTTATTTCTATCTGGCCAAAAAGATTTGAACTTGATTACTGTTTCAAGTCACTAGCTGGATCATCAGAATTTAGGATTATTAATGTTGCTGAGAATCCATATTTAATATCTGAAATCATACTCTTCTTTTTTTTTTGTTGCTGAAACTGGGTTTATATATTTTGAATTTCACTGGTCGCTGATGAATATTGATATGTTTCATTACATATTGATTTCTTCTAATGGGAGTTGCCTTGAATATGAAAAGATTATATAAATACATTTAAAATGTATGTCACACAATCATGTCTATAGTATTCAATAATGCATTTCTATCTCTCTTATTTCTATCTCTCTTATCAAGCAATGAGTGTAACAACCACCCACCCATCCTTTCTTTATTTTATTGTGGAGCCATAGTTGGAGTTTGTAGAACTGTACATAAAAGTAAAACATATGTTTTATATGCTCAGATCACCTTTCTTGAATGAACAGCTTTATTGTTTGGGCTGTTATGAATCAACAGTTGGGAACGGCAAATAAATTTAGAATGAAGAGATGGAACTCTGAAAACATTGTGATATTCTGTGTGTCTTTATATTGAGTTCTCTCAAGAACAGGCCTGTAGAGTTGACATTGACAAAGTTAAATTTAGCCCACAACTCTATAAGTGGCCCACTAGAGCAAGGGTGTCAAATTCATGTTGTCATGGCAACGTGAAGTGATGTATCATGACTTTTTCCCCCTTTGCTAAACCGGGCGTGGGCGTGGGCGTGGGCAATGTGTGGCACTCTGGCCCATGGGCCGCGAGTTTGACAGCCCCGCGCTAGAGTATTAATAAATTTTCTCAACTTGTTGGAGGCAGGATGCTCTATACCTATCAGAGTTTTCTCGGTAAACTAGATTTCACATTACTGATATAAAATATTCTGTAGTTAAAACTTTTACACTTCTTGATTATCCCCAAGGCTTACTTTTGTTCTTGGCCGAAGAGAGAAGAAATAATGCTTTCAGGAAAATGATACTTGAATGGATTCACAAAAGGTAATATTTTTCTTCCTGCTCCCACAACTGCAAGGATTCTTTGAAGCTTCTTATATAGTCCAGATCAGGGGTGGGTTCTACTTATCTTTACTACTGGTTTGTAACAGGGCCGCGTGTGCATGCTCGCTTCACTCGTATGCACGCGTGCTCTTCTGCGCATGCGCAAAAGCATTTTGATGACATCAGGGTCAGTGGGCGAACCTCCCGCTGGTTTTCCTACCGGTTCTATAGAACCGGTGCAAACCGGGGGCAATCCACTACTGGTCCAGATGCTTTGGGATTCCACATATTAAAGACTTCCAACATTGTAATTTCTTATGTATGGCAACGAAAGTCATATTAGCTCAGATACAAATATTTTCTATATCAGCAGGGAGGATTTTCATTATCCAGGAAGGAGTGTTTCTTCTACCGAGATGTAGCAACCATCCTCAATGTCAGAATGTCTGTTACTAACAGAGTTTTTGAAGCAACTCTGTGAGGCATTCATAGGAAATCTGATGGACACTTTTTGATAGTATACTATTTTTTTTTATTCAGTCCACTGAACTAATTCACAAGACCAGTCTCTCAAAAGTCTATTGTAAAGGATTTCAGAGATAGCTTTGAAGAAGGTATGCAGTCACCATAATGTCAACATTAGCTTAGCCCTGAAAGGCAGGAGGAGGTGAGGAAGAAACTCAATATTGTCTTGCCTTTGGTATAAGAGGGAGTGATAGAAAATCTCTGTTGGGCTTTCAAGATTCATTTTGCCCTATAACAGTAAGGGAGTGTTTCATGAATTCTCGTGGTGCCAGTTTCCTGAACTGGCCTACCTCAAAAGGTTGACATCAGTACAGGGGTGAAATCCAACAGGTTATGGAGAACTGGTAGCGGAAATTTTGAGTCGTTCGGAGAACCGGCAAATACTATCTTTGGCTGGCCCCAGAGTGTGGTGGGAATGGAGATTTTGCAGTATCCTTCCCCTGAAGTGGGGAGGGAATGGAGATTTTGCAATATCCTTCCGCCAGGAATGGGGAGGGAATGGAGATTTTGCAGTATCCTTCTCCTGCCATGCCACCAAGCCATGCCCACCAAGCCACAGCATGCCCACCAAGCCCCGCCCACAGAACTGGTAGTAAAAAAATTGGATTTCACCACCGTATCAGTGTCAGATGGATAGAAGATGTTAATCTGGGTTTAAGAGTCTGCCCACATGTTTGAGTGAGTACAGGTTCTGACCTAAGTCTTGGCCAAACTTCGAATGATCGCTGATGCATTGAGAATCTATGTATGAATCTATGTATTTTTAGAGCCTTCAAGTCAATTTCCTTCCTAGAGCTGAGAGAGATTGACTGGCTCAAAGTTACCCAGCTGCTTTGTTTCTAAAGCAGGACAAGAACTCCTGGTTCTTAGCCTTGTGCTTTTAACTACAATACTACATTAACTCTCATGTTAAAGACACAATTGTTCTTTTTTGTCTTTGTGCAGAATTAACAACAATGCGGGTCTTAATTTACTTCTAACAGCTTCATTCCTTAGTCAAACCCATTTGATTTTGTGACCCCTTGAAGCCATTGCATTCACTATCTAGTGCCTGGTACAGTGAGACTACAAGTCATTTTGGCTTTTAAAAAAGAGGTGTTAATACAGCAGCTGAAACAGCAGCTAATTCTGGAAAGCAAGCAAATATTTTAGAAATATAAAAGGATGTAATTTGTGGGGGTTTGTTTAAAGAGCACTTTTCAGCCCAAAGAACAAGACTCCATTAACAACCTCATTATTATAAAAATTGATCACATCCCAAATTGTTTATTTTTAAACTGAGCTCCTTCAACTTTTATACAGTCAACTGACAGTTTTTATTTTTGTCTCCAAGTCAGCAAGAAACCACTCACTGATTAAAAAAAAAATAGGCATCTCATGCGGTGCCTATGAAAATATAGTTATATTCCAGATAAACGATATGTATTCTCAAAATGTATCATTTGCTTTTCATCTACGATGAATGTTAAGGTTTTGTAGATTATTCTGCATTTAATTTTTTTAAAATAGTGCAATATAATAGATATAAAATCTTTCTTCCTCTCTTCCAAAAGTATCAGATGCTGTAATGTTTACTTTGATTTAAAATCCAATAGGCAATATCCAACAATATATGCATTACATACCCAGCAAGCAATTCCTTTTTTTAATAATTGACATTAGGCAGAGTACAGAAAAAAAAGTTAACCACAGTATAGAGTACAGAAAAAAAAAGTTAACCACAGTATACCAAACAAATTAAAGGCATGAGATACGAAAAAGGAAAGAGCCCTGAGTCCTTCGGGAGTAGGGCGGTATATAAATCTAATTAAAAAAAAAACATAGCTAATACTAGTGTATATCAGCACTTCTCCATACCTAACTCCCCTTGCAAATCATCCTTCTTTCCACCATGTTTATTTGACCACTTCGTACAGTATCTTTTGTTACTTCTCTTTCTCAACTCTATCCAACCATGACTTTCTCAATCTTCTCTTCCTTTTCAACTCATTCACCCTTCTGTCCTTTATTTGGTTTATGAGTATCTTCTTATTTTTCATTCTCTATATGACAAGCCATCTCAACATGCTTCTTCCGCGCTACTCACTATCTTTCATAGTCAGTTCATAATCATTCATTGTTGGACCTAAATTGGTTTTTTCCGCAGACTTAAAAATCTAATTCCCACTGCAATCAACTTTTATTTTTTCCTAATGTGCCCCATTTTTACTTTTCTATCTCTCCCCTTACACACACACACACACACACACACACACACACACACACACACACAGAGAGAGAGAGAGAGAGAGAGAGAGAGAGAGAGAGAGAGAGAGAGAGAATCTATAAATATACATTTAAATTGTATTAAGTGCTAATGTATCATAGATCCAATAATGACACATTCAGATATATGCATTTGAGAAATTTATGCAGTGGGTGATGCATAAACACAAAATAATAATAACAATGAGTAAATAAGTATGAATGCAAGTAGCTACATTATGGTGAAGGACAGAAAATGAATCAATCAGAATTTCTAAAAAGCATAATATACATGGATAATTTTCACCACCATCAAATAAAGGATAATGTTTGCTTAAACTGATATTGATTGTAACTTATATCTATGCACTGATAGATGTTTGGTAATGATTGTGTGTGAGAGAGAGGGGGGGGGAGGAGGGAGGGAGGGAGGGAAAAGGGGAGGGAGTGGGGGAGATATGAATATATAGAAAGCAGGTTCAAAGTATTCCTGGTGAATCTAGTCTGATTACTGCTATTTTATTCTGTTTGTGAAAAACTTTTAAAATACCCCAAAATAATTAATGGATTGAAAATAATAACAGCCATATTTTCTTATCTTTTGCAATTCGGTGTTTCAAAGCTCCGGTTTAAAGATTTTATCATTTTTAGCATTCTTATTTATTTTTATCATTGTATTATTCACCCAGTGCTATTTTTCCTCCACTAAAAAAAAATGCTTGATCTGAGACAGACTTTTATCAAAAGAAAAGGGATGACGGATTTATTTATTTATCTATTTATTTATCAATTTATTGTGTTTCTAGATGGCATATTCCTCATGTGTTCTAAAATATCTGTCAATTCTCTGGAGATTAGAGGAAAGAGTGCAAAGGATCAAAAAGCAGGAAGGAAGCAGCATTAGATATAACTCTCAAATAATAAAATATATACTGTTTTTATTTAAAGGCTATCCATAAACAAAAAAGTCGAAATATTTTTTTATAGTGGAATTCATCATCATAAATACATCCAGTGAAGACCTTTAGATCTATTAGTCTGAATCTCAAAATGAGATTAGGGAGAATTAAGCCTTCCTTAATTTGGGGCAATCCAGACACATTCCTTCTTGCAACAATCCCAGTACTGCCTGTGGACAGCTATCACAGACCACAGTCCCTAAGGATATAGATGGATTTAGGCTCCTAAATGAAGTAATATTCCAACCGTTTTCACTGAACAGGTGCCTCCCTTTTGGTTTTCCACTAGGTGTCTGGAAAAGCCATCAAGCAATAAATCTGTGAAAACCCTTCAGAACTCTCTTTGACTACTTTGAAGGAACTGCCTTTGAAATCCGCATGGAAACAGAATGCACATTGGTGAATCAGAGTTGCCATATAGGATACCTGTTTTACATGTGCCACATTGGTTATCAATAGGCTTCTTGGTACAATTCAAAATACTGTTTTTGATCTATGAAGTCCTATATGCTTTGCACCAAAGTATGGCCAAGAATGTTTTCTCGGCAGAAGCAACCAATCCGATGCACCCATTGTATCCATCCCAACATCTTTTGAATGCGCTTTCCATCTCACAGGATGGGGAAGTGTCTGTAAGGCATCCTTCTTTGTATTCTTCCCCATTTTATTTTGAAACATCTTCCCTCTTGAACTTAAACTAACACCCTCATTACTCATCTCCAGGAAGCGACTGAAAGACCAAACGGATTGAGGTTGTCATTATTCCACATACAGTACTTATATCTAGTATTTATCTTTTGATTATTTTATGGGTGTTTTGTGGTTTGATAAAGCTTCCTGTTTTATGATATAAGTTGTTATTTTTAGAGTCAGACAGCATGGAAATTCAATCAATTAATCAATCCAAAGTGATTCATCATTAATCTGGTTTGGATCAATAAGAAGCAATGAAAAAAATTGGACTTGTGAGCAGGCAGCTTTCACTTATCTTTGCCAGATGGAGCTTACTGGTGATTAAATGTCATAGAAGGATAAAGATCTTGGTTGTGGGGGAGGATGCGGCTGGATAATGCAGGACAATATTAATGCCATGTAAAACAGACATTTCAATTTCACTTCCAGTGCGTTGAGAAGAACAATGGGCCTGATGTTTCCAAGGATTCTAGTATATCTGG
This sequence comes from Ptyas mucosa, assembly GCA_012654045.1. NCBI lineage: Eukaryota > Metazoa > Chordata > Lepidosauria > Squamata > Colubridae > Ptyas > Ptyas mucosa. The sequence continues at coordinate 52,920,870 of WNWU01000002.1, forward strand.
AGCAATCGAGAAAGACAACTCAGGAAGAAATATTGTTTAGTTATAGAACTACTTTATATTTAACACCTGAATTAGTTTTTTAGTGCAGGAGACAACATACATGCAAGGCAGGATAAAATAAATCCCAAAGTTAACTCAGATGGCGTTTTGGGACATTAGACAGTTGCCTTCCATCTCTGACCACTGCAGGCTAGCAGGAAACTAGAGTGTGCAAAGCAGAGGCAACTTCAAATAAATTGCCCCCTCCATACAACAATATGTAATGACATTTACTCCTTACCTAAGGCGTGCTTACATAAGCGTTTAAGATGGCAAAATGAAAGATACATTGCCAACTGAATTTCTTAAATAAAGTATTATTTTCTTCCTAAATCTTTAACAAACATGAAAAAGAGAAAGAAGCATAGTATTTTTGGTGAAATTTTTATTGCTTTGCTATAAAATGCTTTGTTATAAAATAGAAGTTTATCAGACATTTTCATTGTATTTTATACTATGCTTCTGTTTTGATCAAGGGTGGGTTCTAAATTTTTTTACTACTGGTTCCGTGAGCGTGGCTTATTTTGTGGGAATGGCTTGATGGTCATGTGACAATTATTTAGGATTTAGCAGAGGTACTGGTCTACAAGGCTTTTAACTGCTTGCAGAGCTGTACCGGTCTACTCATTTATTTTTTGCAGGCACTGATCTACCCATTTATTTTTGCAAGCACTGATCTACTCATATATTTTTGCAGGCACTGGTCTACCCATTTGCTTTCTTTTAACACTGATCAGCTGTAGGGTGGCCCTTTGAAGCCCTGCGGCAAGAGTTTAAACCGTTTTTTTCCCTCTAGCCATCAGCTGGGACTCAGGAGGCAACAATAGATTGGGGGTGGGGCCAAATAAAAGGTAAGAATAATGGGGGTGGGCGGGGCATGGGGGGCAGGGGGCAGAATCGGTTCGGTGACATCATATCGTCACTGCTACCGGCTCAGGAGAACCGGGCCGAACCGGGAGGAACCCACCACTGGTTTTGATGATGCACACATAGTGTACACACATATCTCTGCCTTGTGTCTTTGAAGAAATTATATTTATTTTCAATTGCAATAATGCAGCAATTGTTCAGAATTTCCAGAAACCTTTCAGGATAGTTTTACCGCCTCGTTTTTAGATATCCTGGACTTGGTATATTTAACAGAAAAATGATTTCTATAGTGTCTTCGATTTTCATAGTTTAGTGCCACAAGTAGATCTCCAGGAACTATTACATGCTTACTGAATAATGTTAAGTTTATGTTTGTTTGAAAAAGGTGGGGGTTTTGAAAAAAAAATTAAATTCACTAAATTCATTTTAAGTTCACTAAAAATAAATTCGCTATTTCTTTGTCCAGAAAGACCCTGACTTTTTAAACACTGTATTATTTTCCCAAGGGTGCCATTTTTATATTATGAAGTAACAATACAACCGTTGAAAATTCATTCATCTGTCAATCCCTTCTACATTCTGACTTTGATGTATAGTTAGCTTTCAAAACTGAGATTTCTTAATTCAATAATCCGCACTGCCATCACTGGAGTGAAATGGCTTTAGTGTTTTATAGCTGAGATCAAAGTATACTGTAAGAATTGAATAAGACTTCAGTTTCTTAGAGAAAACAATGCTAGAGTGAAACAAAACATCACCTTATTTATTTATCATTATAACGGTATCTGAATTCTGGAACCATAGTAATTTAAATTTTAGATAGGCTTTTTCTCTGAAACAGGGATAAAGATCAGTTTAGCCCCTTGTTTATCTTGATCCTGAATATGAGATAACAAAGGGCTCACGATTTTGAAATGTATTATTTGGTCCTCAGACTGTTGTCTAAGAGCCTAATACACAATTCTGCTGTGCCATGAATATCAAATCCTTATTATTTAGCACAAAGTCTGTCATTTAGCAGTATAATAAAAAGTGGGTCACATTGTTGAGAGTGCAATTAAAGCATAACCTTACAACATAATCTCTGACTGTATCTGATATGTATCCAATAGCTTTTGCAATGATAAAAATCCCCCCCACTAATTGCAGGCATAACTAAAGCAGGTCTCAACCCATTTATAACCATGTATAATTACCATTCTTTTTTGTCTTTTCAATATTTTAAATCAAGAATGTGCAAGTTTTGTCAAGCTGAGAGGATCGCTCCACCTGCTAGAGGTTTTATTTATTTCTAAAAGGAGTAGATAAAATAAAGATGAAGAAAAGTGTGATTCATATATTTATTTACATTTAATTTAAATTAAGTAAAATAGATAATATTCTCCAAAAATGAATATTACTCTCTAATAATATAGTTAATCTTCTTTTGTCAACCTTTAAAGTTACAATATCAATTTATCAATATTATATCAATATTTTGAGATCTCAAAGGATTGTATGCAATACTTTCTATTTTAAATGCTAGTATTAGTTCCTTTTTAGAAGGCATGTTCCAAATTAGAAATTAGGTGGAGAAGGGGAAAAAAAACCCCCACATACTGGCACAATCTGATTTGAATTCTGACATACAGATGTCTTACTCCCCTGAAAAACCATCATACATTTTACAATTCAGGACAACTCTTTAGAATATAGTGCTATATTTGATGTTGCTTGGAGTCCATGGCTGGTTCTCCATACAGATATGCATAGAAGTTTATCAGACAATTGTCTGAACATGATTGAAACATTTTATCTCAAGAAACAATTGTTATATAATTCAAAGCTGATCAGCACCATGCAGAAGAGTGTACTTTCACATTAATATTATACATATTATATATAATATTTACATTATTATATTATACGCAAACAGACACACAGACACACACAAAGACACAGAGACACACATATACATATACACATACATACACACACACACACATTTATTTTAAAACATGAGCATCCATTACAAATCCTATGACTTATAATAAATTTTGGATTCAAAATGCTGAACTCACCAGTATTAACTATTTGCATAGGATTGTTTTGTTAAGCTGATGTGACAATTCTGTTTTAAAAACGTTTCTGATAATTTTCAAAGATATATGTGTGCTTAGTATAATTTTAAATTTACAAAATAGCTCAAATCTTTATAGTTTTTTTTTGTATATGTCACCAGGTATGGCCCTTTCCCTCAAAACATAATTTTTAAAGACATGCTTCTTTTGTGATGGCTCCTGAAAGATAAAAAAAATCTGTTATCATTTTAAAAATATAGTCCTGTTAAAAATGTTCCTAATAACTATAGGAAACACATGCTGTCTTCTGAACCATGTGAGTGTTGTTGTGAGTGAACTGGTATTGTTTGAGAGAAGGTAAGTAGTGAAAGCTTAGCTGGCTAAGACAATATGTTGGGTAGCATTGTTTGTCTACTGGCGCCAAGCAGTGTTCTTAAGATTACAAGCCCTAAATCTTTCATTCTTGGTATTACAAACTGACCATCATAATCCATTCATTAAGACACAGCCAAGAGAAAGCCAAGAAATAAAGAGAGTCACTTTCTGAAAACATAAACTCCCCAGATGATCATTTATCGAAAATGTTTAAGCATATCTTTGGTTATTTGTAACTAACAACTTGCCAATTTTCTTGTAAAGGACTAGCAATTTTTTTTCTCTTTAATTCAGCCTCTTTTGAAAAACTCAGCCTGTCACAAAATTAAGAAGTTGAAAACCATTCTTAACTAAATCAAAGAAAATCTAAGTCTGATCTGGCATTAAAATGTTATGCTAATTTATCCCAGTGAATTAAATACAATGTACTTTTGAAAAAACCTTTTTTTCCCCAAAGAACAATCCTTTTTTTTCTCCTCACATTATCTTCATATATGCTATGGGAGTCACATAAATGAACCTTAATTTAAAATGAACATGGAAAAATGAGAACAAACTATCTGAGGAAAAATCCTTCAAGTCTTTAAAAGATTAGGGTCTCCTCACCATCACAAATTTACAAATGTATTGTTACCAAATGTACAATGTCATGGCATCCAGTCTGTGGAATATCATTAGGCTAGTCTCAGTCCTTCCACAAGGCCCTAAAGTACTCTTGTTTTATTTTATGGTTATTTTATTATGCTTGGCTGCTACTTGGTTTTATTTTATTTATATATTTTATTTCCTTTACCTATGTTACTGCAAGTCACCTAGTGTCACATCTCTGAGATGGACAGTTATAATTAATCAATCAATTTCTACTCAAAAATTATTTGCACTGATTTTAAGAGAGTGTACATTGAGTCTAGGAGTGTAATGCAGCCAATACACAGCCAATACCACAAATCTATGTCCTCTTAACAGTCAATCCAAAAAATTAAGGATTGCACTTAAATGTTCTCTCCAGAATAAAGAACCAGGAATAAGGAGCAGTTAGGAAATTGACTCTTCCTTAAGAGTGCACTATGATGCAATGGGACTTGCTGCCACATTTGTTAGTTCAGAACTGCAGGTAAAGTTACTGTAAATTTCAAACCATTGCAATCTTTAAAGGGTACAGCAATAATAATAAAACTTGAAGTATTGCAGTGAATGGATTGTTTATTTCAATTCAGTTTCAGATCACCAGGATGTGGTAGGTAATTTCAGGAATTACCTGCCATGTCTTCAAGAAATAAGCCTCACTGATCTGTCATGGCAGTAGACACAGATTTAACCTCTAAACATAGAACCATTTTTTATATTATGTGTTAGGAGAAAATAAGAAGTAGGAGGAAAAGGAATTGAAGACTTGTTGATTTATTCATCAAATTTTTATCACTGCCCACCTCACAAACCCTGTGTGATGCACAAGAAGGATAAAAACAAGTTGTATAAAAAGCCCAAATATTATTAAAAATTTAGAGCTTCCTTCCTATAAAAATGCTTAGGCTAAAATGTTGTGCTTCCTCAAAGAAAGAAGAGGGCTGGAGGAAAGCAAGCATAGTCTAGTTCTAGTCTTTCTGAGCAGTTGCCCAAAGACATGGACATTCCTCTCCAGTTCTCCCACTTTGGCTCTTCAAAGATGGTTTCCTACATTGATAGGTTTTAGGTAGTCCTTGATTTACAACCAGCATTAAGATCAGAATTTCCATTGCTAAGCAGGATGGTTGTTAAGTGAGTAATGCCATAGTTGTTAAGCAAATCATTACAGTTGTTAGATGAATCATCTTGTTAAGTAAATCTAGATTCCCCCATTGACTTTCCTTGTTGGAAGCAGGTTGGGAGTCTCACAAATGGCGATCACATGACTCCAGGTTGTGCAACTGTTATAAATGCATACTGATTGACATCATGTGACCATGGAATGCTGCCACAGTCATAAGTGTGAGGACCAGTTGCACATTACCTTTTTCAATGCCATTATAACTTTGAACAGTTGCTAAATGAAGGTTGTAAGTTGAGGATTATCTGTATGTGATTTTGAACCTTAAATTACACATTGTTCACCTCCGAAAATTTGGGAAGTTGTCTTGGTTTTGTTTTGATTATGGGTGAACAATGAATCAATGTCCATATGATAGGACTGCATGACAAGATAAATTATCTTGAGAACAATTCTTGCTTTGGCACCTCTGGTATTATGTCTTCCATACAACCTGTTCTCTCAGATCTGTTGAAATAGAATTGACCCGGAGGCCAACTTTAGATGTCTGGAATTCTGAATTAGGTCCTTTCACTGTTACTCACATTGACCTGTGAAATCTGTTCATTGATATCCCTGCAGAGTCCATCACATTTTTCATGCAAATTCATTTCATGAGGGATTTTTATAAGATATCTCACTTTCCTGTGGCTATTGATTTTGTTCATTCCCCTGAGCACTTTGGACATTTTAAATATTATATTCAACATGTAACTATTAATAAATTAATAAATACTACTTTGTAATATTCCATATCTGAAATCTTATATGGACACACAAATGTAAAAGCCACAGAAAGAGGCTGTTCTATGCAATGCCATCTTGGGGGAGGGGGGAGGGAAGAATTAGTAAACTAAGCAGAAATCAGTGTCTCATTCCGTATTCTTATGAAATGAATATAGATGGTTTTAGAAGGTTTTTTTCCTTTCTTTTTTTTAAAAAAGAAATCTTCCTAGTTTAGCATACTTATTTTTAAAATAACACCATAATAGAAGATGCTTTTTTTCCTATTCCAAATGCTTTATCATTTTAATCAAAAGTGTTTTCAGCACTGAGAAGATTACAGTAGATTACCCTCTGCATTTTTGCTTTGGCAGGTTTTGAATGCTGCTTATAAGAGGTCTACACAACTGCAAGCACTGATTAACAGTGTCTTCTTACCTACAACAGAGGTTAAGCAGGGATAAAGGGTGGGGTGGGGGTTGAGAGTGAAGAAAGGAGAGACAAGGGAAAGCTAGCGCTGTGATGTGTAGCAGATTAAAACACTAAATCACCTTATGCCTAAATCTAAATCATCCAACAAATAGTCTTTCAACAGCCACCATGAATGTATATGGATTTATCCACCACGAGTCCATATTACATGGGGCATGGTTGAGTTACTCTCTTGGAGATCTACTAGGCAATGTTCTCTAAACTATAGAAAGGAAGATTAAAAAAAAATTGAAGAAAATCATTCAGTTTGTGCATCCATACGTAGCATAATGTTGAAATGAATTCACCTTTCACAAAATTGTTTACTAAATACTCCCGTGTAGACTTTCTGATTGCTCAGATTTACATCAGACATACAAAAAATGTAATCACCAATGTCATGTGATGATTAAAGCAGGGATGAACAGAATGAAGCACTCCAGGTACTATATCTATAGTTTAACTATATCTCTTTTCATCCCCATGTATGGATGCACAACTGAATGATTGAACAATATAAAGAACTACGTATTTTCCATCATTATATTAGATTATTGAGACAGGACAAGGAAAGCCTAGTTCATAACCTCTTTAGGAATTTAGGGTGTTGCCTTATATTGTGGTTTGTCAGACACAAAGGATAAGGACCATTTGCAGCATAGAAGATTTATTCAAGCCTCTACAGAAGAATCTGGTCAATTAAAGTTCAACATTAAATTGGCGCCAGATGAGGTTCAACGGAATTCAAAAAGGGTTGGACTTGGAGCGCTTGTGGGAACATAAGGATTCCCAACTGATGATGCACTTAACTCTGCCCCTCCCAGCTCTGCCTGCTTTTCTCCTGCAGCATCAAACAACAGTTCACTTGGCTCAGGATAGACTATATCAAGGAGTTATAACACACACAGAGGTTCTTAACCTGGGACCCTTTAGAAAGATCCATTTACTTTGATGGGGGAAAAAAATCACAACTTATTATTTTTATTTAACACCTCTCCTGCGCGAGCTGCACTGGCTCCCAGTGGTCTTCCGAGTGCAAATCAAGGTGTTGGTCACCACCTTTAAAGCGCTTCATGGCATAGGACCAGGATATCTACAGGACCGCCTTCTGCTACCAACAGCCTCCCACCGACCAGTTTGCTCCCACAGAGAGGGACTCCTCAGGGTGCCATTGGCCAAGTTATGCCAGCTGGTGACACCCAGGAGGAGAGCCTTCTCTGTCGGAACCCCTGCCCTTTGGAATGAATTGCCCCCAGATATTTGTAACATCTCTGATCTCTGGGTCTTTCACTGTGCCCTTAAGACCCTACTGTTCCAACAGGCGGGGCTATCTAATTGAATGATTTTAAATCGGGTTTTAACTTTGGGTTTTAAAATTCGGCCAAAACTATTTAATGAATTTTAATTAATTTTAACTTTGATACTGTATATTTATGTTTTAATTGGCTGTACACCGCCCCGAGTCCTTCGGGAGGAGGGCGGTATATAAATAAAATATTATTATTATTATTATTATTATTATTATTATTATTATTATTATTATTTTATGCATTTAAATACATAATTTTTTCTGATATGTTAAAGCTCCGAGGAAATACTGGCCTAAAAATGTTAAGAATCCCTGCTCTAGCCTATCAGGGATATCTTTCTTTTCCTACTTGAATATACTTGGTACCTTCCTACTACTTCATATTGATATATGATGTTCTGTGGTAATGCTCTTCAATAAGCAGTATCAATGGATCAAGGATCAATGGATGAAGGAGTAGCATGCAAAGATCACACAAGCAATTTCCTATAGTTCAACAACAGCAAAACAACAATAGCTGTTGGTAACTGATTACTAATAAGCACCTTGAAAAGTGTAACAAGGCCTGGTAAATTCATTTTACCAAAAATGGTAACAATATTTATTTGCTAATATTTGTGGAAAAAGCTTAATGTGTACTGATGGATTTTCTCGAAGTTTGGGTATGTTTCACAAATGTATCTTAATTTGTGGGATAAAGTAAACAATTTGAAAACACTGAAATGCTTAAACTTAACATCTTAAACAAGATAAAATGGTTATATTATGATGTCTCAAGCTTCTGAAGAACCCATTTGGTGTGATGGATAAGTCACCAAGCTATAAACCAGGAAACTAAATTCTAATCCCTCCTTAGGCAGTAAACCAGCTGGGTGATCTTGGGCCAGACACCTTAACCTTAGACCTGAGAAGGAGACAATAGCAAACTGCTTCCAAAATATCGCTAAGAAAACTGTAGGAATTGGTCCAAGAAAAAAAAAAAAGGGGGGGGGAGAAAAAAGAAATGAGATAATTATAAGGCATTTAAACCAAATGATGTATTTATTTAATCTTTAACCAAGTGTTCTATTCCCATTCTTGTTATATAAAGTGTCCTATATCCCATTTCTGTTGCAGGATAGAATAACTATTCTGTAAATGATGGTTTTTTCATTCAACTCAACTGTACACAAAGTTGCACAGTACAGGTTGCCAAAAGGGACAGAACAACTAGAAGATTTCCATAATTACCTTCCTCCCGCACGCCTAGCAAACATGTTCCCAAATACCTCTCCAGACTGTTGGAAGTGCAAATCGCAAAAAGGAACATATTATCATATGTGGTGGTCCTGCCAAAAAGTGAAACAGTTTTGGAAGATGATTAAGAACCAAATAGAAGAAATTACAAACAAGAGAATTTATTAAGAGAAACCTATTTATTAAGAATATTCACAACACACTATGAGAAAGAAATAAAATACTTAATCACTCATATCTTAATGGCAGCATGAATAGTATTCGCTCAGAATTGGAAACATGGAGATACACCATCAGAAGACAAAATAATCCTTAAATTTATGGAATGTGCAGAAATGGACAAACTCACAAAAGAGATACAAGAAAAAGAAGAAACAGATTATTACTTAATATGGCAAAAATGGTACAATTGGCTGGAGAAAAACAATAAAAATAGGGACACGAAAAAGGAAATGGAAAATTAGGCAAAAATTGAGTACCAATTAAGGAAAAGAGTAAATTAAAGAGGGAATTTAAGATATTATTATACAAGTAAATGTGTAGAAATATATATAGAAGAATATAATTTACCAATGTGATTATTTCAGTTACAAGTTGTAAGACTTGATGTACGTTTATCAGTTGTATGTATTGTACTTGTATTTGTGTTTGTTTGTTTTTTCTTTTTAATTAAAATAAAAAAATAAAAAAAATAGAAGATTTCCATAATTAATATATTTTATGGTAATCTACTGAGAGCCAGTTTGATATAGTTGTTAAAGCATCAGGCTACAAACTGGCAGAGTCTAGTCTGCTTATGCACAAAGCCAGCCAAATGACCTTGGGCCAGTCGTGCTCTCTCTACCCTAGGAAAAAAGCAATGGCAAAACACTTCTGAAATCTTGCCATGAAAGCTGTAAGGAATAATCTAGGTAGGGGTCCTTGGTATTCTTTGAGCTTGATTGTTTTCTTGCAGACATTTCTTACACTGTTGATGATGTTACCTAGTTTGGGTAATGAAATATCTGCAAGAAAACAACCAAGCTCAGAGAGCACGAAGGACCCACACTTCAACTACAGTACAAATACTTTATTACTCCTTTATTGGTACTAGTCTAGGCAGTTGCAAGGAGTAAAACCAGTGACTTGAAATCACCCCTCCGAAAAGCTTTTGAAATAAGAAAATATATATATGGCTATGTGGTACTATATGAGGTCCTGCATAAAGCTACTGCAGGAAGAGGCAAGCTAGAAAAGAGTCATGAAGCATCATTGTGTTGTTGTGGTGCCCTGCCATTCTTTTACTTGTTTTGCAACACACGCACAACAGGGATGGAGCAAAAATAGCAAAGCCATGAAGATACATAATTATTCTCTGCTATAGCACTTACCCTGTTGAGGAAACTTCTGCTAGCAATTAAACAGACCGCACTATGAAGGCCTTTCCTCAAAGTGGAATATTTTTTTAAAAACTCTAATCTGGCCAGCTACTCTAAACCTTGTTCTTATTGTTTATTTATAACATTTCTTTACCACATTAGTATTTTACAGGACATTTTATCTACGTGTTATAATTGTTGCAAATCATTTTTGGATTTAAAAAAAACACAGAAAGGGATATAACTTCTTTAAATAAATCACAACAGACTGTCAATTAATGTTCATTGAATTACACATATTAAATTAAGGGAAACAATCTATGTCTGCCCTTACAAAAGGAAACTAATAATTTAAAAAGATTTGGGGGGGAAAAAACCTATGACTCATTTTATGGCCAATGTTTTGCAGATAATACCAAGAAACATGTAAAACATGCAGATCCTTTTTACAAACCACAAGTTAGGACAAACAAATAGAGGCTAAGAGCTCCTGGTATAATATTTTGTACCATCTTTTTCTTTCTTTTTCTCTTCTCTGGCCTCCTTCACAAAGTTTTCCATGCTACCAAGGGGGTAAAACTGTTGTGCAAGGTCTTATCTCATGCTAAGTGTCCAACCGTTCTTAAGAAAGTTAAGATATTGCCGATAATCGCTACTGTTTATAAGGGGAATTACAAGGAATTTTTTTTCCCAGAACAGAAAAGACAAGAAAAGGGCATTGATTTTACATGACTGAGACAGGGTTAGAATGAGTTAAGTGGGATCATTGTTTCTTGGGCTGCTCTCGGCTCACACTTTCATAGCCCTGGCAAAGACTGGCTGTGTAATAAGTCTCATGTTACATATGGATTAGATTTGTAGAAATCCTGTAATTCAATAGGTACCTGGCTATTCTCTCCTGGCGTCAGCCTGCCTGTGCTGCTTCGTTGCGCAGACATACCTGACATTCCATCCATGCCTACTCACATGCTAAGTGGACTAGAGCTGGCCTACCAAAACATTGGAGCATTGTTGAGAAGGGCTGACCTCCTTGATAGACGAGCAAAGTGTGAAGTTAGCCTTGCAATGCCTTATTGCTTTCCTATGAAGGATACGCGCAGCTCATTGAAACCTCCCGAGCATGACAGCCAGGATGGAAATTGGATATCCAGGAGCATTTAAGGTGAGGAGATATTCTCTAGAAACAGATGACACCCCTGGCTTCATTCTTCAGGCTCTCTCCTTCCACTTCCACACCCTGTTTTGAGCTGCCGTCAGGGAAAAAAAAAACACAAGCAAACTTGGCTCAGGGGAGATCAGGACAAGTCAAAATGGGTTGAGTTCTGGGATCTGTGCCAGCCATTATAAACAGTTCTGCTTTACCACACACCTGTTATTTCACCATACACTTGACACGCTCTATAATTATTGGTTAAAAGAATAATGAGGACAGGACAACCATTTTGTATGGCTCTTTAAGCCATTACAACAGACAATTTGCTTAATAAACTCTTTTTTTTAAAAAAAAGAAGAAACTATGATATGCTCACTTGCTTCTGTGAAAGGTTGCTAATCAGCCAGCTTCTGTCAGCTTATAAGCAAATATTATTGACCTCAGGGATATGCTTTGCCTCTGTTATCTTAAAATTTGTAAAAGTTCAAACTCTTGTGTGTGAGGTAATGCAAATCATGCTGGTTTGCTCAAACATTTTATGGCAATGCTCAAGGAGTTATTGGGAGATCAAGCCTTTAAAAAAGGAAACCTGGATGCACATGATTTTTGAATTCAAATGTACTTTATGCATTCTTGGACAATGAAGTAAAGAAATGGGAGATTTCAAACAAACCTGGTGGATTGCAACTATATTCTGCTAAAGTGACACACAGTCTGTGGTTTATAGAAAACTAATAACAGATTAAACTTTTTTAAAAAAGACTGGATAATGTAGTTTAAAAGACATAAAGAAAAGAGAATTCTAAAATTCATACAAGTGAATTGATATTCTAAAATATTTGCAGAGAAACAATAAAAAGAAAGAAAGAAAGAAAGAAAGAAAGAAAGAAAGAAAGAAAGAAAGAAA
>WNWU01000002.1:52933166-52995443 GCA_012654045.1 Ptyas mucosa
AAAGAAAGAAAGAAAGAAAGAAAGAAAGAAAGAAAGAAAGAAAGAAAATATATTTGTGCAAAAAATTGTTTCAATTTCATTGTACTAGAATTGTAGACAATATTTTATTGTCTGGCTTCTAAAAAGCACAAAATGTTTTATGTGGTAAGAGTTGGGTTGGAGAAAAAAAATAGTGCTTAATGCTAATGTTGGGAAATCATTATTTAAATGGTTTTGGAGGTGCACTTTAAGAGTAGTGATTATTTCTTATTTTTATGTAAACTATCTCTAAAATATTTTTGTTACCTTAGGTGCAGTCTACACAATGTCTGCTGAAGACTTTGGAACATTCATTGCTGGATGATGAAAGTGGGACTCTGCCACAGCCAGTAGGATTGCAGTGTTCAGCATGGCTTTCTTTTTAGCTTAAGCATTTTATAATCTATCTATGAGCTCAAAAAAGGATAGATAGTGACCTCACTCAATTTTTTTTTTAAAAAATACATTTATATTAATTTAAAAAAAATAAAGAAACAAGCAAAATAAAGAAAATGATGCAAAGATAATTGTATTAGTGAGTGGACAAAGACATTACCAAGGCTGTACAGTTAATGCTCAGTATATCATTAATGGAAAATTAACCATTAAAAACAGAATTAGGTTATTTTTACAATAAGAAAAAAGGACTTTAGATTTTTTTTAAAAAAATATTCTGAACTAAGTGCCAAATTCTTCATATATTTTTTTTTCAATTTAAGGTTACAAAACAACAACAAAGTGGTAGAAAAATGATTAAAATATTACAGGAAAAAGTTTACTTCTTAATCTCATATTTGTTGCAATCTAATATACAATATTGATAAACATTTAAAATATTTAAGTCTTTCTGATTTCAGTTCTTTAGTTAATTTCCTTTTTCCCTTTTAAAAGCTGTACCCCAGAAGTTTAATTTTCCTTCTTTATTATTATTATTTTGGCCCTTTAGGTCAGTTTGACTCCTGGCAACTGCCTGGACAGCTTTTTGGCAAGATTTCAGAAGTGGCTTGCCATTGCCTCTTTCCTAGGGCTGAGAGAAAGTGACTGGCCAAAGATTATCCTGCTGGCTTTGTGTCTAAGGAGGAACTAGAACTCAGAGTCTCTTAAATTCTAAACTGATACCTTAACCCATGGGTGTCAAACTCACTGAGTCACATTGCTGTCACATGATGTATCACAACATTTTTCCCCTCATAGAGCTGGGATGGGAATGCCTGCACGTGGCACATCTGGCCTGCAGGCCACCAGTTTGACACCCCTGCCTTAACCACTATAGCAAACTGGTATTCTCTTGCTGCATAATCCAATATGTAATCTATAGGGAAGCCATTCTTGCTTAAATTTGGTTAAATATTTATGTATTGTGAATATATTCTATTAATCCTAATCATTATTGAATATTCTCCAGGTTTAAGTTCCCTGATATAGTCAGTCACATATATCTTTTCCAGTGTTGTGCTTGATTCATCCTTGTAGCCATGAAGATATATCTCAATAAATTGTAATTTTTTTTGTTGATATGCCTTGGAATTATGCCTAGTCAAAAATATTTTCCTCACAAATTTATGAAGTAGATTCTCAGTAGATTCTGAGAGACAACAATTGGCCCAAAGTCGTTTGATAAATGTTCATGGCTAACATTTAGGACTAGGTTAATGATTTCTAGGAACTGGAAGATATGAGGTGATTATTGTTTGGAAAAATGGTATAAGGAAGTATGGGATATTGCCATAAATGATAAACTGACTTGTAATATTAAAGTAAGGAGGGGCATAATGAAAGTAAATGAATTCAATGGAATCTAGAAACGGTTCCTAGGATATGTGTTTTCCGGAGGAAGCGGGATACCACCACCAGAAGAAGCTTTAAGATTTTGGAAGCAGGAATGATCCCAAGGGGTGGGGAGCACTTGTTGATTGTTTGTATTGTGTATATTGTTATATATTATATATTATGATTCATGTATGTTTAAATTTAATATTAATAAAAAATTTTTTAAAAAGAGTGGACTAGAACATGTATCAAAGGGCCTGGTGGTGCAGTGGACTAATTGCTCTTAAAAATAGCACTTAAGTTTCCAGCTGCCTGCAATTACTGTAAATTCAAATCCCACCAGGCTCAAGGTTGACTCAGCCTTCCATCCTTTCTAAGGTAGGTAAAATGAGGACCCAGATTGTGGGGGCAATAAGCTGACTTTGTATAAATATACAAAAGTATGAAGGCTATTGCTTAACGCATTGTAAGCCGCCCTGACTGTCCGGAGAAAGGCAGCATATAAATCAAATTAAAAAAAAAATCTCCTCAATCCTACTTCAGCACTTTAACTACTATACCACACTAGCTCTCCAGTGGCTTGAGCATATATTTTAAGTCTGCCAGACAGGATAGTTAACCTTCACTATCCAGGCATTTAACCTCCATATTCAGGAACATGCTGATAACAAAAACTCACAGACTAAACTTGACCTAAACCTCAATCTGTGGTCTAAAAGTGCTCCACCACTACTGATTTTTAAATATGTATTTACTGTGTATGATTAAACAGTAGAAATGTATTGAATTGAAGATTGGCATGCTGTAAAAGAAGAACTGCCTCCAGTACCATCTTGATTTGTCCAGAAACATTTGTAGGAAAGAAAAGTAGTGAGCAGTTACAGCCAAGAGTTTTATGTTGAAGAATGCTGAACTAGCCAAAGGAAAAGAAGAAAAGGTAAACCAGGCAAGGTGGCAAACATCCAAAATGTTAAAAGGAACATTTTGTAAGGCTAGGATAGATGATCAAATTTCCTTGATTACATATACATACATCTTATCGAGGGAATTCTGGGAGCTGAAGTCCCCACATCTCAAAGTTGTCAAGTTTGAAAAATGGTAGTTTACATCTGTGTATGTACATGTGTGTATTTCTTAGTTGTTTGGTAATTTGTCAGATATGTGTATATGTAAATCTTAGCTAGCTTGCATATAGTGGTGGGAGAGATTTGTCTGTATTTCTTTTTGTTTTGGAGCTTAAATGTGTGTTTACTGTGTGCACATATACGTTTTGTCTCAACAAAACTAGTTTAATTGCTTAAAACATATTTTTAAATTGGCTTTGAAGAAAAATATGTGATTTGGGACTCACCCACCTCCTCCTTATAGCCAATTTCTTGACTAAGTTATTTATTTCTGAGCCATATCAAGTTGCTTGACCATGCATTGCCAGAGTGAATGAGCAAGTCATATTATGAAAGAGCGTTAAAGCTTACAATAATACAAATATTTGATTTGTTTCAGTAGGATTTCTATATTTCAAAGCCATTCAAAACATCAAATCATGACCCTATCTTTTTGGGAAGATGGGAAGAGAGCAATCCCCTAAAATTTACTGAAAGTTTGAATTCTTAAATTTTCAATTGTCTAAATTTTGCAAGTAGTTTAAATTTCTTAGTGCAGGAACTCCAAAACTTTGTGACATCATATCTTCTCTTTGACATTTTCAGAAATTTTCACACCTCCTTACCCAAATGTCTTGTAAGCCCATCTGCTATTTTGCATAGGATCATTTCCCTAGAGATCTTCCACCAGTCTCTCCATTCACAATCTTCTTATCACACATCCACTTCACGAGATGTTCTCTCCCTTTTTCCATCAGTAGACATACTCCAGTATTTCCACTGTATGATCAGTGATTTCTACTACTTAGTTTACTTGCTTTACTTACTTGTATCCATCCTATGAGCCCACAAATACCCACCAATATACCTAGTCCATTTGATCCTCATTTGAAAACGATTATATTTTAAACTTAATAACATTTCTCAGAAGTTCAGATCCTCCTGTCTTGGTGTTTCTTCATGTTTCCCTGAGGAACACAACTTGGAAATGCTTGAAAGCATTATGTTAGATTCCTGCCCATAGCCTTATGAGGTATATGAGTATTAATGTCTTGAATGATGGGAGGAAGTAGGCATGCATGCTGGGCATCAATTCATGTAAAGGGTTATAAATAGAGGGAGGAAAAACACAATCAGTTTCAACAAGTAGATTGAGAAGAGGCCACTGAATTTGCTTCTGCTGGGATGCTGTTTGATCCATTTCTGTATGAGTTACAACTCCAGGAATGCTAACATTTGCAAGACAATGCCAATATTATCTGAAAATGGAAGTGTAACAATCATTATGATAAGTAACTTGATTTTTAATTCAGAAACAAAAACTTTTTATTTTGTTCAGATCTTAAACAAGGGTAATCATCTGCCCCTTCTTATAGTCCTTTGAGAAGGGACAAAAGAACAAGAATGTGTTAAACCTGAAGAACTAAAGTGAAATGAAACTTGTAAGGTTTTAATTCTTCAAAATGTAAGTCACCAGTTACAATAATTCATCCAAGGTGAGCCAAAAACTAAATCAATCCTTTTTTGAACTAATAATCAGTTGAATGTTTCACCGGCTCACTGGGATGCACAGAAAAAGATTGTACTAATTAGTAAGCTAAGAGTTACAGCTTCAAGTTAGGGTCCTGCAATAACAGTGCAATGAAAAATAAATAAATAACAGAATTGGAAGGGATCTTGGCGGTCTTCTAATCCAACTCCCTGCTCAGGTAGAAAATCCTATACCATTTCAGACAAATGGTTTAAGATGATAAAAAGTCAGTCTATTATTGTTTGTCTTCCCAGCAGCAAAAAGTTGGTATTTTCTTCCCAAATGTCTTTTAAATAGTTAGTCTCCCTTGAAAACCTGATCTAAGCAACACATTGTAGTTGCACTAAGTAAAGGGATAGCAGAAAAAGTGAAACGTGGTTGAAAGATAAATCCCAAAACCCAAGATTCTTCCTGCTGGTGCTATTTTGCATTTCTGAATAATAGTTAAGCTTGATTTCAAATGCCACCTAACTTAATTCAAAAACATGCTTGTATTTCTTTCATTGTGCAATGATTGATTACCAAAATCTTTGGAGTGTGGACTATCTACCTACTTATCTAAGTAAGCGTGTCAGTATATATGTGAAGTTGGCTTACTAGTTCAGTTACACAATTTTCATGGCATTTATTCATGCCAAAAAAAAAAAAATTGTAGAGAGCTTGTGAGATTGAAGAATCTTAACTAGCATTCCCAAGTAACATCTTATTTCTTATTTCTAGAATGACTACCTATTGGAATAAACAGGAAGTCTCATTGACATGAAATATTAAATGGGCCCCAAACATGATTTCTTCAGATTTTGTATTTATGTGTTTCTTATTTATTTCTTTAAAAGTACAGTATGTTATTCAGGCAAGCTTAAACATAACATTTTGACATCTCCAAGGAAAATGAACTGTCAAGAATCTTTTCTATAATATTCAGTGAATCCCTTCTTTTGAAAACAGGGTAGCACTTATGTTGTTTTCTCGAAAGGAAAATTTCTGGAATGTTTTGCATTTCTGCAAAAGCTGATGAACAGTTTCTTTCCCTTCTGCATTCTATAGAACTACATTCAATTATAGGAACATCTGATTTCTTTTAAGCAGTGAGCAAAAAGAGATGCAAAAATTATGTTTTCACGGGAAATCCCAAGGTTGAACAGCAACCTCTGTCCCTCTCAAATATGAGCAATTACTTTGCAGTGGTGTGTCAAATTACTTGATAACTACTTAGAGATATGGGATATATACAGATTCCTTTTAGGAAACCCACAATAACCTTGACAGATGCTTTCCTATCTCTAATTTTTATAGAGCCAACATTTTTAGTAGCATTTACAATCTTCCTCACCCCATCTTCCAATTGCTAATGAAGTCTGTTACACAACTAGGAATTCATTAATAGTTTTCTCAACTTCTGAGCTGTTTTTCTGGCATAACTTTGAAAAAGTTGTATCTGAAGTTTCTAAATTCCGAATCAAACAGTAGCAGGTAAACACACACACACACACAGACAAACAAAAAAGGAAAGACATCACAATCTCTGAGTTTGACCATAAATCAGGGGTGAAATGCTACTGGTTCGGACTGGTTCAGTCGAACCAGTAGTGATAGTGGTGGGTGGTGTGGAGAACCGGTAGTGACGGCAGCACGTGGCTCCACCCACCCGCCTGGTTGTCATTACTTCCTGGTTTTAACCAGGAAGTAGCCTGTTTTTTTAGACTCTGCACATGTGCAGAGGGTCTGCACATGGACTTCCGAATCCTACTTTATAGGACATATTTTATAAGATTAATGATGTTCGTCCATTGTGTTCGAAGAAGACCTTGACATCTAACAGGTTGTGGGCTGTCCACAATGTGTCCGCAGATGGCTGGTAAGGCTTATACGGGCATGAAATGTTCTGCCACATGTCGGGCAGACATGTGTGGGCACCATTGTTGCAGCATTTGCAGCTCTGACTTTGCGGAGTGCTCGCTTCTCTTGTGCTATGGTGTTCTTCTGTCCTCAGATGTCTGGCAGCCTTGGTGGACCAGTGTGTGCCACGTCAATTGATCTTGTGCCAGGGTTTCCCAGGAGGTGGTGTCGAAGGTGACTTGAAGGAGGCTTTCAACGTGTCTTTGTATCGCTTCCTTTGTCCCACGTGCGATCGCTTTCCTTGAGACAGTTCACCATAGAGGAACTGTTTAGGAATGTGATGGTCTGGCATCCTTGCAACATGGCCTGTCCAGCATGTCTGGGCTTTCATCAGATGGGTGTGAACTGATAGCAGGCCTACTGAGGCAGGTTGTGTGGAAGTGGTTCAATCAGGGGTGGGCTTCAAAAAATTTAGCAAGGGTTTCTCTGCCTGGTTGCTGGGTGGGCATGGCCATGGTGGGTGTGGCCTAATCAGCTTCCTGCACCAAGGTGGAGGTGGCATTTTTGCCCTCCCTGGGCTCCAGAGACCCTCTGGAGGCTGGAAACGGGCCCATTTCCGGCCTTCCCGAACTTCCAGTAGGTCCATTTTTCACCCTCTCCACCCTAAACTTACCTACATCCAAAACAGGCTGTGTGGGGACTCCTGGCAGGGGCGGGGTGGGTGGGGCCAGCCAGGAGTGAGATTTGAGGGTTCTCCAAACTGCACAGAATCTTAGCTAGAGGTTCTCCCGAACCCCTGAGAACCTCCAGCAACCCACCCCTGGGTTCAATTGCCTAGTGTGCCTCCTGTATACCATCAAAGTCTCACTGGCATACATCAGGGTAGTTAGCACTACTGCTCGGTAGACTTTGAGCTTTGCAGCAAGGCTTATTCCACGGCGGTCCCACACATTGGTCAGTAGTCTGCCAAAGCTTGCCTTGGCAATTCTGCAGTTGACCTCAAGATTGATAACACCTATATGAAGGAACTTCCAATTTATTCTAAGCATTATTAAATACAGCTGTTTTCTCAAAAATCTCACCAAATATGCAGCCAGAGAAATTGGCTGGATAAATTCTCCAGAGGAAGGTAATGAGGCCTGCTGGTGACCAATTTAGGAAGGTTTTTTTTCTTTCTGCCTAGTTTCATTGGTATGAACAGTTCTCTATATGGAAATCTTCCAGACTTGAAGGACTATTCAGATCAAGGGCGGATTATAGATGCATAAGAATGGAAAACAAGATCTTAATGGTGTAATCCTACCAGAAAATATAATGAAAAAGTTGTTGCAAAGCAGGAGTAGTGGTAACATATGATAAAATAGTCCAAACTATTAATTTCTATAATCTGTGTGATGATAAGCTATTTCATTGCATATGAGATACAAAATCTTCTATTCTGACCAGACCAGGTTTCTAAATTTTGGGCATTAAAAATTTTGGATTATATAGTCATACAGCTTGTCTTCCTCTTCCTCTAATTCTAATTTCTTCTTCCAATATAAAGAAAGCTATGGCAATGGATATTTTCAATTTCAGAAAAGAGAGGGCAGCTGCTTATATCAAAAGTAGCCTGAGTAGTGTAGGAGGCTAATGCCTCCTACAAGGCAGCATTTAACATCCAGCTGCCTGCAATTACTGTAAGTTCAAATCCCACCAGGCTCAAAGTTGACTCAGCCTTCCATCCTTTCTAAGGTGGGTAAAATGAGGACCCGGTTTGTGGGGGCAATAAGCTGACTTTGTATAAAATATACAAAAGTATGAAGGCTATTGCTTAACGCATTGTAAGCCGCCCTGAGTCTCCGGAGAAGGGCGGCATATAAATAAGAATAAAAATTTTTTTAAAAAAGTGAACAAAGGATACTTTTCTACTGAAAAGTATTGTGAACAAAATAGTAAGGATTACTTTGAGGCCATTTTTATTATCAGCTTTGTAAGTGTGTGATGTAGAAGTTTGTCTTTTGATCTGCACTTTTATTTGGAATAGTGTGCTAAAACTGCGCCTTGCAGTTGTTATTCTACATTCTTATTTGGGTTGCTACTTGAACATATCTGTAAAATCCTTTAACTCCTGCTTTATTTCTAAAGCTGAGTCAAGTTTAGCGAGTCTTTAAAGTCACTAGTTTCCATCTGCTTATTCGGATGCTCTGGTAACATTAAACAGATGCTCAATAATGGAATGACTGAGGGCAAATTGAAATGCAGGAAGATGAAGCTTCTTATCATGGACTTGTTTTGATGGAATATTCCCCCTTAAAATGACTGGGAAGCCTTCTACATATGAAAAGGATAATTAGCTTTGCATCTATGGTGTGCATTGCCCAGAATACTAAGTTGGTTCGGGAGTGACGATGGTGGTTGGCTGAAGAGGAAGAGATGGCGGAATTGGTTGATCCCATTTAACTTTCAGAAATTATTGTTTTTATAATGTGCTGATACGCAGAAACCTTAAAGTGCTAATGTATGCCAATCTGTAGCCACTGTTTATGCTTGTGTTCTTTCAGCTCCTTATTATCTCAGATTAGGTGGCTCATTTTTTAAAAAAAGAGTGCAATAGGACAGGACTTGAGTAAGCCGAGTTTGGAATTATAGGTCAAGAAAGGAAATGGAATTTAGGCAATCCTACATTTCAGTGCTGTCTATATGCTGTTTTGGTGACCCTTCCCTCCCCCCCCCCCCCCCCCCCCGGTCAAAAGGCAGTAATGGAAGGAAAATGAAGAATGGCTTGCCAGCCACCGCTGGGCTTCCCTGAGAAATGCTAAGTGTGTTCCAAGATCCATATTTGCTTGCACACAGCAATAATGTCACCCAGAGGCTTTGCCTAGGCTGAATTTACTGCGATTTTTAGAATCAGCAGAATATTCTGTATAATGCACCAAACTCCTTGACAGAAGAGATGAATGCAGGGGAAAAAAATTCTCTTGAAGCAAGACTATATATAAGTACAGGTAGTCATTGACTTACAACCACAATTGTGCCCAAACATTCTCTTGCTAAGTGGGACAGTTGTTGAGTTTTGCCCCATTTTAAGACCTTTCTTGTCACAGTTGTTAAGTGAATCACTGCAGTTGATAAGTTAGTAACACGGTTGTTAAGTGAATCTGGCTTCCGCATTGACTGTGCTTGTCAGAAGTTCGCAAGTGTTGACATGACCCTAGGACACTGCAACCATCATAAATGAGTCAGTTGCCAAGCATCCAATTTTGATCACATGACTATGGGGATGTTGCAACGGTCATAAGTGTGAAAAATGGTCATAAATTCATTTTGATCTGAAACCCAAAATATTTTTGTTAGGGATTTTACCAGAAACTTATAGTCAAGAGAATGTATATTTTATTATTAATGTAATAACTGCAGCTAAGATTATATTTGCACAAAACTGGAAAAGTGAAGAGATTCCTACAGATGAGAATGTAATTAGGAAAATATTAGATTGTGCAGAAATAAATAGGTTAGCACTTGCAATTAAGTTAAGAAATAATGAATATGGTTGTAAATTTTAATTGTTATTGCACAAGATATTTGTACCCAGACAACACACTGTTTAATGGAAGATGGATAGTTTGTATTAAAATAAAATAAAATCATCATCATAATAAATAAATATGAATCAGTTGCCAGGCATCTGACCATGGGGATGCTGCAACGGTCATAAGTGTGAAAAATGGTCATAAGTCACTTTTTCCAGTGCCGTTGTAACTTCAAATGGTCACTAAATGAACTGTCATAAGTCAAAGACTACTTGTATTTGTCAGAGAAATAACTGTTATTGCTGTATAGCTCGGCTTTCAATCTGTTGGGTAAATCTGTGCAACCACATTTCCTTTCTCCTGGATTTATTTGCTGTGAACACACAAATACACACATTAGCACACACTCACCAAACCCACCCACATGTACATAGCTGCTATCAAGAGATAATGAGTTAAGACATGTATATTTTGTCCTAATTAATATTCTGTCGATAAGCTAGATAAGAAACTTCTAAGAAGACATGTTTCCCTGCACTTCATCTAACGTTGCCAGGGAATTTTCTTTGGCGCACTTCATTAATCCAGTCAGCACAATGGATCGGGTAAGGATTGTGTCTGAATAAATCACTCTCAAGGGCAGGGAGAAGGAGTACCTAATTAATCAGCATCCTCACGATGTTTGACTTGTTGCTGCCTTACTGTGTATAGGATGGGAAATCAGTGTATTTAACCTGCATGTACCCTTAAACTGATCTTCACTTATGAAGTAAAGTTTAACCCTTGAAAGGAAGTCTGTAGAGATTCTCGGTTATCTATATGGATAAAAAAGTAAAGGTTCCCCTCGCACATATGTGCTAGTCGTTCCCGACTCTAGGGGGTGGTGCTCATCTCCGTTTCAAAGCCGAAGAGCCAGCGCCATTCGAAGACCTCTCCGTGGTCATGTGGCTGGCATGAGTAAATGCCAAAGGCACACGGAACCCTTTACCTTCCCACCAAAGGTGGTCTCTATTTTTCTACTTGCATTTTTTATGTGCTTTTGAACTGCTAGGTTGGCAGAAGCTGGGACAAGTAATGAGAGCTCACCCTGTTACACGGCACTAGGGATTCGAACCGCTGAACTGCCGACCTTTCGATCCACAAACTCAGCGTCTTAGCCCCTGAGTCACCATGCCACCATATGGATATATCCATATATATCCAATATATCCATATATTTAACCCTTGAGGGGAACTGCCTCACATATTTTTGTCTCTATTTGGAGAAGTCGGTGGTAAAGAAAGAAAAAAAACCCTTCACTAACAATTATGTTGTTGTTGTTGTTGTACTTTTAACTTCATTTAAGTGGTGAGGAGTTGCCCCAGGATGTATCAATGAAAACAATGCCACCGAAGCCTGCTCTAAAATATACTTACAGCTCAGTGCTATTAAGGATGGATGGGAGTTGTGTTCGCCCATCTTTAATCATTTGTTGTTTTGCAAATTGACTGAATTTACCACACCCAAATCTACTGTGAGTCAGCTTGTGCACATACCAAAACTTGCCTTTCCCAGAAGTTTATGACATGGTTTGCAGCTCAAAATATACAAACTGTGGATTTTACAATAGAGGTAGGCCTCAATTTACAACCACAACAGGGACTAGAATTTCCATTGCAAAGCAAGGTGTTTGTTAAACAATTCAGGGGCAATTTTATGATTTTTTTTTTTGCCTCAATTGTTAAGCAAATCACTGTGGTTATTAAGTGAAGTACATGGTTATTGGACAAGCCAGCCTCTCCCATTTATTTTGATTATTGGAACCCAGCTAGGAAGATTTCAAGTGGTGTCACGTGACCTTGGGATGCAGCCATTATAAATACATATCAGTTTCCAAGCACCCAAATTTTAATTATGTAATCATAGGGATGCTGCAATGGTCATAAGTGCGAAGACCAAATCATAAGCCATTTTTTTCAGTGTCATTGTAACTTTGAATTTTCACTAAAAAATTCAAATTGTAAGATTATAACTCAGATTGTAAATTGAGGACTATTTCTAGCAATATACAAAAATGTGCATATAGGTACACATAAAATAATCTTTGTACCAGGAAAGTCCAAGATTACATTTACAGAACTAGAATTTCTGTTCCTGGTCTATGATCCTGCCTACTGCTTGCAATTATTAGCCTAAATATAGGGCTGTACAGTTTAATTAGGAGTGAATATATTACCAGTCTGCAAGTCTTTAAAGCAAGGTTTGCCGGTGGGACCAGAAGTTGGCAAATGGGCCATTTTTGCCTCCGGAGGGCCTCTGGGGGGGAGGGGAGGCCATTTTTTTGCCCTCCCCAGGCTCCTAGAAAGGCTCTGGAGGCTGGGAACAGCAAAAAATGGGCCAACTGTGCCATCGCATGTCAGGAGCGGGGGTCGCGGGGTGGGTCACATGCACATGCACAGGGCAGGTGGAATAGAATTATGGGTGTGGGCATGTGTGTGCATGACCCCCCCTCCCCCCTGCTCCTGGCACGTGATAGCAAAAAGGTTAGCCATCACTGGTCTAGAGCAGTATGACAAACTTATTTTCACTAAGGGTAACTAAGTTACTACCGGGCTGAGAAGAAGAGATGGGCTCCTTTATGCTGGTCTGTGACTGTAATAATGATTTGATTTGAGATGCACTCCAAAAAGTGGCTTTTTTTCTGCTTTATTTAGAACTTGGGAGAGTTAAAGATAGAAATGAACATGGTCCATTTCCCAGAGGTAGCAGGTCTATTTCTATCTTTTTTTATTGCTAAAATAAATCATGCTGACAACATTCCTTCTTCCAGGACTGAATTACATTGGTATTCTGATTTTTTGGGGTGGGTGGGGTGATTTGGGTTACGGTTTATGGTGGTTTTCAGGGTAGGACTTGGCATGGGTCCCCTCCCAGAAGTGCTCTGTTCCCATTACTAGAAAGAGAAAAGTTCCTAAAGTGGCTGATATAAAGAAATGCTTAACTTATACAGCAAAATACATGTTACTTTCTTGATATTTACTTTAAGGCAATATGTGATTGAAACCTCTCTTCTTTCATAAAAAGAAAGCCCTGGTTTTGTACCTCATCCTCATGTTGTTTAGGCCAGAATTGTCCAGCTTTGGCAACTTCATATCCTGCCTAATGTTAAGGACTTGCCTCTCCTCTCTCTTCAAGAGTGCAGAACTCTTGAAACAGGCATTATTTCCAAAGGTAAACTTTTATTGAAAGGAATAGCAAGTAAAACAAGACTTGTGGATCTCAAATCCCAGAATTCCCCAACTAGCAAGATTATAACAATACAAATACAGAAGACATTTTAGCACAGTACAAATTTTAACCCATGCTGACACTCACACGTGACAAGGATCAATGACCATTTATTCTTATGGCATCCTTTTCTCTCTTTCTCTCTCCTGCCTGATGTCCAGTGGTGGGTTTCACTTTTTGTTTCCACCGGTTCACGTGTGCGCCTTCCACACATGTGCCTGGCCTTCCATGGGCCCACCTGCGATTTCTGGTTCGAAACGGCTGAATATCACCTCTGCTGATGTTGCCTATGGATCTGAAAGTGGGATATAAGTGGTGTCCCATTCAGGACTGACCACTACATGTTTAGTTAGTTTCAATCAGTGGTGGGTCACCCTTGGTTCGGACTAGTTCTATAGAACCGGTAGTAAAACCAGTGGGAGGATCTGCCCAGCAACCCTGACATCATCAGGACACTTCTGCACATGTGCAGAAGTACGCATGTGCCCCCGTTGCAAACTGGTTGTAAAGCTAAGTAGGACCCACCCCTGGTTTCAATGTCTCTAAATTAGTACTGGGCTCCTTTTTCCAGTCATTCTCATTTAGTTGGAAGGAAGAACAGCTGCTTTCAGCATTTCTATCAAAGGAGAATAAGAGGGGGTTTCCTTGTACCGGCTACAGGAGAGATGAAGGGTTATGTGAATTGTACTCTCTGTCACTGCACAATCAATTCTCCATTATAGCTTGTTTATCTTCCCAAAATCAAGTAAATAAAAGCACAGTGAGAGCACTCCTTCTTTGGGACTTTTTCAGATCAGGAAAAAAAGCAGTCAGGTGGTTGCAGGAGTGAAATGTTCCCGGTTTGGACTGGATTGGACAATCTGGTAGCGATTGTGGCAGGTGGTTCGGAGAACCGGTAGCGATGGCAGCGAGAGGCTCCGCCCACCCATCCGGGTGTCGTTACTTCCTGCTTTTAAAAGGTTTAAAAAAAGGCTCTGACGATCGCGCGCGACAGCTGCAATCATCAGAGCCTTTTTTTAACCTTTTAAAAGCATTTTTTTACAATCTATTCAGCCGAATAGGTTGTAAAAAAATGCTTTAAAAAGTTTTTTTTTAAAGTTGGCCACGCCCACCCAGTCACATTACCTACCACCACCACCAAGCCACGCCCACAAAACCAGTAGTAACAAATTTTACATTTCACCACTGGAAACGGATTAAAAACCGACAACCGTCACCCTAAACAAACCAACAAACGCTCACTGCTAACCTGCAATAATAAAATAGGAATAACAGTACAACTAAACAATGCATTTTAAAGCATTTTGAAGATATCAGGGTGTGTTTTTTTTAAAAAAAAACAAAGCAGAGGTGATTTTCTCCCTCATACTCTTCCTCTCCTTCGTCCAACTTAAAGTCAATGATTAGGCAGACATAAGTGCCGCGTTGTCTCAATCTAAGAAGAAAAGGCAGAGTTTAACTTAAGGAAAGAAGATTCAGACAGTGCAGCTTATAGGAGTAATGAAGTTGAGACAGAAATGGTATTACACACCCATACATACATACATACCCAAGCATAACAGTACGTGGGAGAAAATCAATATTGCAAGGAGAATTAATATGCTGTCATTTACCTCCCCCACCTACTTTGCCTAGAGATATGGCATCACGTTCGGCTACCACCAGCTGTAATATTCCAAATACAAAACTGGAGAGACCTGCATTAGTGCCCAGCCCCCCTGACTGGGAATCCATATCAGTCAGCTGCTCTCTGCTGCAACACAGCAAGGGTTCCAGTGCTAAGTAGTGCCACAGATTGCCTCAGCAAAAGGGACAACCCCCCAGAGAAGCGGCAGCAATTCAAGATGTGGG
Organism: Ptyas mucosa; assembly: GCA_012654045.1. Taxonomy (NCBI): domain Eukaryota; kingdom Metazoa; phylum Chordata; class Lepidosauria; order Squamata; family Colubridae; genus Ptyas; species Ptyas mucosa. The sequence goes on from WNWU01000002.1 coordinate 52,948,059, forward strand.
ATGTGAAGGTTTCTCCACTCGGACTCCTGGCTTCGTCTGGTATCACTGATGATATTGATGACAATTAGAGAAGAGAGTTTAGGAACAAAATGAAGGGAAAGGCCCATCTGTTATGTTATCCATTATCTGCATATGGCCTTAGGCAAGGGAAGCAGAGTGTCGCCTTTTGCTACGAGTTGAATAGATGCTGCATGGTTGCATGCTGCAACTTCCTTAGCAAGATAAGCAATTTATTTGTGGGTTTTTGTTTTGCTTTTGCAAGTACAGCTGACATAAAAAGATCTACACTCCCCTGTTAAAATTTTATTTTTATTTCCCCCCCGCCCCCCAAAGATTACAGTTTGCTTTTCAATTGATTTGTACAGGACACATGTTATATTAAAGGAAACAATCCTGAAGTGATTTATCTTCATCTGATTTATTTTACATCTCAAAAACTGGACATTTTAACAGGGGTGTGTAGACTTTTTATATAGACTGTATATCATTATTAGGGGACTACAAAGCTGTGAATGAGAGAGTCGGTTGGAAGGTCATCCTTTCACATTTATAAATCAAGTTGATTTGCCAAATAAAATAACAGAGTTGATTCAATGCATTGAATTGAATGGAATGGAATTGGTCAACTTCCAGTAAATTTAGATTGATCTGGAATACTTTTGCACACATAGGCATGCTCTTTTAGAACCTGAATTGATTCTAATCATATTAGATTTGATATAGCAATTTAATTTGGTTCCAGTCATGAAATCTATACAACTTTTCAAGTCAAATTGGTGGTTCAGATAAAATTGATTGTGCAGTGTAAATCAATAATTCAGACTGGGATCAGACGGATTCCACAATTTTTGTTATTCTGATCTACACAAACATGAATTCACTAAATACTTGTTTTCCACAATTGCCTTTACCAGTGACAAAAATCAAATGAAGGAAGTAAATTGTTAAGATGTGTAGGCAAGGAATACTATAACAAAACCAAAGTTAAATTAAACCAAAAAGGGCATGCAGGTATGTATGAAGGGAACAGAAAAAAATGGCTCTCTATAACTTTTGCCAACAAAAGAAGGCTATTGTTTCTTTTATAACCTTACTACCTCCATAACACTGAAGCAACTTTTTATATCTGATGGGGTCAATAAGGAAACCAATAAACCAAATTCTTATTTCATTTGGTAATGTAACCTGGAAACATTTTGGAGTAATATATGGCTTTAGTAAGTCCATCCATCCATATTCACTTTTCCTCTTCTAAAGTCAGAGTTATAGCATTGAATACCTCAGTTTTTATTTCCTTCATCTTTGTTCAGAGCCGTAGTACTTTCTTTTATTTATTATATGAAATATGGCTGTACCAGTTTTCTGATGGAAAATATTTGGAGCAGCTAACAGGAATAGATAAAAGATTAAAAAGATGGTAGATGATAGATAGGCCATGATTATGAACATCAACAATCAGTTTATATCAACCTGGATTTGACAGCAGAAAAGCTAACATTTGTCTGACTCTTGAAAACTGAATATCAGTACCCATAAAATCAGGCCCATATATGAAGCTCCAATGAAACTGATTTATCATTACTCATGCCTATGTATAAGAATTTACTAAACTAACGGTTAGTGCTATTTTTGGCACTACATAATGATCAACAGAATTCAAGAGGGGATGAAGAGCTATGTAGAGACTGTAGCTGATTCATCTTTTAAGTCCAACCCCAGGCTCTGCCATATTTTCTCCTACACCCGCGATGGCGAACCTATGACATGTGTGCCAGACGTGGCACTCAGGGCCCTTTCTATGGGCACACATGCAATCGCCCCAGCCCAGCTCCAATCACGTTTCTCTGTCACGTTTCACTCAATCAATTTCAACTTCATGCAAAAGAAAAAGATCTCGCGAAGTTGGAATTGATTGAGTGAACTTTTTCACTTGCACGCTTCACAATGGGAGAGACGGGATCCTGTCCTCCTCCTGAAGCCCATTATGATTCAGAACCACAATGTGACCCTGCATCAGTTCGGCAAAAAAAAAAGCAGTTTCTTTTCCTGCAAAGCTGCAAGTGTTGGGATGTCCTACCTCCCCGTCAGCCACCTGGGCTTCTTCAGGCACTTGCTTGACTACCTATTAGCTCCACCCCACTCTGCACCTCAGCAAGTGGCGTGCAAAAGTTCGGCTGGGCTCCTCGAGAAACAGAGTTTGCAGGGGGCCAATCTAGCACCTGGGCTGCTGGCTACAAGACAAATATTCATTCTCAGTTTTGAGATTCCTAGCTGCAATGGACAGCAAAGCTAGGTTCGTCTCCCTGCACTGATCCAGCAGACAAAACAAGAAAAGGGGGTGGAGAGGAACATTCCCATTGCTAAGATATGGACGGATTGGAGGGGGGCAGAAATTCACTCACAGCAGGCTTGCAAAGGACAATGTGAGCTGCGTTGCCACTTGCATCAAGCTAGACTGGGGAGGGAGAGGGTGTGAGTGAGCCAGCGGTGCTTCCTTCCCGCCTTTGTCCAAAGTCCTGCACCACACCAGGAGGCTGAAGTTGGAATCTCTGCCCCGCTCCTCAATTTCACTCGCGTTTCACTCAATCAATTCCAACTTTACCAGATCTTTTTCTTTCAAGTTGGAATTGATTGAGTGAAATGCAACAGAGAAACGCAATTGGAGCTGGGCTGGGGCAACTGCGCATGTGCCCACAGAAAGGGCTCTGCATGCTACGTCTGGCAGGTGTGTCATAGGTTCGTCATCATGGGTATAACCAATTACCCAGACAGACTGAGTTTCTCTTCACAAGATGTGTTGTAGCTGAAATTTAGACAACAGACTCTTAAATATTTTTTTAATTGGGTTCTTAAACTGATGGGTTGAAAGAGCAATGCATTCTTTATCTTAATAAGTCTTACAAGTCAACAATTAATAAGACTTACAAGTCAACAATTTTGATACTTAATCACAAAAGAAAAAAAAGAATAAAATGGTAGAGAAAAATGGTGTAAACTGAATTTTCAAATCAGTCCTCGCACTGGATTGATTGTCACTGAGTAACTGCTATGTAGATCAGCTATAGACAATCCACAGCCAGTAGACTCCACATGATTCCCCAAATTATTATTTTTCAGTTCTAAAGTCCCCAGAAATTGTACCAACATATTTTTGATGGTAGCTTCCTAAGAACATTGGGGGCGTTTTCTCCATTCTAGGATGGGAGAAAAAGAAAACCAGAAATCTAAACCATATCAGCATATAGATTATTACTTATATTTGTGTTCAGTGGTGAAATGTAAAATTTGTTACTACTGGTTCTGTGGGCATGGCTTGGTGGTGGTGGGTAATGTGACTGGGTGGCCAACATTTTTCTTTTTTACTTTTAAAAGCATTTTTTCTACAGCTTTAAGAGGTTGCAGAAAAAAATGCTTTTAAAAGCCTCTGACGATCAGGCAACTCAGCTGGGATCATCAGAGGCTTTTAAAGGCATTTTTTTTCCCTACAACCTCTTCGGCTGAAGAGGTTGTAGAAAAAATGCTTTTAAAAGCTTCTGATGATCCAGCTGAGCTGCACGATCATCAGTGGCTTTTTTTTTTACTTTTAAAAGCATTTTTTTTGGCCGAAGAAGTTGTAGAAAAAATGCTTTTAAAAGTTAAAAAAAAAGCCTCTGATGATCACATGGCTCAGCTGGGCATGGGAGGGGGTGGGCAGGGATTTTTGCTACCGGTTCTCCGAACCACTCGCTGCTATCGCTACCGGATCGGGCGATCCGGTCTGAACCGGGAGCATTTCACCCCTGTTTGTGTTGCACTAAGTTTTTGCTGTTTTGACAGAGTTTGCTAAGATGTTGAACCAAAGATGAAGCTGGATAGCAAAAAAAAAAAACCCCAACAACAACCCTTCCTTTTCAGTATATTGAAGCATTTTTCTCCCCCCAAAAATAATATATGCATTTACAAAAAAAATCAATTTACCATTTATGTTTTATCATTACTGAACAGGGGCGACTTGGTACCCTAACTACTAACAAGATAATTTATTATTTGGCAGATTCCTTTGACAAACTGCTTGAATAGCAGAGGCAATAGCAGAGGCAAGAGTTAGGAATATATGTTGGTTTTTTAGAAGGTTATACATGTATATATTTTTGTCATACTAAAGAAATGAGTGTGAACAAAATGCACTGCCACTACTTGCTTTCATCACTGTTTCAAATGAAGCAAAGCAGAGAAGACCATACAAGATGCAGTTTGACTACAAGTGCTTAAAGTTTTGCATACAACAATATGAAAATATTGTTTTACACTATTTATACATCACACTGACAACAAAGGCGTGCATTGTCAATATCATGGTTCTCTTAGCTGTAACGTGTCTATCAAAGCTAGACCAAGAGAAGGACTGAACGAAGGAATATTTCAAATGCCTTTGAATGGTGCTGGAGAAAATATTAGTGAACGTTTAGCTTGTTGTGCAATAACAACAAATTGTTCAAATCTAGATAGATTCTCTGCAAGATCAGACTTTCTAGACATATAACAGAAAGCAAGCATTAGAGAAGATCCGATACTTGGAAAAAATGAATGCAATTTGAAAAAAAAAAAGACTGGCAGAAGACAAGGTGTTTAGTTACTATCACTGAGGGAACAAGCATGAGCTTTCAAGTCCTCAAAACATCAGTTACTGACAGCCATAGGTCACAAATAGTCAAAACTGAGTGAATACTGACTGACTAACCATCACTGGAAAAAAATAATTTATTGAAATGATTGACTCACAAAGCTTATTAGAATTATAGTCAAACTGTAGTCAAAAATTCATTTTCAAAGGGACAATGCCAATCCAATCAGATGTTGGTTTTGGGGACAAACAATATACGACAAATGCCATTGTGCTTGGTTTGTACACTTTTTGGAGGCAAGTAGTTGGCCATTGTTAGAGAGTTGTCACATTAAATGCATATTTAGTCAGCAATTTATTTATTTTTTACCAGCCAGTAGTGCTGGTAGAGTTGAACTAACCTTCAAGAAACCTGTTCAGTTATGCAGTTGGCACCAAACTGTTTCATATTCAAGCAGCTAATTAGCAATAGACACAATTTATTTTTGCCTAAGGGAGCTCTTGATCTCTTGGTGCACCTGATATTTATTAGGCCTCATCGGGGAGAAAGGAAAACATGCTGCCAGCTGAGAGAGACATTTGGACTGAATAGTACTTCACTTATAATTTACAGACTTGTAGTTACTTAATATATAATGTAATAATCTGCGCTCTGCCATTTGTCATTTGGGTTCCCGGCTGCAGATTATAGCTTAGGGCAGTGCATCTGTGCATGAATCTGGCAGGAAATGGCATAAAAATCTTGAACAGCTGAGCACGATGTCTCTGTGTACTCAGAAAGGCCAGCCTCTGCTGCAGAGGTCACTGACATGCTTTAGACCTGACAAGCCAAATTGTTAAGCATGTGACTAATATGCATACAGAATACGGGCTGACTGATGTCAGGAGGGACGCAAGCTTGATGGCTGGTTAGCGGCTAGTCTTAATTTTATGTGACAATCCTATGAAGGAAGTGCTGGGTGGGTGACTAAATGGAGCATATTGATGTCCCACAGGGTGGAGCCCATGATGTTTTGACAAATTTTCCTTAGCATTTATCAATCAAGCCTACAATGGGAGAGGGTGCTGCATCTCTAATTCAGGCAGGCCTAATAGAATAGAAGTTCACATGTTATTCAATTTGTACTTGTTAGCAATGGCCCACTGTCACCAGGCAATTTACCGCGATACTCAGCAAATGAAAAGAAGAAATTTGCTGTGCTTCAAATGCTTTACATGACTTACAAGCCAAATTTTAATTAGCATGTCATTACTGTAATAATTTATTGCTCCTTTGTAGCTGCCCCAGTATACAGATTACATTTTACTTTTTTTACTACTGTTCTTTAGAAGGAAGGCTCTTTCATATTTATGAGCTGACTTAACTAAGGAAAAAGAAAAGAAAAGAAAAAGTTCAACAAATTATGTAATACAATGCATTTTAGTATCTTCAGGGCAACCAACTTTCTTGCTTCCCTTTAGAAAGAGCTATATCTAAATAGAAAGATATTTGTTTATATTCCCCTAGGAATTTTGGATCCAAGTTGTTAAAATATCCCAATTTAATCTCTTGAGATTACAAAGAGATGCATAAAATGTTTTCATTAGCAAAGCAGGAAAATAAATTTACAGAGTCAATACACAACTGTTACTGTACAGGTAAATTTGTGACTGAATTTAATGTTACTTTATAATGGGAAAACAAGACATTTTATGAAGTCTAAATTTCAATTTAAGTTTTTTATAGTTGGAGGGAAAATTTTTCTATAGTGTATCTCAAAGGTATTAAAATAAAAATTGATATTATAGAAAAACTATATTGCTTAATTTTTATTCATATATCAAATATTTGTGTCTAGTACGTATATTTTACACCAAGCCAAGACAACCCTATGATCTTGAAGACCTCTGGAGATTGTAGACAAGAATCACCCCATTTGATAATTTCACAAGATTTCAATCACTTTTTAAAAAAGAATAAATTCACTGAAACATATCCCTGGATTCCATTCTGATTTATGTGGTGATTTATAAATTCTTTACACAGCTGTGGTTGTTATCTAAGTGAAAGAAAATTCTAAGAGGTCTTTTAAGCTCCATTCCTTCTTCATTTTTAGGCCCCTCTGTGTAATTGCCCGATGCTTAGGGTGACTATTTGTAAAAGGTAAAGGTAAAAGTTCCCTTTGCACATATGTGCTAGCTATTCCCGACTCTAGGGGGACAGTGCTCATCTCCGTTTCAAAGCCGAAGAGCCAGCGCTGTCCAAAGATGTCTCCGTGGTCATGTGGCCGGCATGACTAAAGGCTCACGGAACACTGTTACTTTCCCACCAAAGGTAGTCCCTACTTTTCTACTTGCATTTTTTACGTGCTTTTGAACTGCTAGGTTGGCAGAAGCTGGGACAAGTAATGGGAGCTCACCCCGTTTATGGGTTATGGGCACTAGGCATTCGAACCGCTGAACTGCCGAGCTTTCGATCGACAAGCTCAGCGTCTTAGCCACTGAGCCACCATATCCCTCTGACTATTTGTACACATCCCATATAAAATCAATAAAAGAGGCCAAAAAGTTGTGAAAAGTGTACTGTCCTAATAGATATGACTCAGCAGTAATATAGCAATATTTACTACAATTTATATTACACGTAACATTTTGCACCTGAATGGGGATGATCATCATCCATTAGTTCTGTGACTGCTTAGCCTATTGTCTAGCTGCTAACCATTGAAAAAGATATTTTTTTAAAAAGCATGAATGGGAAGAACTGATATTATGGAGAAACTCTAAACATCGTTAGTGCTCACACATGAGGATCATGGCTTCAATCTCCATGATATCACTTTATGCTCTTTTTTCTATCTTTCTTTCCTCCCAGACACAGCAAAAGTCAAACAGAGGACACTCGTGCCAAATTACTAACTAACCTTTACTGCAAGTAGGTATCAGTTGCTGATGTATAGACACACAGCTATGCAATACCTTCATGATGACAGAGAACTTACAGTTTCTACCCGGGATAGACTTCTACATACTCAAAACCCATGAGCTCACAGGATGGTCTGCAGCTATTTCCACACTGGAGTTTTGGTGAAAATAAAGATAGTAACAAAAAAGGACTGCAGGATGTTGCCTTTTGGAAAGGAATATCAATGTTTTGTTTTCAGCAGAACTAGCAGAAATGAAGTCCATTCATTTTTCCTTGAAAGAAAAATCCTCAGTAGGAGAACAATTTTATTAAAAAAAAAATAACCGAGTTACAACTTGGTTGAAGAGTTTATAGCTGCTCTTAAAGGATTTCATGGGGCTTCTTCTTTTTTTTTTTGCAAAGAGGTTTCTCTTCTCTACTTTTTCCTGGATTAAACCTATGGTAGCCAACATTTAGTAGTGAGGTTGGCTGGCATCAGGGCAAGGATTTTAGTAAGACAGTGTCAGGATTGTGGAATTCCATCCATTGGCAGGTTAAGCAGACCTTCTATTATAGGCTTTTGCACTTATTCTTGAACATTGTTTGTTTTAGTGATGCATAAATGACAGCAAGTGAAACAATGCGGGTTCTCATTTCAATGTTTATTTTGTTATAAGAAAGCTTCGGGGCAGTGTATATGTATGAATCGTTTATTATCTATTTACTTTGTTGTCGTTAGTTGTGAAGTTGTGTCCGACCCATCGCGACGCCATGGATAACGTTCCTCCAGGCTTTCCTGTCCTCTACCATCCCCAATAGTCCATTTAAGCTCATGCCTACTGCTTCAGTGACTCCATCCAGCCACCTCGTTCTCTGTCATCCCATTCTTCTTTTGCCCTCAATCTTTCCCAGCATTAGGCTCTTCTCCAGTGAGTCCTTCCTTCTCATTAGGTGGCCAAAGTATTTGAGTTTCATCTTCAGGAACTGGCCTTCCAAAGAACAGTCAGGGTTGATCTCCTCTAGGACTGACTGGTTTGATTGCCTTGCAGTCCAAGGGACTCGCAGGTGTCTTCTCCAGCACCATAGTTCAAAGGCCTCAACACTTTGGCACTCAGCCTTTCTTATGGTCCAACTTTCTTATGGTCCAACTTTCACAGCCATACATTGCAACTGGGAAAACCATAGCCTTGACTATACACACTTTTGTTGGCAGGATGATGTCTCTGCTTTTCAGTATGCTGTCTAGATTTGCCATAGCTTTCCTCCCCTCCTAAAAGGAGCAAGCATCTTTTAATTTCTTGGCTGGAGTCCCCATCTGCAGTGATCTTGGAACCCAGAAAAATAAAATCTGTCACTACCTCCATTGTTCCCCATCTATGTGCCAGGAATTGAGAGACCTGGATGCCATGATTTTAGTTTTCTTAATATTGAGTTTCAAGCCAACCTTTGCAGTCTCCTTCTTCACCCGCATCAAGAGGCTCTTTAGTTCCTCTTCACTTTCTGCCATTAAGAGCGGTATCATCTGCATATCTGAGGTTGTTGATATTTTTCCCGGCAATCTTAATCCCAACTTCCAGATTTATTCAGAGAGTTGTGGTCTTTGCAGCATTCCTGTGGTCACATGATTGTGATTTCCAACAATCCCTACCAGCTTCCCTCAAATAAAGTCAATGGGGAAACTGGCAGGAAGTCAGAAGTCACGCTCACAAAAAAAAAAAAAAAAAAAAAACCAACCCCACACTCCACTGCTTTTTTGCCATCTGTGGTCATTCTGTTTATCTTCTGTTTAGGTAAGTAAATGTTGACTTACTATTGATAATCATTTATCACTACAATTCTTTTTTTATTTGGATTGCCTTAGATCCATGATGATGAACCCATGGCATGCATGCCACAGGTGGCACATGGAGCCATATTGGTGGGCACGCGAACTCAGCTCCACTAGCTGATTTTCAGGCCTTCTGGGCCCACTGGAAGTCAGGAAACAGGCAATTTCCAGCCTCCAGAAGGCCTCCGGGGGATTGGGAAGGCCGTTTTTGCCCTCCCCAGGCTCCTATAAAGTCTCTGGAGCCTGGGGAGAGAGAAAAATGGGCCTACCGGGCCCACCGTGCCATAACATGCCAAAAGTGGGGGCACGCGCGCATGTGCGGGGGGGGCGAGGTGCATAGAATTATGGGTGTGAGCACATGAGAGGGCAAACCCCCCACACTCTCCCCACTTTTGGCACGCAATGGCCAAAAGGTTAGCCATCATTGCCTTAGATGATCATAGAACCATCCATCCAGCATTGGGGTAATATATATGTATGACCTAACAGGCCATAGGGTTGTCTAGGACACCTGAAACTTTGTATAAAAGCTGCCGCATTAATTTTGAATCATGGCCCTGCTCAATATAATTCTCAGTTATTGAAAAAAAAAGTCTTCTATCACCAAAGGGTCACATGTTCCTTTTGTACAGTAAAGATTTAGTAAGAACACATCTCAGTTCTGCTAATGATACAGTCAGTGTTTGGAAGGACCTTTGACTGAGAATCAGAGTGCTGCTTCCAGTTAGATGAAATAATGATTGGGTTCATACAATGTTTACTTGCCAAAACCACAGTATGGTTAGGGAAATGTGTGAGCCTAATCATTATGTCCTAATGAAACCACTTAGCTGTGATACAACAACACGACTATCAACAATTCGAGCCATGTATCACAGTAAGCCATAGTATGATTTGTTTGCTGTTGGTTTACCATCCTGGGTGAACCTAGCTGTTACTTAGGTTAAACATTCCAATGACATAGTGAAAACTTCACTAATATTCATAATTTGATTGCTGAAGATAGGTTGCTGTGGGTTTGAACCAGTGGTGAAGTCTAAAAATTGTTGCTACTGGTTCTGTGGGCGTGGCTTGGTGGTCATGTGACCGGGTGGGCATGGCCAACTTGACATCACATAAGTCACTCACTGTTAGAGCCAGGAGCTGCACATTCTGAAGCACATTCTTCCCTTCTGAAGCCCTCAGTGCTTTGAGTTTCCTTCCGTCATCTGGCTTGACTGCTCAAGTGAATCTTGGAGCCTTCTCTTGCCCTGCTCTTGATCCCGGAGGGCTGCACATCCCCCCTGCCAAGCCTCTATATAAACCGCCTGCCCTGTTTCTGAAAAGGCAGAGGCCTTCCATGCAGGGTGATCCAAAGAGGGGAGGGGGATGCTGCAGAAAAGGCCACCTTCCACTCGTGCCTCCTGTGCTGGCTCCACCGGGCTTGGGTCTCCGAAGCAGCCCACTGGATTCCCACCCACCCAGCCACCTGCCTGCTCTCTTTGACTGCCGGCGCCACTCCTGGAACTTGGCCCATGGAATTCAGCGCTCCGGGAGAAGGAGTCTCAGCCGTGCCATCGCTTGCCAGTGGCGAAAAAGCAGAGTGAGAGGGACAGAAGCACCCAGCACAGGGAGAGGGCTGCAGCGCTTACCCAGGCGGGCCAGTGCGGGTAGCCCTTCATCTTGGCGCTCCCTTGCCTGCCGCCGCCATTCTCTGCTCCCGTGACCTCACTGGACGAAATCGCCAGGACACACTACCTTAGCAGAGTGAGGAAAATTCTCAGGGATGATTCACACCCTGGTCAGCACTTCTTTACTCTCCTACCATCGGGCAGGAGATATAGAAGCATAGCCAGCCAAACTAATAGGCTGAAAAATAGCTTTTATCCATGGGCCGTCAGACTTCTGAATGCAACATAACACCATAATTAGGTTTAATATGATAGATTTGCAGGGCCAGCACAACGTGCAACATGTTCATACCGGTGTAATATAGTATAATGTTATATGCTGTACATATACGTATATGGGAACGTGTGTTAGTTATTACTTATTTGGGTTTAGGGATTTTCTTTTCTTTTGAGTTTATTTTGAGTCATTGAGATGTTTTCAGTGTTTTGGGGGGGGGGGGCTGCACCAAGGGAGGCTCATTCAATCTCATTGTACACATGTTGTGCATTGACAATAAAGGTTTGATTTGGTTTGATTTGATTTGATTTGATTTGAATACTAAATGGCTGGGGCAGGTGGATTTCAAGTCCAATGCAAAATCATTTTTAAATATTCCTCACTATCTTTGTTACTCACATATATCTTTGTTATTTGTGGGGGGAAAAAATTGTGACATTATACTCTAATCAAGATTGGTTCATTTCAATCAGTTTCAAATTCATTTTGCTATTATATCATCACTTGTAAGCTTAAATCAACCAATTTTTAGTCCGTGATCCATTCATTTATTTTGATAAACTACTGGCTGACAATGAAAACATGAAAGCAGGAATAAGAAGTGGCTCGGACCTGCCCTGCAGACTGAGGCTGAAATATGGTGGTCTACTACAGACTACCTGTGGTCCATAGACTATAATTTCAGAGTTACTGTGATAGGGTTATAGGAAGGAAGGCCATCTTCTGCCCCCTACCCCACCTGTTTCTCCTCATTGACTATTCTCTTCCACCAATTCCAACATTTAAAACATTAAAGCAATTACAGAATTGCTAGATTAGGAAACAACCAGGGGGTGAAATCCAGCAGGTTCTGACAGGTTCTGGAGAACCGGTAGTGGAAATTTTGAGTAGTTCAGAGAACCGGCAAATACCACCTCTGGCTGGCCCCAGAATGGGGTCAGAATGGAGATTTTGCAGTATCCTTCCCCCAGGAATGTGGTGGGAATGGAGATTTTACAATATCCTTCCCCCAGGAGTGGGGAGGGAATGTGGATTTTGCAGTATCCTTCCCCTGGAGTGGGGTGGGAGTGGAGATTTTGCAATATCATTCCCCTGGAGTGGGGTGGAAATGGAGATCTTGCAGTATCCTTCTTCTGCCATGCCCACCAAGCCACACCCACCAAGCCACAGCACGTCCACCAAGCCATGCCCACAGAACCAGTAGTTAAAATAAATTGGATTTTACCACTGGAAACAACTGATTACAACTGAATACAAAGAAACTTGAACGAAATAAGAAACATCAAGCATTAACTCCATGACAATGAAACAAAAATAGCCAGGCAATAAAAGCTATAGAATAGGAGTGTCAAACTCAAGGCCTGTGGGCCAGATCTGACCCATGGGGTGCTTAAATCTGGCCCATGGAGCTGGCCTGGAAATAGCAAAGGACCAGCCTGCCGTGGCTCTGGCAGCCAAAATGTGGCACGGGGGGGGGGGGGGGCGTTTTGGCCGGCAGGGTGCTGTAGTCCGTCCTGTCTCTTCTCTCCCCCCTCCCCAGCCGGCCCGCAGAGGAGAACTACAATGCTAATCCGGCCCTTGAAGAAATCCAGTTGGACACCCCTGCTATAGGACACTAATCTAGGGAGCTGCACCAAAGTATTTGTATGACGTTATGAACAATGAATGACAATTCATTTCCTTATCCTCGCTTGTCCTAAATTTGTTGTGATTTAGACCAAATCTGTATACATTTTCCTGCAGAAAAGGCATATTACCCCATGTTTATCGTGACTGAACATTGTAACTAATACAGGAAAGAGGCAGAGGCCACTGCTAAGAGAAAGAGCATCACAAAATGATGAACATCACAAAAAGGTGAAAACACAACCTCAGTGGTTTCGTGCGTGGCGAAATTATTGTATTGTAGTACAATACAACCTCTTTGCGAAGTGCATCAAGATGCAGCGTGGTGTACAGAACCATTCAAAGTGCAAAGGCCTTCGTATGGGCAGACTGTTGGCTTTTCTTCTATTGCAGCTGTCCCTGTTCTAGCCAACCTAATTGTCTGTACTTTTGGTTCAGTGCAATTTTCTCTGTGTTCCAAATTAGCTTACTGGATGTAATGATGCTACCTTTATCTTCTCCGAACTTGGTACAAACGGTATGATCAAATCACGGGATAAAATAACAAGAGCAAATAACCAGAGCTTTAACCTCTTGTATCCTGAGATGGGTGGCCTCTTCTCTTGCCTCCACTTCTTTTAAAAGGAAGCAGGAAGCAGGGTAGAGATTTAAAAAATTTTAATGATAAGGAAAATAACATTCTGTTCACCTTTTAAATTGAACTGATCTAGTTAAACTGGGTTGTTTGCTTCTGTGAATTTGCAAGGGTAAATAGCAGTTGAAAAATGGCATATTGATGGAACAAACATGGAACTGAAAATATCCCGAACTGGCATGGATTGTACATAGATTATTTATGTTCCCTTGCTTCTGTAAACTGTGCTTTATTTGTCACACCGAGATTGCATTGTTTCGGCCACTTCTTCAGGTTGCTGGATATTAAAAGATGGAAATATAAGTTACTATAAAGAAGCAGGATGAAAGCTTTAGAATGGTTTAGAATATTAGAGATGTAAGGGACCTGAGAGGTCTTCTAGTCCAACCCCTATACCATTCCAGACAAGTGGCTGTTCAATCTCTTTTTAAAAGCCTCCAGTGATGAAGCACCTACAACTTCAGAAGGCAAGTCGTTCCACTGATTAATTTTTCTCACTGTCAGGAAATTTTTCCTTAGTTCTAGGTTGCTTCTCTCCTTGATTAGTTTCCATCCATTGTTTCTTGTCCTGTTGTCTGATGCTTTGGAGAATAACCCTCTTCTTTGTGGCAGCCCCTCAAATATTGGAACACAACTATCATGTCACCCCTAGTCCTTCTTTTCACTAGTCTAGACAAACCCAATTCTTGCAACCGATAGTTTGTAAGAAAAAAATGATAATAATAATAATAATATATTATTGTTATTGTGTAAAAATTGCCCAGCAGTGGAAATATTTGTATCCATGCTGTAATTTATAAACCTCAAAATGATGGTTCTGCCACAATTATTATTGACAACATTCCAATGAGGAAAATAATCAACACAAAAATAATAATTCATAAGTTAAAAAGTCATAAACAAATCAACAATAATAATCAAGCTTTGTTTCTGACTATTGCTGAGTATTGCATCTGTTTTCAAATACTATTAGAAAGTTCTTAGATTTTTCTGCTTGTTGTTGTTGTTGTTATTATTATTATTATTTTAAAAGGGACCCAATGCATGTTATTTAATATAATAAAAACCTTCTTATTCAGATAAGGTATGCCAGATCTATCTGCAGTGTAAACCAAATGAGTGGGCATGACCAAAAAAAATAAATAAATGAGGACAATTGTCTCTGAAACACCTTTCACTCTTAATTAAAAAGCAAAAAGACAAAAAAGCAAAACACTTAACAAATTATACAAAAGCAAACTGGGTAGGCTTAAAGCATAATTGAATTAAGTCGCGTGCGCCACATACGATCACAAAGCAGGGACACGACCGGCGTATTCTGAATGTCGGGGACCCTCCAGTCAATAGGGAAAAAAGCTCCTTTAAACGGGGTAAATGCCTGGCAAGCATGTGCAGGACCCTTCCAGCTAACAGGTGGCTGAATAAACCTCAGCTGGCGTTGCACAGAGTGTTAGCAATGACCTTCTTGATGATAATTTCATCTCTCCCTTTTTAAAAAAAAAAATAAAAATGTTACTGTACTTGATGCATTGGAAAGAATTTAAACATGAATAATGTCTTTGAGTCTCTTGAGTTACCGGTGGCCTGCCCTTCCACTCCCCCTTCCTGTCTCTCTCTGCTGAATTAACATAAAGGAACAGTGACAACGGGGAGCTGAAAAGCTTAGCTGGTGGGAGGATTAAGTATATCATTGAAAGGAATTATGTTGTAAATGACAGGGTGGACTGGGGGGCTTCTGTTCCTTGGACCCATCTGGTCTTAAAGAATACCTTATCGTAATTACCCCCAGATGGCTTTGTGCTACGCTCTGTCTGGATAGCCAGGTGCCACTGTACCCTGCTGAGTGTGATATTCACTGCTGCATGCAGTAGCAAAGAGAGGGGAAGAAGAAGATGATGATGATGATGACGAAGACTATGATGATGATGATGACTATTGCAACCTCATTTATTTTCAGGGTAACCCAAAAATGTAAAAGGAAGGGAGTTCATCCAGAGTGTTGGATTCTCCTATGAGATGGAAGGTGCCACACTTAAAGTATGAAAAGCTTTGTGATTTCGTTCTTTCCCCCCTTAATTTTTCTCACGGAAAGAAAGGAAACAATGAACGATAGCTATTCTGAATATGCTTATAGCTAAAAGAGTGATATAAATGTATTTCAGTTCAGAGCAGTGCTCTGCTAAAATTCTCTCTAGTTTTATTTGGGGAACTATTTGTCTTCAGTCTAAGAGGAGAAACTGGCTCCCTTTTTGCTTTGCAAAAGCTAAGATATTGTGGTCAATTCCACAGTGATAAGGTTTGTGCATTTTACTCATCTATAAATTACCAAGAGACGTGAGCATCGTATAGTTCATAGTCTGGGCCCTACACTTCAGTTAACCTTCAAGGACCTTTTTAATTAGGAAGAGGTGGCATTTATCATATTTTCGCGCAAAATTGGAAATCAGACCAACTCCCAACCACAGATAAAATTATCTCAAAGATAACAGAATGTGCCGAGATGGATAGACTGATGCTGGAACTCCAGGATAAAGAGGAAAGTGACTACTATCTTGTGTGGCACCAATGGTATCAATGGCTGGAAAGGAAAATTAGTGCAACCGTAGACTATTGAAACTAGGGTGAAAGATTATAATAGAAGGTGAATGAGATGACGATATAAATATATCTTGAGTTTAAAGCACTAAAACTAAGAATATAACAATATTTTTTCATGAATATGCAAAAGAAAATACGATATATTCTGTTGATGACCAATATATATATATGTGTGTGTGTGTGTGTGTGTGTGTGTGTGTGTGTGTGTGTGTAGGTCTTTGGTTCTTCGGTTTTTCTCCCGCGTAAAATTGGAAGTGTCTTGGCGACGTTTCGACGAAGTCTCATTCGTCATCTTCAGGCTGGTGTTCTCGGCTTCGTGCTTCCAGGAGCAATGTGTGATTGCAGCTGTTTCCTCCTTTTAATTGCCAGTGGGGGTGGGAGCTGATTGGGTGGGAGCATGGCTGTGTTCTGATTGGGTGGAGGTGTGCTTTGATTGGTTGGGGGCCTGGCTGTGCTCTGATTGGATGGGGATGTGCTCTGTTTGGGTGGGGGCTTGGCTGTGCTCGGGTTAGTCTGAGTTGCAGGGGGATTTGAGCTGGTGAGCTGCATTGCTGTTGTTTGGCTTCGCGTTTGTGGTCGTGCCACATCTTCGTGGTGGGTGTCAGTTTGCTTCCTGTATGGATTGGAGGGGTTTAAATTGGCCAATGATGCAGCTTTGGTCTGGCTTCTGGTCTGTGGTCATGCCTCATCATCGGTGTGAGTCTGGGTTTGCTTTTTGCGTGGAAGTGTGGTGGTGATATCTCGTGTGGTTTTTGTGAGTATGGGTCTGGTGTCATTCTTTGTGTTAAGGACTCGTTTGTCAATAAGGGCAGGTTTCCAAATGGCTGGTAGACGGGAGGTATCATCTCGTTTATTCATGCTGTGTGGGCGTTTTTCTATCTCGATGGCTTCTCTGATTATTCTGTTATTAAAGTGTTCAGTTTTGGCGATAGTTCTGGTCTTTTTAAAGTCAATATCATGTTATCAGAATGCTGTCTTGATGTTGTGTTTGTGGAGGATCTTGCTAATTCTGTCTGTGGTGCCTTTTATGTATGGGAGGAGGGCTTTGCCGTTTTCTTGTTCTCTGTCTTGGATTTTAGTGGGGGTTTCTTTTTGAATTAGGTTGGTGATTTTATTTCTTTGGAATCCGTTGGATGTTAGTACGTTAGTGAGAGTGTGTAGTTCGGTTTTTAGGTGTTGTTCGTCAGCTAAGCATTTTGTTCTGGAAATGAGTGTCTTGGCTACAGAGTTGATCTGTGCTGGGTGGTGGTGTGAGAGTGCGTGCAGATAGCGGTTAGTGTGTGCTTTCTTCTGGTAGATGGTGTGTCCTAGATGGTAGATGGCTCAAATCCCCCTACAACTCAGACTAACCCAAGCACAGCCAAGCCCCCACCCAAACAGAGCACATCCCCATCCAATCAGAGCACAGCCAGGCCCCCAACCAATCAAAGCACACCTCCACCCAATCAGAACACAGCCATGCTCCCACCCAATCAGCTCCCACCCTCACTGGCAGTTAAAAGGAGGAAACAGCTGCGATCACACATTGCTCCTGGAAGCACGAAGCCGAGAACACCAGCCTGAAGATGACGAATGAGACTTCGTCGAAATGTCGCCAAGACACTTCCAATTTTACACGGGAGAAAACCCGAATAACCAAAGACCTACATACAAACACCCGCGAAAACCTCAGAAAACACACACACACACACACACACACACACACACATATATGTAATCTTTGGGTGGATGTTGTAGGTGGTGGGATTTTCATTTGTTTTGTATTGTATTGTACTGTCTTTATATCTTTGTTTATATTTCAATACTAATTTTTTTTTTTTAAAAAAGGAAGAGGTAGCATTTAGGATGAGTGCAGACTTTTAGAGAGAAGAGAAAACATGTCTGCCCCCCCCCCAAATACACAGATTTGTGCCATGCAGTGGTGGGTTTCAAATTTTTTTACTACCAGTTCTGTGGGCATGGCATGGCTTGGTGGGTGTGGCTTGGTGGGCGTGACAGGGGAAGGATACTGTAAAATGTCAATTTCCTCCCAGGGGAAGATTACTGCAAAATTTCCATTCCCTCCCGATCAACTGGGAGTTAGGAGGCAGAGAATAGATGGCGGCGGGGCCAATCAGAGGTAGTATTTACTGGTTCTCTGAACTACTCAAAATTTCTGCTACCGGTTCTCCAGAACTGGCCAGAACCTGCTGAAACCCACCTCTGGTGCTATGTCCTCTGCCACTAGTCCACAATTTTAAAGATGACCAGTCTTGTTGGTTTTTTATTCTTTACTAATATGGGATATTTTAAAATTTGTTTTAGCATTTTGTGACTGTCCAGACCTGTATTTGCAAGATAGTCGGCCAGGAGTGAAATCCAGCAGGTTCTGACAGGTTCTGGAGAACCGGTACCGGAAATTTTGAGCAGTTCAGAGAACCAGTAGCAGAAATTTTGAGTAGTTCGGAGAACTGGCAAATACCACCTCTGGCTGGCCACCCAAGTGGGGTGGGAATGGGGATTTTGCAGTATCTTTTCCCTGGAGTGGGGTGGGAATGGAGATTTTACAGTATCCTTCCCCTGCCACGCCCACCAAGCCACATCATGCCCACCAAGCCACGCCCACAGAACCGGTATTAAAAAAAATTGGATTTCACCACTGTAGTTGGCCTTATACATTGAATAATTAAATGAAACACTCTGGAAAGAAATACATTCTAAAATATATTGCAAGTGTGGTAGAAAAATGGAAGATTCATTTGTAAGAGAAAAAATATTTCAGGATGGACGTCTGTGGAGATTCTTAGTCATCCAGGTCATGGTCATCCCAAAGGATTCTTTTTCAAAAGGCAACTGGACTTTGTTTTTTCCTTGAATGACGTTTTGCTTCAGGATATTTCAGGATGGATTTCTTGTCACGATTAATGAAAAGAACAGAACGAAAGCATGGGCTTTTAAATGCCGTTGGAGTCCTTGGCCCTCCCTGAGCATGGTTTGTTTGTTGGTTTTACTTATATGCCACCCATCTTGCCTAAAGGCAACTGTAGGCAGCTCACAATAATAAAAACAAGATGAAACACTGAAACATTAAAACAGTTAAAATTAACATTAAAACTGATTTAAAATTGACAGGATGGGAAGGAAGGGAGCAAGATGCACACAGAGAGGAAAAGGGGTCTTATCTTAGTTGATTAATCACCTCCAAGAATGACTGGTG
This sequence comes from Ptyas mucosa, assembly GCA_012654045.1. Classification (NCBI taxonomy): domain Eukaryota; kingdom Metazoa; phylum Chordata; class Lepidosauria; order Squamata; family Colubridae; genus Ptyas; species Ptyas mucosa. The sequence continues at coordinate 52,967,315 of WNWU01000002.1, forward strand.
GTTTGCTTGTGGACATTTTGTTACCAGATTAGATTAGTCTTAATCACACAATAAATATCTACATCAAGACAAACATGGTGGGAAAAACATTGACATTAATGCCTTTTGATAGGTTTTCCAGAGTAGTGTGGGTGTGGCTTGGTGGGCATGGCATGGCTTGGTGGGCATGGCAGGGGAAGGATACTGTAAAATCTCCATCCCCACCCCACTCTGGGGAAATGGCACTGCAAAATCTCCATTCCCTCCCCAATCCAGGAGAAGGTTACTGCAAAATCCTCATTTCCTCCAGATCAGCTGGGACTTGGGAGGCAGAGAATAGATGGGGGTGGGGCCAGTCAGAATTTTTACTACCGATTCTCTGAACTACTCAAAATTTCTGTTACCAGTTCTCCAGAACTGGTCAGAACCTGCTGAACCCACCTCTGTTCCAGAGGCATCCAAGTAGTGTGGTATGTATTGATGAATCAGTGGTCGATTATGTTTATTATATTTGTATACCGCCCTTCTCCTGAGGGACTCGGGGCGGTAAACAGCCAGCAGATAAAATACAAAAAATACAAAATTTAAAACAGTATTAAAATCCAATTAAATTAATTTGGCCCACAGCTAAAACCCCTATATTAAGATCCCTAATCTAGCAGTTTAAATTAAAACAATTTAAAAGAGTAGGTCAGATTAGATGAAGATGACCATCTAAGTCCTGATGAATGATAGACATGATGTGGAAGATCAATATAATTTATGCACAAAAAATGGAGAAGGAAACTTTGATTAGCACCATCAAACTTTTTTCCCCCTACACATTTTTCTGACAGTTCTAATTCATTTTGATAAGGGAATTTGCTTTCCAAATTTATTTCAAAGGAAAGGAGAATCTCAGTTGAAATTTGTAGGGCTGAGATACGGGGTTCTTGTATTTATATTATTACAAGGTGACCAATGAGTTTGTATGAATGTCTGATATTTCAATTTGCAGTCTATTTTCTTCTCTGGAACCTCTCTGGCTTCCCACACTTTTACTAAAGACTTCCAAGATATATAGAATTTTTAGATCAGGAAACGTGAGTGGCTAAGAAGGCTTCAAAGTGATGAAGCAGTTTGCAACAGAAAAATAGCACTTCTGCAATCTTTCATAAGTTAAAAGTAAAAGAAGTCCAAAAACATTACCAAGAGAATTTTTTTAAATCAATTTTCCTTCACTAGGGAAGACAACTTTTGAGAAATCATGTTACCGATTATGGCATAGCAATAGTTTTATCTTTCCCTCAGTGCCATTTCCCTGACTAGAAGAAAGATAAGAGAAAAGAGAAGAGGATAACCAGTAGCAACATGGATGGACTCAGTTACAGTGGCAAGACAGTTGGAAGACCTGAAATATCAGTCTATGGACAGATATCATAGAGACAATTAGATTTAACAATGATAGGACCTAATCAATTATTGCTGAAGCTCATCTTGCTTTACATCCAGTGGTGGGATTCAGCCAGTTCGCACCACTTCGGGAGAACCGGTTGTTAACTTTCTGAGCTGTTTGATGAACTGGTTGTTGGAAGAATGTCAGCATTCTACATCATTCTTGCACCATCGCTGACATGAAAGGAAAAAAAAAATTAGAAGTAGCAGTTTGAATTTTAGCAGCTTGGCTTTTCACCCAGTTTCTTCTCTCCTTGGCAGATAACGTCACCTAGGTGATGGAGGGAGGGGGGAAATTCCTGTGATTTGTAGCAGCCGGGATGAAAGACTGATTTGGAAGATGGCCAATGAGGCACTGGGATTTGAAGAACGGAAAGGGAGGGGTTTGGGATCAAAGAGTCAGTTTCGGCTGCAAATGAGTTCAGGACAGATTGTTATTTTTCAATAAATGAGAGATTTTATCAAAGACTTTGTGTTTGAGAATGAAATTTATTTGAGATAACATCGGAACCTGACAAAAAAATCATTAGGGCAGAGAACCGGTTGTTAAATTATTCCACATTAAACTCTTCCACATTAATAGCACCACAGCTTCCCTGGGAAGAGGCAGCACTGTGAAGTAAGACCTTTTTATAAATCCAACATTCATATTTTTTTCCCTAGTGCAGGAGTCAGCAACCTGTGGCTCTGGAGCCACATGTGGCTCTTTCACCCCTCTGCTGTGGCTCCCTGTCACTCAAAATATGTGTCACAACCGCCAATGTGCAACACCCACCGGCATGCGATTTATTGAGCCTTTCAACCCCTGGTAGGCCAACCATGGATAAATCCAAGAAAAGAAAAGTTTAAAAAGAAAACAAAATGTTTAATTCAACTACTTATGCTAGTTTTGTGGCCTCTCAAGAAATAGTCAGGCACAGGAAGGGTTTTGTGGTTCCCGGTGTTTTCTTTTCTGTGGGAAATGGGTCCAAATGGCTCTTTGAGTGTTTAAGGTTGCAGACCCCTGCCCTAGTGGATGAAATTAAGTGCAAGAGTATTTAGGAATTTTCTTTGATCCACCAGTGATATTTTCTAATACTATGAGAAACTCACTCTGCAAATAAATCCTTCCAAATCCTTACTTGGAATAATCCTTAGAATAATAATCCTTACTAGTCCCTCAGTGTATCTCCTTCCTCTCCTTTTTATCATTGCAGTGAAGAAGGAATGCCTTTGACCATTGTTGTTTATAAATAGGAGGTAGATAGGTTAGTTTGGGATAATGGTTGCAGGACGCTACATAAATCTGCAGAATTTTCTTTATTTTTAGGATACTTGATGTTCTGTTCTGATTGCCTTTATTTGGCCTTATTTATTTGATTCTGATGACTACATGTACAAATCCCTGTAGTTTTCTTGGCAGCATTTTCAGAACTGACTTACCATTCTTCCTAGGATTGAAAGAAAATGACTGGACTAAGATTATCCAGCTAGCTCCTGACTCCTGCACTAGGGAAAAAAATATGAATGTTGGATTTATAAAAAGGTCTTACTTCACAGTGCTGCCTCTTCCCAGGGAAGCTGTGGTGCTATTAATGTGGACTCCCCTGGATGCTTCTCCAGTTACCACTCTAGATGTCACCTCGAAGGAGGATGAACTAGTTCCAGGCATGTCTGGAGGGGAGTTGGTCAATGGCTCCAAGCAGCCATCTGAGATGGATTTGGCTGAAGCACAACTACAGCAGGACATCCTTAGGCTTCAGGTGGAGAAAGCATGCAGCTGCAGCCAGTCAATGATGAGGAAGAGGAACTGCCTTCTGCACCTGATCCAAGAATACCTGGGGGAGAGAAAAGGCAGGAGCAGAGAAGGTCAGCCAGATTACTCATGAGGAGAAAGCCTCACCCTTCTTGATGGGCTGCACCAGAAGCTGGCTATTTAGCATAGCAGACAGATGGAAGTGATGATGGGAATGGGTTCATTGACTAACTGTGTGTTTTCTGGTCATTGTGATTCTTGCTTTGGACTGACAGCATGCCTTGACTTGGATCATGCCTTGTGAACTGTGGATTTTTCTTGCCTCGTGAACCCTCTTGTATTGTGGATTTAATTGTGCCTGGTGGGTTTATTTTGATTGGGAAACTTTCAAGTGCATTGTGGACTCATTGGCCATTGCTCTGTGGACTAATATTGATCTGCTTGTGACTGGACTTAATTGGGTCTGTTCTGGGGTTTTGGTGAAGGGAGTTGCTGGGGAATATCAATAAACCAACTAAACCAGGAGTGCCAAACTGGTGGCCCATGGGCCGGAGGCATCACGCACAGGCCACAGTCACCCTGGCTCTGCAAAGGCAAAAAAAATGTCATGATAAATCGTGATACGTCACGTGACATGATCGAGATTGACACCCATGCACTAAACCACAGGGGTGTGTATGTGAGAGAGAGACAGAGACAGAGACAGAGACAGACGGAAACACACAGAGACAGACAGAGACAGCACACTAGCTTCTGTAGTCTAAGGCAGGTCTAAAACTTGGCTTTTCCTGTTTTGGTGCAATGTCTTAACCACTACATCACTCTGGCTTTTACTGTTACATTTGATTTAGACCACTAGTCACCCAATCAACAGAAAACTGCTATCTTCAAGCCTCTAATCTGCCTCTATTGTCTCTGTTTCCAGGCACTTGATTTCCCTTCATAAGAATGGGTGACTGAGCCTAGCACACTGTACACATTTTGAGGGTTCCTTTGAACTATATTGGAATATGCTGGAAAATGCTATTTTGGCCCTGGCAAAGCTAAAAAAAGGCCCATCTTAATTAAGCCTGTCTCCCCCCCCCCCAAGCGGGAGACAGGAGGAAAGCAATGTCATGGGAACACAGCAGAAAATAGCTGTTGCCTTGCTTTAAGTGGAGAAACTACCTTAAAAATACACTATGTTTACAATTTCATGGTAATTCCAAAGAGCAAAGAAAAACTAAATAGCAAGACTTCTTCTATGCACTAAATTCAAAATAAAAAATTTAGCAACCCCAGAACAATGCTGGGGAATACTAAAGAACTCACTTCTCTGAATGAAAAGAAGCATTTTCGAGAAAAAGAAAGTTGCAATGCCTGTTTTAAAGGAAGGGAAATTAGAGAAACAGGGGTGTAAAACTCACAGCTCGCAGGCTGGATGCATCACGTGCTGGCCACCCCACCCCCGGTTTACCAAAGGGGGGAAAAAGTCATGATACATCATGTGACGACCACCTGACACCCCTGGTGTATATCAATATTGGGTCTGGGGGAGGGCTGGTTGGAGGTAGAAAATGTATAAGCACCTGTTACATACATAGAGTGGGCCAGAATTTTCAGGCAGGATGCCATTTTCCCTAAGTTTCTTCTGTGATGTTAAAGCTGTGTCTGACCATATTTTACAGTGTTGCAGAGGTTTCCATCTTTTTTCTGCTCACAGCACACCTTCTGCAGACACAGAAAGACTCCTGGGCTGCAAAACCAGGTGTCTCAGAAATCTTGTGTTGTCACAGCTGCTGGGCTTTCGAAGAAGAAATGCAGGCAGTTCATCCCTGTTGATGATGTCATAGAAGGTGGGTTTTGGCTGATATGTGGCACACCTGTGGACCTTTTGCAGCACACCAATTGCTGTTGCTTTACAGTGTCTTTGCTAGTTGAAATAAAGGGAAATCACAACATGAATGTTCCCAGCTGCATTTCGAAGGAATGGGGTGAAGGTGGGGTGGGGTGGGGTGGGAGTGGGGAGAGAAAACATTTTTGAGATTTTAACTTCTCCAACCCTGCTCTGCACTGTTTCAAACTTCATTGCAGATTATTCATTCATGATAAAAATAATAAATCATTTGTATCACTTCTTTCTCTGTTTTGCTTTGCTTTCCTTCTCTCTTTTCTTTGTCTTCTTCCCAAACCCTGCCTCAAAATGAATTTCTATTCCTATTCTGGTTTTTGAGTAGCAGATAGAGGCTTCAAATCTCTACTCACACTCTTTTGATTCTCTGGTTTATTGTTAATTGTGGAATTAAATGTGGTGTGGTTTATGGGCAAATCAGATTGGCTTTTTCCTTAGTCTTAATGTCCTAATGTATTAATGTATGTCTAGTTTAATGAAAAAAGGACTAGGGGAGACATGATAGCAATATTCCAATATCTCCGGATTTGCCACAAAGAAGAGGAAGTCAAGGTATTCTCCAAAACACCTGAGGGTAGGACAAGAAGCAATGGACGGAAAATAGTCAAGGAGAGAAGCAACCTAGAACTAAGAAGAAATTTCCTGACAGTGAGAACAATTAATCAGTGGAACAACTTGCTTCCAGAAGTTGTGAGTGCTCCAACACTGGAAGTTTTTAAGAAGATGTTGGATAACCAATTGTCTGAAGTGGTGTAGGGTTTCCTGCCTAAGGAGGGGGTTGGACTAGAAGACTTCCAAGGTCCTTTCCAACTCTGTTATTCTATTCTATTCTATTCTATTCTATTCTAGTCTAGTCTAGTCTAGTCTAGTCTAGTCTAGTCTAGTCTAGTCTAGTCTAGTCTAGTCTAGTCTGTTAGTCTAGTCTAGTCTATTAGTCTAGTCTAGTCTAATCTATTAATCTAGTCTAGTCTAATCTAGTCTTGTCTCGTCCCGTCTCGTCTCATCTCGTCTCGTCTCGTCTATTAGTCTAGTCTAGTCTAGTCTAGTCTATTAGTCTAGTCTAGTCCAGTCTAGTCTAGACTAGTTTAGTCTAGTCTGTTAGTCTAGTCTAATCTAGTCTAGTCTGGTCTAGTCTAGTCTAGTCTAGTCTAGTCTAGTCTATTAGTCTAGTCTAGTCTAGTCTAGTCTAGCCTAAAAAAATTAAAAATGGAGTCTGGTCACAAGAAAGGACATTTAAAGAAGAGTGAAGTCAAGAACAAACAATATGATGACTGCAATATGCCCTGTGATCATGAATGAATGAATGAATGAATGAATAAATAAATAAATAAATAAATGTGGTCTCTGGCAGTGTCCTGCATCATATGAATGTTACTTTTTCCACTGTGTTATGGGCAATTCTTTGGTGGCCAAGGGCCAAATGAAACATTTTGGGGGAGACTGAAGGCCATAAAGTAGGTAGGAATTGGACTATATCATACTTGTCAGTGGGGTGAGGTAAGGGGTGTTTGGGAGTTAACTTTGTTTAGTCGTTATATGCACTTGTATCCTAATTCAAAAACTCAAGATAATATGCTATCCTTAAAAGCTATAAGATAGCAAGTCAAGATAAGAGATTGCTGGTATCTAAATTATAAGACTATTCCTATTTGGGGGGGGGGGAACCCAATGCATGCATACTATATTATACAGTACATTAATTTCTATAGGCAATAGCGTTTTCTGTATTCAAATCACAGGCATAGCCTCTTGAGTGAAGAGAGAACAAGGACAAGACTTGTTATAGCTCAGTAATGGAACAATTGTTCTGTCAGATGGACATGGAATTTCTTCTCACATTTTGCACAGGCTGAAAGGCACTCTTTGCCAGCACTCAAACATCCTGAACCTGAAGCCCATCTTGAAAGTAACATCTGGTCTGAAAGTTATCCCCAGCTGTATGAACAAAGAGCACATCTGCTAGATCATCAGCCAAGTGGCTGTGCATGCACGCACAGAGAGACAGCTGAGGACAACTTTGGAAGCAGCTGCTGGAGGCTGGTAAAAGATGCCACTGCCTTAACACTTCAAAGAGAACGGGCTTTATTCACATAAAGCCATTTTGCAAAGCGTGTTTTTTGACTCTTGGCCCAGCCCTACTTCATACACACAACAAATGAACAGGAGAAAACATTTTAAGAACATAGGAAGTGTTCTGTGCTTTTCAGAAGCCAGTGTAATTAGCATAGGTGAGAATAAAACTCGTTTCTATTTATTTTTACAAGTCTACTTTTTCATTCAGGTGATGTTTCACTGTTTGAATTACATGAGGGGTTTTTTTCACATGATTGGTTCGTTCATTTTAATTGTACTGATTTCTATGAGTAAAATAGACAATTTCCTGCAGTGCATGACATCAATATTTCCCATCCAACGGCAGTGAAAATTTAAATAATTAACTAGTCTCCGATCTTTAGTCGTCATGATTTTCTATGAAACTAGAATTCCCGAAAGCTTTGAGGCAGTCGTGAAATCCAATTTTTTTTACTACCAGTTCTGTGGGTGTGGCTTGGTGGGTGTGGCAGGGGAAGGATACTGCAAAATCTCCATTCCCACCCCACTCCAGGGAAAGGATACTGCAAAATCTCCATTCCCACCCCACTCCAGGGAAAGGATATTGCAAAATTCCCATTCCCTCCCCACTCCTGGGGAAAGATCTTCCGAAATCTCCATTCCCTGGGGCCAGCCAGAGGTAGTATTTGTCGGTTCTCTGAACTGCTCACTGGTTATCCATACTCCATACTCTGGGGCCAGCCAGAGGTAGTATTTGCCGGTTCTCTGAACTGCTCACTGGTTATCCAGAACCTGTCAGAACCTGCTGGATTTCACCCCTGCTTTGAAGTATTGGCTGAGAATCCAGGGAAATGTAATGGGAGTATTAGCATGGGACTTTAAACAGGCATGGGAGTCTAAGCAGAGGGGCAAAAAAAAATCAAGATGGTGGCCTTGAAAAGCAATATATACCTCTTTTTTTGTATGTCATGTGTGTGTCACATTTACATGGAGGTTTCAATCATGTTATGGTAGCAGCTATTTGATGTTTATAGAGCAGTGATGGCAAAACCTTTCAGCACCGAGTGCCGGAAAGGGGGTGCATACATGCGCGCACAGCACCAAGTGCCAAAAAGGGAGCACTTTGCATGCAAGCTTCAGGCTGCAACCAGGAAGAAGAGCTGCCCAGGAGCTGCCCATGTGCGTGCCAGCTAAGTTACTTCTGGTTTCCAGCACGCTTGCTGGGATGCCACACGCACAAAGGCTAGCTGATCGGTACGTGCCCATGCACTCCAGAAACCCGGAAGAGGAATGGGCGATGCCGTGCATGCCAGGTGACATGGCTCTGTGTGCCACTTCGGGCACACATGCCATAAGTTCGCTATCACAGCTATAGAGATTCTCAGTCATTGAGGTCAATGTTGTCCCAAAGATGTTTTTTTGAAAGGCAGCTAGACTTCCTTTGTTTTTCCTTGAAGATGTTTCGCTTCTCATCCAATAAGCTTCTTCAGTTCAGTTCAGTTCTTCAACCAGAACATCTTCAAGGCAAAAATAAAGAAAGTCCAATTGTCTTTTGAAAAAAACATCTTTGGGACAGCTATCTTGATATTTTGCCCATCCCAGACACATTTATAAAGCAGTGTTTATTTCAGTTTTCGTCCTGTAATCATCTTCTTTCATTCTTTCTCACTCCTTCCTCACTTTCTATGATCAATCTATGATCATGATTTATGATCTATTTATGTATGATTTTCTATGATCAAAACTAGGATCCTTAACTGTCAATTTCACTGTTTTGCTTGGCCATCGCACAGACATAATTTACAGTGATTTGTATCATACACTCAGTTCCAAAGTGTCATGAGTACGAAAGAATAGAAAATAGTTTTAGCTTTCCATCCATTTTTCACTAAAACAAATGAAAGCAATGAAGTCAATGTAGCTGCACTACTTTCTGATAACTTTGATTTGTATCTAGTTTCTTCATAGGTACATTTACAATGTACTTCCATATACTAATGAATCAGAAGAATGTAGTAAGAATCAGCATTTATTTTGTCCAAGGGCAATATTGTCCTATAAATGACTGAGTGTAGGGAGACCATTTTTAAGAAAGGATGACCCAATCGGCTGGAATCAGGTGATTAGCTCATGCCCTCTTTGTCAAATCTCATTAAAGCTAATCAAGAAACACTGATCAGTTGTCTAAATCTGTAAGTCCTTGACTTACAACCACAGTTGGGACCAGAATTTCTGTTGCTAAACAAGGAGATTTATATGTGAGTTGCACCTAATTTTTTTCCACATTTTTTATTAAGCAAATCAGTGCAGTTTTTTGGTGAATAGTGTGGTTGTTAAGCAAATTCAATTTCCCCCAATAACCTTACTTGTTGGAAACTGGCTGGGAAAGCTGCAAATGTCAATTATGTGATACCAGTATGCTGCAACCATCATAAATACATGCTGATTGCCAAGCACACAAATATTGATTACATAACTGTAGACATGCTGGAACAGTTATATGTTCAAGGAGCAGTTGTAAGTAGTGCAGTTGTTGTTCAAATGGTTGCTAAATGAATGGTTATAAGTTGATGACTACACACATACACACACACCCACACACCAGTGGTAGGTTCTTCCCAGTTCAGCCTGGTTCGGCCGAGCCGGTAACGGTGACGATATAATGTCACCGAACCGGTTCTGCCCCCACCCGCACCCGCACCCCCCACCCGCACCCCCACCCCCACCCCCTGCATTATTCTTATCTTTTATTTGGCCCCACCCCCAATCTATTGCTGCCTCCTAGCCCCAGCTGATGGGCTATAAGGAAAAAAACTGTTTAAACTCTTGCTGTGGGGCTTCAAAGGGCTGCCCTACAGCTGATCAGTAGTAAAAGGCAGTTTGGTGGTAGACCGGTGCCTCCAAAAACAAATGAGTAGACCGGTGCCTGCAAAAATATATGAGTAGACCGGTGCCTGCAAAAATAAATGGGTAGACCAGTGCCTCCAAAAATAAATGAGTAGACCGGTACAGCTCTGTAAGCAGTTAAAAGCCTGGTAGACCAGTATCTCTGCTAAATCCTAAATAATTGTCACATGACCATCAAGCCATGCCCACAAAATAAGCCACGCCCACAGAACCGGTAGTAAAAAAATTTAGAACCCACCCCTGACACACACATACACCTTTACATGAAAAACATGTAAATTACTTGGAGATCATATTGTAATATTGATTCTTTATTAAGATATCTAAATACTTGAAAGGGGATTCCTACATGATTGTTCATACATGCTGTTGTGAAACATCCGAGTTAGAAACATCTCCCTTTGTTAATTTTCATTTCCTACTTCTCAAAATTGCTCAATCGTAATTTTGAATTAGTACATTGACATAAGCCTCAAAGAAAGAAAGAAATCCTTTGGGGAAAGCAATAAAAATAAAAAAGAGGGGTATTGAAGATTCTTATTCTTCCTTTCATAAGCTATTGATCTATTTCTGCTTTTCCAAAAGAAGCAAATGGCAATTATGGGAGACTAAGGTACTTTATTTGTACTATATCTCACAGCTGAATGGAAGAAGCAAAATATGGAGGTACAAATGAGTTCCTTTTAAAAGAAATCAGAGTTATATATCATTTGGAAAGGAGCCTTGTGTTGGTACTAGGAATATTCTTGCAATTAGTATTCACTGTTAGTCCATCACTGGACCATTTCAGTTACTCTGTGTTCATTTATAAATCCATTTCATCCCACTGGAACCCGAAAATAAATATCTGCCTAAAGCCATATTGAAATATGTATTCTATATGTCTTCTCTTGAGGTTCTTTTCAATTGCCTCCAGTTTTCCCAAAGATCAAGCCTTCTTCAATTACTCTTGCTTTTCACTGTGTGTATGTGTATGTGTGTGCGTGCGTGCACAAATACACTTTCACACAGACACAATCTTTTATCTTCATTATTAAAACTTCCAATAAGCGATTTGGTTTTACTTCATCAGGTGCCGAATGCTTTGCTCTTCTAGTGGTCCAAGGCATTTTCACTATTTTTCTCCAACATCATAATTCAAAAGCATCAATTTCTTTATTTAACCTTTCTTGTTTATTTATTTAACCTTTTCACAGCCGTAGATTCAAGAAGGGGAAACCCCTTGCCTTGAACATGCATATGCTTATTTTTAGGATGATATATAGCCATGATGGCGAAACTATGGCACACATGCCACAGGTGGCACACGGAGCCATATCAATGGGCACGCAAGCTCAGCAGCTGATTTTTGGGCCTTCTGGGCCCACCAGAAGTAGAGAAACAGGCTGTTTCCTGCCTCTGGGAGGTGGGGAAGACCCATTTTTTGCTTTCCCCGGGCTCCAGAGCCTCTCTAGGAGCCTGGGGAGGGCGAAACGGCCTTCCCCACCCTACCAGAGGCCCTCCAGAGGCCAGAAATGGCCCGTGGGACTGGAAGTCGGCAAACAGGCTGTTTCTGGCCTCCAGAGAGCCTAGAGAGGCTCTGGAGCCTGGGGAGAGCAAAAAAACGGGCCTACCAGCCCACCATGCCATCACGTGCCAAAAGTGGGGGGAGTGTGAGGGTGGGATTGCATGTGCATGTGTGAGGTGCTCACGCATGCATGGGGTGGGGCACATATATATGGGTGTGGGCATGTGTGTGCGACTCCCTCCCCGCGCTTTCCCTGCTTTTGGCACGCGATGGCAAAAAGGTTAGCCATCACTGATATATAGTATTGGCATATTAATATTTTTTTCCTAGATCTTTCATAATTTTTTTCCCATGTCATTTTTCTCCCACTTTGAGGAACTTCTAGCCTCGGAATCTTCTTTCGTTGAGGGTGTTACTTGGAACCCTGACACAAAAAAAATCACGATATGTCATGTGATGTCATGTGACACGATTGAGTTTAACACCCATGATCTACTGGATGTTAGCAATGTGATTTCAGTTGTTTATACTCATTTTGAACACAGCTTGTACATCTGGCAGTTCTCCTTCCTTATATTGTTAAAGTTCGGATTGTAAAATTTTGAGTATTACCTCACTAGCATATGCGGTAAATGCAACAGTTTGTCAGCAATTCTCCTCATTCTTTTGGAGAAGACAGGGAGATACTGGAATATAAATTGATTTTTTTTCCCTGGGATATTTATAGTAGGAAGAAATTGGCAATTTCTGGTTTTTCTTTTGCAGAAAGCTTCTTGGATGAGAAGTGAGGTGTCTTCAGAAGAAAAACCAGAAAGTCCAGTTGCTCCTTAAAAAAGCACCTTTGGGACATCATTTGTTTCCATCTCAGTATCTTAACATTGATAACAGCTTGTAAGAGAGGCTAAATATTTATTTGATTGAATTCATTGATAGACACTTTAATGCCATGTTTTTCAGAATCTATTGTTTTGATGTGAAGACATTGTCTCCTTTTTCTCTTCTCAGTGATGGGATGGATGGTGGCAAAATGAAGGCATAACATCTTGCAGTTATATAACTGCATTCAACAAGAATTCCTAAACCAGTGAATATTCTCGTAGATCAGGGCTGTCAAACTCCCAGCCCGCGGGCCAGATGCGTCACGCACTGGCCACGCCCACATCCAGTTTAGCGAAGGGGGGAAAAGTCCCAATACTTCATGTGATGATCTCGTGACTACATGAGTTTGACACTTTCCTATCTTACATTAAACAAAATCAAGCCAAGGTTATTTTGAGTTTCTTTGTCATGCTTCCTTCTATCTTGGCCACTAAATAAATGAATAGAAGAAGATGCACAGATGGTTCTGTCTTCACAGCGATTTTCAGAAGAATAGTGCAACAACTGAAATAAGCCTGCTTCAGTCTCCCATTGATACAACCTTTTGAAAAGACTTCAAGCACCACCTATTCTGTAAATATCGTACTTCTATTGTTCTATTGTACAGCATTCATTATTGTATACCTGCACATGTGTCCTAGTCAATGTAGCACCAAAATTTGCTTTAGTTTCTGAAATAAACTTTCTCTTTATATCATATTCTCATGTGTTTGAAACGTATTTTAGTTTGAAGAATCATGGTTTTATTTTTTAATGTTTTTTTATTTTAGTTTGTCAAACATGTACGAGATAACAGGTATAAGTATAAACATGGACATGAGCACATGAAATGAGTACAAATAAATGGGAACAGTAGGACAGGGACGGTAGGCATGCTTGTGTGCTTATGCATGCCCCCTTACAGACCTCTTGGGAATGGTGTAAGATCCATGGTACACAGTTTAAGGTTAAAGCTATAGGGGTTTGAGGAAGTAATTACAGAGTCAGGTAGAACATTCCAGGCATTGATCACTCTATTGCTGAAGTCGTATTTTCTGCAATCGAGTTTGAAGCAGTTTACCTTGAGTTTGTATCTATTGTTTGCCTGTGTATTATTGCAGTTGAAGTTGAAGTAGTTGTTGACAGGTAGGACGTTGTAACAGATAATTTTGTGTACTACGCTTAGGTCAGACCGTAGGCGGCGTAGTTCTACGTTGTCCAAGCCCAAAATTTCAAGCCTGGTGGCATAAGGTATTCTATTGTGAGCAGAGGAGTGAAATACCTCTGGACCCGCTCGATTGTATTAATGTTCGATATACAGTGTGGATTCCAGGCAGACGAGGTTGGTTTGGCAAAGGTTTTGTATGCCCTAGTTAGCAGTACAGTGTTACCAGAGAAAAAGCTTCGCAAAATTAGGTTAACAATTCTTAATGCCTTTTTTGGCAATGCTGTTACAATGAGCTCTGGGGCTTAGATCTTTTGAGATGAATACTCCTAGGTCCTTGACAGAGTGAGGGTCATCTATGAGGTCATACTTTGAACTCAATTTCTTCTTGGAGGTACTTGGGGGACTAGAGTTGGTTGTGTTTTCTGTTTTCTGTTTTCTTTAAAAAAAAGAATCCCAAAATCTCTGATCAGAAGCTCCATTGATGGAATTTCCCTAGATTTGACAAAAATTGTAGGAATTCAGGTAGGCTACACAAGAAAAATCAGTCAGCCCATTCATTCCCATTTCTTAGTTACTTTCTAACTAAATAAGGGCAAGAACATCACACTTTACCACAAGAATTTCATCAATGAGCTTTAAAAAATAAAATTTGAAAGTAATTGTAATCAAATCAAAGAATGACTTCTAAAAATTCCAGATCTATTTTTTTTGGGGGGGCATGTCCTAGTTTTACTGCTGAAATGGTGGTTTTATCTCAATTGCAAACTCCATGTGATTTGGGAAGCTATTCCAAGAGTTGGGAAAGGATCTTAATTAAGAAAGAGCATTCTTGAAATATGCCATACACCTCCACTCCTACCGCTACAGCTTCCCTGTCTCCTCAGACTAAAACTGTTCTCAGCAGAAGAGCTGCCACATTCAAGAGCAGATTAATTGCCTTTCCAACTACAACATCTTGTCAAACCTTGCAGCTTTAATTATTATTTTAAAAATAATCATGTTTGTGGGTGATGTTCTCTTGCCATTGCTTGCAGATAATGGTTAAAACAGCAAAACTTCCTACATTTGGAGAAACTAAGATTGTCCTCTTGAGTGACATTGGGAAGAAAAGAGAGAGTAATTTGAACAATAGCTTTTGTAGCTGGTGTTCAGAAGCTGAGATTATCCTGAAAAGAAAATTATGCCTGCACAGGGTCCTAACTATAATTACACAACAGTTAGGAAATTGAAACCAGTGGGACTTTCTTTCATGTAAAGAAGTTGAGCATTAGGCTGAAAGATAGCAAGCTGCTTACCTGCTGAGCTTCATATTCTGATAAAATTTGCTGATTTTTTTTCTCCCGTCCCCTCAGTTGGAGGAGATAATAACTTAGTTACCAGCATGTACCTTTCCAACTATTCATAAGAGCCCACCAAAACCAGTAATATGAACAGGTGGGAAAACAGAATGTGGCTAATGAAACCTAATCCTTATACCCAATTTACAGAAACAGGAAAGAGATGATTAATTGCATTTCAAAAAACAATAAAAACCCAAAATAAAATAAAATAAAATTAAACTCATATTATCAGCATTCCAAGTAATGCACCCATAGAAAGCAGAACTCCGAGGCAGGTAAATTCCTCAAAGAACAATTGATTGGATACACCATATTGACACAACTGGTGAAAACCGACTCTGAAAGTTCAGTTTAAAAAGTGAAAGTTCCCCTTCCCCCAAGTCATCAGTCACATTGTCCAATAGAAGTGCTGGCCAGTTGCTTGGTTACTCTGCTCCTCCTCTCCACCTGTTGGAATGTCCTTGGTTCCCACAGAAAAACTTTTTGTTTTGATTACAAATCCCCAGCTATCTATCTCCCCCCCTTCCTGTCCCTTCTTCTTCCTTGTGGCAACCCTGAAGCCTCAAAGATGGCCTCAGACAGGTTCGCTTCAGGGTTGACACATATTTTATCTGGGTTTTCATTTCCCATGACAAAAATTTAGATTAACCCTCAAAAACTAGTGATTTCATCTTATATATCTTTCTTTCTCTTTCAGTTTTCTCTTCATGGCCACAATTGTGAAATAGACATACATGAGTATCTCCAGCATGGTGCTCAAGACCACCATAGAATTCCTGGAAATTCACTTGGCATCCACCATGTCCTCTGTCCCCTCTGACTTTTATATATATATATATATATATATATAAAGTAACTCAGAAGCTTGCATGGCAAAGCACACCAACCTTCACTAATACCTTTGGTCTTCACATAGAATTCCCAGAGTGTATGTGAGAGAATGAGATAGAAAATCTATGAGAAGTAAATTAAGTAAGGTAAAGTAGGGAGTGATGGAATAATGAAGATAGTGGGTACCTTCTCCCATGACCACTATTTTGTGAAAACATCCTCAGCATGTTTACAAAAGAAGAAAACATAAAGGAATTGGAAGATATGAGATAATCTATTGGGTAATCAAGAGTTATCATAGGTGACACCATGGGATGCAATGCAACAAAGCTTTAGGTCAGTAGTGAAATCCAATTTCTTTTACTACCGGTTCTGTGGGCGTGCCTTGGTGGGCGTGGTGTGGCTTGGTGGGTGTGGCAGGGGAAGGATACTGCAAAATCTCCATTCCCACCCCACTCCAGGGGAAGAATACTGCAAAATCTCCATTCCCTCCCCACTCTGGGGCCAGCCAGAGTTGGTATTTGCTGGTTCTCTGAACTACTCAAAATTTCCGCTACCAGTTCTCTAGAACCTGTCAGAACCTGCTGGATTTCACCCCTGTTTCGGTTATACAAAGCTCCATCTCTTACACAACGTAGATCCTTCTTAAACAAGTGCTGTTGCTGAGATAAGAACTTTCCTTATATTGGGACTCCAAATTTCTCATCCAAAATGCACAGAATTGATGCTGTTTTATTCACATCAATAAGAAGTGTTTATTGCAAATTGCAAATGGTCTGTCCTGTTTCTCTGCAATTACAACCCAATTGCGTTTTTCTAAACCAGTTACTTTGGTAAAGACAGCAAAGAGATGATTTAATGATATCTATATTTCAGAGATATTTTGCCTAAAGTCCTTTGCTCATTTACTTATGGAAATGGAAAAGACCATGGAATCCAATGGTATTAAAATCTTGCTGCGAATAAGGTAAAGATAAAGGTTCCCCTCGCACATATGTGCTAGTCATTCCCGATTGTAGGGGGTGGTGCTCATCTCCGTTTCTAAGCCGAAGAGCCAGCACTGTCCGAAGATGTCTCCGTGGTCATGTGCCAAAGGCATACGGAATGCTGTTACCTGTTCTGTTCCCCTTCCCCACACAGGCAAACACACAACCAGGCACACCTGCCAAGTTTTTATTAAGCAATCAGACTAGAAACCCTTGTAGATAAGAGTTTTTGCAGTAAACTGCAAAATGCCTGCCAAGTCAGTTATCACTCACAGTTAGCAAGAGAGAGCTTATCCTCAGTCCGGTTCAGTAGCAAAAAATAATCCATGAAGTAAGAATTAGCCAAGGTCCAGTCCAAATATGCACAAGCCAGATTTCAGGTAATGCGATGTGACTCTCAGGTTTTTAACTTTGACCGTCACAAAGCCTGAAGAGCAATCATACCCACTTTTATTCCTTGTTGGGTGTGGCTCAGTGACTCAGCTCAATCTCTGGCCCTCCCACACCTCTTTTGTTGCTGCACACGCTTCTCCCTCCGACACTGCCTGGGATCAAGCCAGGATTCATCATCCTCGCTCCCTATCTGTTGTTGTTCCAATATGCTTTCCTCCTGGCATATCCCAGGCTGTTCCTCTTGGCCTTTGGATGGAACCTGAGGCATTGGCAGAGAGGAGGGTCCTGGAGAGGGAGGCCTTATCAGTTCCTCCCCATCACCTTCTGAGTCCTCTTCCTCTGTTAGGACAGGCTCGGGATTCGGGATCACAACATTACCTTCCCACTAAAGGTGGCCCCTATTTTTTACGTGCTTTCAAACTGCTAGGTTGGCAGAAGCTGGGACAAATAATGGGAGCTCACCCAGTGAAACGGCACTAGGGATTCGAACCACTGAACTGCCAACCTTTCGATCGACAAGCTCAGCCTCTTAGCCACTGAGCCACCACATCCTTTGCTCATTTACTTATGGAAATGGAAAAGACCCATGGAATCCAGTGGTATTAAAATCTTACCGAGAATAGGTTTAGACTAATGGCTAAGGCACCAGACTAGAAACTGGGAGACCATAAATTCTAGTCCTCTGTTTGGCACTGAAGCCAGCACTGAAGACTGACTTTAGGCCAGTCATTCTTTCTCAACCCTAGGAGGAAGGCAATGGCAAACTGTTTCTGAAAAACTTGCCAAGAAAACTGCAGAAACTTTTCATACAGTTGCCAGGAGTTAAGACTGACCCGAAGGCAAACACACACAAACACACATCACTTATTGATGTGTATAAAATTTCATGATTCCTGTCAATTTTGAGTGAAACGTTTGCCATCAAATCTCCACTTAGTTACAACAATCACATCCTTGGATCCTTGTGTTTTGCATGAACAATAGTTGAGGTCCTTAGACTGTTTCTAGATAACTCTTTACCTGATATAATTTGAATATTTCCCCCAGATGGAGGGAGAGCAGTGTAGTTCTTTGCATGTACAAAACTGGAATGTTCTTTTGTCAATTAAACTGCATTCATTGTGGCATGTGTACAGCCTCAAATGTGTGTACAAACTTTGATTTTCTCCTTCAGCCAACAAGAACATTCCAACATTTGGAGAAGATGAAATCCGAAAGAGTTTACACATTCATGCAGGGGATGCCAATTCCTGTGGGAATTCCCAGAGATCACCATGTTTCAAATGGAGACTCCTCTTAGCTTCTGGGATAAAGAAGGGAAAAAATGCTGAAGAGGAAAATGATGATTTTATAAAGAAATTACTTCCCACTGCTCATATTCTCTCTTAGGAGAGGTATTATATATTTTAAAAAATTACATCACGAGCCATGCATCCATACAGAGGATCATTCTCCTGCCAAGAAACTACTGTTGGAAAAATATATATTTCACATTTGACATCCACTGTAGTCACTGCCAAATCTCACTACTGCTATTGACCTGACAGCTCAAGGGCATGAAGGAAAAGAAAAGTGTAAGTAAGTAGGAGAATCTGAATTGTTTCCAAAAAACCTGTATGGGCATGTAGATCATATCGCTTTCATACTGCTGTTTGGAGGCACATTGACCAATACTGTATCTGAGGATCCATTTAGCCCGTAAGGAGTAGGATGTGTAAGTTAAACATTCTGACAAGCTTCCCCCAGCACTTGGATTATTATTGGATAACAGAGTTGAAAGGGGCCTTGGCAGTGGTGAAATCCAATTTTTTTTACTACCAGTTCTGTGGGTGTGGCTGGGTGGGCATGGCAGGGGAAGGATACTGCAAAATCTCCATTTCCACCCCACTCCAGGGGAAGGATACTGTGAAATCCCCATTCCCTCCCCACTCTGGGGCCAGCTAGATGTGGTATTTGCCAATTCTACGAACTACTCAAAATTTCCGCTACCGGTTCTCCAGAACCTGTCAGAACCTGCTGGATTTCACCCCTGGACCTTGGAAGTCTTCTAGTCCAACTACCTGCTCAATCAGGAGTCTCTATAGCAGGGGCGTCAAACTCATGTCATCACAGCAGTATCACGTAATGTATTGGGACGTTTTCCCCCTTTGTTAAACTGGGCGCGGCCAGTGCATGACGCATCTGGTTTGCGAACTGGGAGTTTGACATCCCTGCCCTTCCTGCCCTATACCATTCCAGACAAGTGGCTGTCCAATCTCTTCTTAAAGACCTTCTTAAAGGCCCTTAAAGGCACTCACAACTTCTGAAGGCAAGTTGTTCCAGTGGTTAATTGTTCTTATTGTTATGAAATTTCTCCTTAGTTCTAGGTTGCTTCTGATGTACAAATAAGAATATAGGGAGAATATAATAGCTTAAATGCATTTTTTGGTAATTTCTGATTGTTCTCAGTAAACATATTATACTATTTGCATTTATCCAATATTGTTTCTTATGATTAGCATATGAATACATCTTGTAGCTGATAAAGAAAGAGCCATTTAAACTAACAGGATGATATTTTGTATTACTCAGAAAGGAGCATCATTTCATACCATCCAATCATTCATCTATATTATCCAATATGGCCTCTACTGATCCCCTTCAGGGATCAGTAACATGTGATGCTAACTGTCATAATTCCTCACCATGACTTTTGCTGGCAGGTCTGAGAAGAACTAGGTTTCAGGAACATCTGCACATGTTGCCCATCTCTTATTGTCCATTCTCACTTCTGAACATTACTCCAAAATTAATTTACTCATAAAAGTTCTATTATTCCCTCTTTGATTCCTTGTTTCCCAAAGGACTCTTTCATCTCTTGGCAGTTAAAAGCAGAACTTGAAAGAGTATATTTTTAAGTTCACAAAAATACTGTGTCATCTATCCTCAGATGCATCTTGACATTTTTCTTGTTCTTGGCAGAGACTAATCTAATTAATTCCTCTTGTGCTTCATCTTAAACTTACTGCAAATTGCTATCTGTGATTTTTAATATCATGCCTGCTTTTTACTTTCTAATCCCTTGTTGTTGTATTTAACCTCCAGGCTGATTAAAAGAACACTTAAATACTTTCTCAAAATGCTTTGATTGGCCTTCAAATTATTCTTCATAAGGTACTTGTGTTTCTTGCTCCCTCGGTTTAGAGCAGGGGTGTCAAACTTAAGGCCCGCGGGCCAAATTTGGCTAATGGAGTGCTTAGATCTGGCCCACAGGGCTGGCCTGAAAACAGCAAAGGACCGGCTCATGGTGCCTCTACTTCCCTGAGCTCTGTTTTCACTGGCAGAGGGTTGCAGGAGGCCATCGCTGCTGAAAATAGGGCTTGCGCCCCCACCCCCACCCCCGGGGCTCCACTTTCTCTGACAGACGGCTATCAAAGCAAACTAAAAACAAAACAAAAGGAGAAATGTTTCCCCTTTTGCATTTAAGCATGCAATAAGGGACAGGAAAGGAGAAAGGGAAAGAGGAAAGACAAAGAAGAAGAAGGAAAGATGGGAAGAGAGCCAGGAAGGAAAAATAAGGAAAAAGGAGAAGGAAGAAGAAGACAGTATGAAGAGGGAAGGAAAAAGAAGAAAAGGGAGGGAGGGAGGGAGGGAGGGAGGAAGGAAGGAAGGAAGGATATTATAATGAGAGTGGGAAGTCCTGCCTTAGCACTTGGCCACACCCACCTTCATGGCCATGCCCACTGTCACCCACATACACCCCTCCCACGCCCATCCATCCCAGCCTCCGAGGTCAAACACAACTATGATGTGGCCCTCAATGAAATCGAGTTTGACACCCCTGGTTTAGAGAAAAGATTGCTGGTTTTAAATGACTGTTACAGAATTGCATTCTGTTGGATGTCCTCTCTAAAAGTTTCTTTCATTTTGGTTGACACTTGTGGAAAAGGTGTGGGGATTTAACTGTGCAGCCAGAACTACCATTTTGAACACTATGGCTCTAATCGCTAATATTAAATCTAATGTCAGCATTCCAGAAAACCCCCCAACTTCAGTAAAAACTCTGAAGCAAGCGTTTTTCAAAGTTCTATTTACTAGAATATGTAACCTGGCACATCTGGGAAAAACTGAATCTGAGAGGTTCGGGTTTTCCCTCAGTAAGTCAAAACCCCCAAAACTATCCCCTCAGTCAATCACATGCTCCAATCAACCGCCATCCCATCTCGAGACATCACTCCGACCACTCCTTCTCCAGATGCTGGATCGCCCTGACTTTGACCAACAAGAAGAATGCTATTATGTCTACAGACAACCCTTCTACTAAATCCCCCTTCCTACTTTCCCACGTATGAGAAGGTGGCAGCATGGAAGCTTCCGGTCTAATATGGCTTCCAAAGCTGACATCTAATTCATTTTATTTAATAGAGTATCTGATAGGATACCAAATTCAAGTATTAATGAAATGAGATTACGAATAGAGATTTCTGCTCTAGCTGTGAAGCATGAACTGTCGTCTGTATATTGTAGAACTGTAAACTCTGCTTCCCCTAACAAATCTTTCCTGAATTTCTTAAAGCTAAATTAAGAAGACAGGGAGCAAGAGCACACCCTTGGTGTGAATATTAACTTAGATAAAATGTTCTTTCAGATTACACTTTTTCCAACGGGAAACCATCTTTTAAAAATGACCTCATTGGATTTGTGTGTTGTTGGAGATGCAGTGAAATAAATGCTTTATTTAAATGCATTGTTCTATTTTGGTAAGAAGCAATTACATATCAACTCAGATTGGATATTTCAAATTTTCAGACGTTTTTATTGTTTTGAAGTTTATCTCAGTCACATGGGAATTGATTGTATAGACAGAATATGAAGGATGTGTGTTTGTGTTTTATTTTTATAGTTATAATGTACACTGAAGATGGCATTTAATTTCGTTGTATGAGGTGCAATGACAATAAAGTAAACTAAACTAAAAAAAAATGCAGACACAAGCATGAGTTCGCAAGAATTCAAAGAAGTTGATGCTGATAGGCAATGTTGGCAAAACAATATCCATGGGGTCGCACTGAGTTGGAAACAATTGAATGGCTCAACAACAAAGATTTTGGCAGCAAAGAATTGGTAGCTCTCAGATAGCCAATCCTACCTGATACAATTCCTTCTTTCCCCAACCTTAAAGCATACAGGAAGCCTATCTATTGGGTCCCCCTGGTGGACAATAAACCCTGAACTAACATTATTTGTTTCATCATTTTCGTCAGGGGGGATGGATGGGTATTTGCTTCTGGCGAGCAAAGCTAAGATATCCTCTAAATAACCAGAGTAGAAGAAACTGGCCCAATTTCTGCAAACAGTGTTTTAAAAAATGAACACAAATTTCTGCTACAGCTTATGAAGAAGTGACCATTTGAAAAACTGATACCTATTCCCACAAAGGAAGGCTTGGCTCTAACATGATAGGAGTTTGTCCAGCTTTCTTGCTTCAGTTATAAACTGGTTGGAATAATTGTTCAGATAGCCTAACTAACTGCCTTTTACAGAGTCAATCCAATGGGATGAATTCCCCATACAGACACCCTGAGATCCCTGGTGGAAAATTATGAGCATCCTCTTGCCAAGAAAGAAATGTATTGTATAGTGTCATAATTCCAGAATTATTTATAGGGATTATAGCTGGGTTTTTTTCAGGGAACTCAACATTCTTGGAAAAACAGAGCAGACACAAGCAATTTTGCTGCCTGAGGCAGAGCAGTGATGGTAAGCCATGTCCTTTCCCCATCCCTTCTTTAAAATATTTATATCTTATCCAGCCTGAATGACACAGAAGAGTGTATTTATCTCTGGCAAGCACAGTACAGTTACTATAATCATTGTTTTTTCATGATGTTCCAGAATTCCTTCTTCAGCATGTGACTCACAGTTAGATTTATCCCAAGAAATCAAAAGCTTTTGTATGTCAGATATCAATCTCTCTCTCTAGTTGAAAACAGTTGAATACTACATATTAGCAAGATGTCTGTGCGTATATATTCTAAAGAGATATTGAAACCTCTATACCCCTTGCATGAGACTAGCTTAATTTAGTACTTTCTTATCTCCAATCTTATTTGCTAAGAATAATCAGCTTGATGGCTGGGTACAGCCCAATACCCTTTTAGAACTGTGCTTCCAGTCCAAGAAAAAATAAAATAAAAAAGAATGCTGAGATAGAATCATAGATATTCCTCTGAGAAACTAGAGAGAATGGCAGGAAGAAATCTCTTGTGTGTGTGTGTGTGTAACAAAACAAGAAATGGACTTCCTTATGAAGGACATTCCATAAGTGTGGGAACAATTGTTAATTTGGACTATTCTATCACGGAAAATGTTATATTTCAATAGAGAAGTCATGTGAAGAAGAGCAAGACTGTATTTCATAGCAATTAGCACATAATAGGAGAGTAATTTTCAACTGATTTGTCAGTAATATAATTGTTCTTCACAGTTGAAGTCATCTGATCATACCACAGCAATTTTTTAAGGCAACCTATGAAATCAGACATTGTGATTATTTTGAAACAATTGATTTTCTCAACAAAGAGTAGGGTGGGAAGCTTTGCATTTATAACCTTTTTTTTATTAGTATTCATTTAATGGCTAGCATATCATTTCCAGTATGAGTGGCATGGATCAGTGGTCCTCATATATTTACCTAAGAGGATGTTTCTCTCTGTATATATTTGTGAATTATTTCATTCCATACCAGCAATGGTTTTATAGACACTTTAGAAGTAGAAAACCACCTTTGAGAAGTAAGCTGCTAGAAATGCCCTTTCAATGATACATGATGAAGTCTGTGTGATAGTCAAAAGTCCTCACTTCACCATAAGCCATGGATGACTTGGTCTGGTTACCATCACTCAATCCAATTTATCTCACAGATCTAAAGTTATGAGAATACAATGTAAAGACCTTCATGTGCATGTTGTTGAGTTTTTAGAGGAAAGGCAGCGTAGAAATAAAATCTATTTATGCAAATGAGCATCTGTTTATTTATCCATCTGTTTCTTCAACTTCCCTCTATAGCAGGAATGAGATGTCCATATTTTATTTTCAAAACCATTATTCCAATATAGTGATGGTGAGTTTGTATCACCTCACCTCTAGATACACTAGGGAAATGTAGTTTATGGACTCAGATGAACTCAACTTTCCTAGGCTTAGCTAAACAGTAGTCATGTTCAGTGATTGGTTGCCCCCGGTTCGCACTGGTTCTATAGAACTGGTAGTAAAACTGGCGGGAGGTTCCGCCCACCAACCCCGACATCATCAGAATGCTTCTGCGCATGTGCAGAAGCTTCTGTGCACACGCAGAAGAGCGCGCGCGCAGCCCTGTTGCAAACTGATAGTAAAGGTAAGTAGAACCCATCCCTGGTCATGTTCCTTAGAGAATTCAAGAAACAGAAAGCTTTTGAAGATCCATAGTTCCCAGAAAAACCTTGCAAAACTTCAGTGGCAATTGCCCTTTTTGTAATGACCTAAAATTGGTACAGTGTGACCAACTATATTGTGATTGTGAACTTCAGAAAGAATCACACAAGCGGGGCTAATAAAGTTACAAAAGCAGACTGTTACCATCCAAGAATATTTTTTCAAGAATGTCAAGTTCCACATTTATAGACCAGGTTTCTTCTATGTAGGTTGGCTAAATTCCATTAATTTAATGGAGTCATGACCACACAAATAAGTTGAGCATATACTCTAGTATTCCTTCAGGTTGAATTGAAACAATGACCACAGCGGGGGAAAAAATTCTTTTGACAGCTATGGCTGGAAGAGCTGATATAATTTTCCTTCTGTGTTCTCAAGATGAATTGTCTGAAGTGGTCTGGATTTCTTATGCAATATGTCATATCCCTTGTGGCTATGGGTTGTTCTGTTTGAGAGAACAAGGTATATATATTGAAAAATGGTGAAGTGCAGCAGAGGTTAAATGTACATACTGTATGGCAAATATGAAAGGCAATTTGTCCACCTGTATTTTTGGAAGAGCTTTTTTTTTTTTTTGCACAAAAAGAAAAGTGCTTTCAAGTGCTAGGAATGTCTCATATGATATTGACTTAGGGGGGAGTTTTTAGTGCTTGGAGTTCTTAAAATGCAAAGAGAAGGCTGCTAAAAGAATGGGCTGTTTCAAAAGGTTTGTGATTATGAAAGAAGCCATTATACCTACAGGATTTTAATCTTTTTGTCAAATTTCAAAAATAGATGACATAGTTTCTATTGGTAAAGTGCAGTTTAAAAGGGTAATTTATCTTAGTTATCTTTTTATTATCGACGCAATACATTTTTATCACAACTGCATGAATTAAGAGTCATGTGGATCCAAATCTTTGGATCCTCCAAATCTTTTCCATTTCATGTTGAATGCAAGAGAGAAAAGAAAGAAATGATCTATGAAGTAATATTAGCTGAGTTCATTCCCCCCCCCCCAATTGCCTTTGTGTCTTCAAGTCAGTCTTGACTTTAGGCAATTGCCTGGACATGTCCCTCCATTATTATTATTTTATTGGCAACATTCTTAGAAATTGTTTGCTTCCTTCCTTCCTTAACTCTCATTACATACAAATTTAATTTAATTTAATTATATTTTTCTGGCTCCACCTATTTATCTAACTTGACTCCACCTAGTTTTGGGGGTAGGACACCTGGCATGCTGTCTAACACCCAGATGCCTGAGGGGAAAAATTGGGCTCTTTTGTATAGCTGACAATGAAGGAGCACGCAACCGTAAATTCACACTTGCGTGTATGGGATGCATTGCACCTTACAGAGAAGCAGCATTAGCTACAACTAGTATCTTAGTGGTTGAAGAAAAACTATTTCAGGAACAAAGTAACTCCTTAACAACACGTGACCAATTCTACTGATGAGATCTAAATGAGAATGAGCTATAATGGTGAATAAGGTAAAGCTACCTATCTCCGCTGGCTCCAACTAATCCAGGTAGAATTCTTCTTGTGGGAAAAAACCCCCCCTATCTGCCTCCTGTTCATGGTACCCTTTTATGCCACCTGACCGGGGGTGTGGGTGGGGGTGAGATACAAAATCCTTTGCAAAGAAACTCCAGTGAGAAACTATGTGGTGCATCTGAGGAAATGAAAGAGTGAAAGTATTATTAAAAATTAGTTATTCATTTCCTCCAGTCAATATAAAAATCCTTCTGTTTGTGCAAGAAGAAATCTGTGCCAAAGTAAAGAAAACAAGAAAGGAAGTGCCTTAACAAGTACAGGATGGTGCTCTGGGCAAGTCCTTTAAAATGCATAGGGGAGGGACACACAGAGAGTCAGAGACTGTGTGTGTGTGTGTGTGTGTGAGAGAGAGAGAGAGAGAGAGACAGACAGACAGACAGACAGACAGACAGACATAGACAGAGAGACAACAGAGAGACAGACAGAGACAGAGAGAGACAGAGAGACAGACACAGAGAGACAGAGAGACAGAGAGACAGAGAGACAGAGAGACAGAGAGACAGAGAGACAGAGAGACAGAGAGACAGAGAAACAGACAGAGAGACAGAGACAGACAGACAGACAGAAAGACAGAGAGACAGAGACAGACAGAGAGACAGAGACAGAGAGAGACAGAGAGTTAGACAAAATTTAATGGTGGTGGTGGTGGTGATGATGATGACGACGACGACGATGATGATAGAACACCCTAAGAAAAGTTTGCAATATTCAGAAATCTACAAATGCCAGAACAATGCCAGAGCTGTTCTATGAATGGTGGAAAAAAGTTGAAAGCCCAAGCATTGTCTCCATATAACAAATACTTAGGGGTTCGCCTCATCTCATATTTCTCACATTTCTCGTATTTACTCTCCTGAACAGTAGCCTGATTTTTGCAAGAGCATTCCTGGCTCAGCAAGAGAAGCATTGAAAAGAAAGTGGGCTGGCATACAGAGAAGTGGGTGGGGAAGTGGGAAGCTTCTTGGCACTTGCTGTCTTGAGACCCTTGCAGAAGACATGCTGTAAAATGGTGCAATAGGACACTCTGTTTGGAAACTGTGCATCCTTTGAAGTGACATTAAGGGTTGCTCCAAATCCTGCATCCCTGGTTTGGTATGATGTGGGTACATCAGCATTTGAAGCATGAGGCTATTTCAGAAATGTGAACATTGATTGATGATGAATAAGAATGACATAATCATGATGAGGGTAATGAAGAAAAACAACATTAAAAAAAAGACCATTTCATCTGTTCCCTTGAATTTCAGCCTTTTAGAATTACCCTCCCCTTCTTCTCACCTCCCCACCCCACCCCCCCTTTTTTTTGTGCTTCTAACGTTGACTTTTCTAACATTACATTTTTTTAAAATCTGACAAGGTCACACAAGCTTCTCCCCCCTTAAGGAAAGACAGGGTCACCGAAAGGGGAAAAAAATAACAGAACTGTGGTGAAATGGCTCTCTCTCTTGGCCTTTGTATTGATTCAGAGTGTGTCAAAAGGGGTCTTTTTGTCGAGCCCCTACCACAGCACACTAATTTGCTAGATCAAGTCTGTCAGAATATCGACTGGAAGTAAAGAACTACACTGGAAGCTTTTGTGTTCCCTCCAGCGGGGAGCCTGTCTGTGAAACAGGATTATCAGGGGGTCATGGAGAAAGTCAAGGGACGTCCATCACTTCCCTTCTGGTAATGTAATGGGGCGGATGCCTAGATGTGATTAAGATGTGGAAGATGGGAGGCCGAGTGGCGAACAAATCAGGAACACACGCATGCAAATCAGCTTGGCCACTGTTAACCACGTATTTTTAATGAAAAAAGAAAAGGGGTGGGGGTGGGGGACAGAGAGCAGGACAAACAAATTGCTAAACAGCTCTATTCAGATGAAGCCCCCAAGCACCTCATTCACTGGGTTTGTTTTGTGTGTGGAGTGTAACGGGGCAAAAGCAGAGAGAAGAGAGAAAATTCCCATCCAATTCTCAGTCTAACATGGGGGATTTAATCCGTGTCCACTGCATCA
This sequence comes from Ptyas mucosa, assembly GCA_012654045.1. Classification (NCBI taxonomy): domain Eukaryota; kingdom Metazoa; phylum Chordata; class Lepidosauria; order Squamata; family Colubridae; genus Ptyas; species Ptyas mucosa. The sequence goes on from WNWU01000002.1 coordinate 52,995,382, forward strand.
CTGCATTTCTCCCTTTCTCTCTCTGTCTCTCTCTCTCTCTCTGTCTCTCTCTCTCTCTCTGT
>WNWU01000002.1:52995453-53007953 GCA_012654045.1 Ptyas mucosa
TCTCTCTCTCTGTCTCTCTCTCTCTCTCTGTCTCTCTCTCTCTCTCTCTCTCTTTTTCCTGTGACGAAATCCTGGATTGTTATCTGATTATAGGAAATGCCTCTGACTTTGTGACAAAATTACAGTTTGTGTGACTTGTTCGGAGATACAGTCACTCAGCTTTCATGCCTAGCCTTGACTTAGGTGCCATTGTCATTCAAATGCTTCATGAGCAAAATATCTTTGTGGTTGCTGAGGAGGAGGGGGAAATTATGTGTTATTTGACAATGCCTTGCTAGATAAGCAACACTTTATTTATTTATTTTTCTTTTCTTTTCAAAGTGCTTGCTAGAAAACCTGCATTCTGAAGATGGAAGTGACATCTTTTGCAACTAGTGTTTTGCAACATGCAACACACACACACACACACAGAGAGAGACACACACAAATATGAATCAGTTATGTTCTTTCTATGACCATCAAGGGGAGAAAATGTTTGTGCTACATTTTGGTTTGGTTGTCATCTGGTTAGAAAAAGATGACTAACCCAAAAGTGCAATTGTCAGTGAGGAAATGAATACAATTGTTGTCGTCTTACAGATGCACTGATTGTTCTGCAAAGAAACGGTTCTCCAAAAATGGATTCATTCTTCAAGGATCATGAAAACACTGCATTTCAAATAGAATAATTCACATTTAAGGAGGAGAGGCAAGGGACCTGGAAAAAGGTGGGACTAATTCTTTGGAGGCTTTCATGGTGGGCCTTCTCCTCTGCATCAGATTTATTTATTTATTTATTTACATCCCACCTTTATTATTCTTATAAATAACTCAAGAGGACAAACATACCTAATATTCCTTCCTCCCCCTATTTTCCCCAGAAGAACCCCGTGAAGCAGAATGACTGAGAGAGAGAGTGACTGGTCCAAATTCTGTTCTGTCCCCTCCCACGAGTGGCCTTGCAGAGGCTCAAATAACCCGGCAGTAACAAACGCAGGCTAGAGAGACTGAAGCTGGCCCTTTAATAAATAGTTCTCTTCCAAAGCGTATATCAGTCCAATAGTTACCGGGCAATGTTCCAAAGGTCTTGGCAGACAGACAGCAGGCTAATGCAGGAATGCAGACTCTTGTCAAAAAACTCCAAACTAACAGTTGTAACTCCTCTGCATCCAAAACGCCAACAAATTGTTCACCACGCCTTTCCAGCCCAGTCACACCCCTCTTATATTTTGTAGGTGTGGCCCTACGTCTCCTGACCACACCTCTTAGGACGTGGCAATAGCTGTTCTCTATGATGTCTCCTACGTCTCTCTCTTGCATCCAATAGGGGCTCCCCCTCATCGTTACCGGCCTTTGTTTCCTCCTCAATTTGGCTGGGGTCCATAGGCATGTCAGCAACTGTCAGTTCTTGCTGACTCACCAGTGAAGACGGCCCCTCCGGCACATGGCTCGTGACAGCTTCCTCCTCCTCCATATCATCCTCCGAATCAGCATGCGAAGATAAATCAGCCTCTGGGCCAGGGTCACAACAAATTCATTCAGACAGCTTTCATGGTAAGACAGGACCAGAACTTGCAGTCTCCTGGTTTGTAGCCTGGTGCTTTTAACCACTAGACCAAACTGGCTCTAGCTTCCAAAAATTCTAGCTTCAGCCTTCAGCCTTCAGCCTTCAGCCTTCAGCCTTCATTAGAGTTTCTTCTGTTTCACACAAAGAATGAGTGCTTCAGAGAGAATTCAGAGATGATTAAAAGTCCCTGAAATCAGGATTATATTAAGGCCATATACCCACCAAAACTTTATTTATAGTACATAATCAAGGAGGGAAACCCACATTCAAACACACTGATGACATTATCTAGTCAGGTAATAAAACATCTGCAAGCAAAGATACAAACTCAGAGATCACCAAGAACTTCACAATCAGGATTATGCCTGAAGGTAAACAGATAATAAATTTGCCATCTTTAGAAGAGATTATCAGGATTATTATTATTATTACAGTTCATTACACAATCAGCCAGATGTTTAGAATGATTTTGGCAGTTTTATCCACCTGTCAAGTCCTTCCCAAGGTCCAAGAATAGGCAGCTGTTCTTGTTTGATGGTGTTTAAAAGTATCATCACAGGATGTAAGCTGTTCTGAGCAAAGCTGCCTTTTGCAATTGACTGATGGTGATTTTGTCAATGCCGATGGTGTTCAAGTGAACCAGTTAGGATTGAACTCTTGGTGTATGGGTAGAGCTAGCCTGCAATACTATATTCTAACCAGTGTGCCAACAATTTAGCAAGGAAAAACATTTCACTATTTTCAAATTATGTTTTCTGGTTTAATACCATTAATGTTGCTCAGATTTTTGGAAGTAGTAGATTCATTGCCTTGAATAAATGACTTCGGTTTTTTGTTAGAGGCAGAAATGAAATAGATATCTTTTTACTACAGCATCTTCAGGGAAGCCCACACAGTCTAGCTAGTTTGATTAAGAGTCACAAAAGTAGAATTTAGGGAGAGGCACACGTGATCCTAAGGACTAGAAATTGCAAGTGCAAAAAATAAAGTGTCTAAATTTCTTTGTTATTTTCTCTTTCAATCTATTTTACCACCTCCATTGTTAGATCTTGTAAGCCCTTTTTAACTACCCTCTGCTAGTTTCTGCAAACTTGTTCCCTTTTTATCAATGGATAAAGGAAAAAAAATGATTGAAACCTGATTTTAAAAAACTAGGTAAACGTTCCAAAAATTGTTTCCACTTGATACTGAAATTGTTAGGCCTTCAAACAATGAAGCATATAATAGAAGATTCCTCTGAGAAGCCTTGACATCATTCTAAAGTCATATGATAGACTCCAAGTATAGCCCTTGAAGCAGGGTTGAAATGTAAAGTTTGTTGCTACCAGTTCTGTGGGTGTGGCTTGGTGGTGGGGGCAATGTGACTGGCGTGGCCAACTTTTTTTTTTTTTAACTTTTCAAAGCATTTTTTTAATGCTTTGAAAAGCGTCTGCTGATCAGGTAACTCAGCTGGGATCGTCAGAGACTTTTCAAAGCATTTTATTTACTACCTCTTTGGCCAAGAGGTTGCAGAAAAAAAATGCTTTGAAAAGCCTCTGACAATCCCAGCTGAGCCGTGCGATCATCAGAGGCTTTTTTTTTTAACTTTTAAACGCATTTTTTTTTGTCGGAAGAAGTTGTAGAAAAAATGCTTTTAAAAGATAAAAAAAAAGCTTCTGATGATTGTGCGGCTCAGCTGGACATGGTGGGGGAGGGGTGCAGGGATTTTTGCTACCAGTTCTCCGAACCACCCGCTGCCATCACTCCCAGATCGGGCGATCCGGTCCAAACCGGGAGCATTTCACTCCTGCCTTGAAGTCTTCAGTCTCGCAGAAAACTGAGACTTCCATAGTCCTTCTAATGTGGGTGAAATTCAAGGTGGTATAGATCCTGGTGATCTATAAGTGATTTCGATTGTCTTCAGAATGCTTTCAGTATTAAGTCTTCTGCTTTTCTTTAATAGAACTGTTTGAAAGTCCTATTTTACCTCTAGCTCTCTATAGGCTGCTTAAGCTACACAGAGAACACTATTCATGTTCAAATTTGTAATGACATTGTTCACATTGTTGAGCTGATTTGTATCAATCTTGATGTTCTCCTTCAGTTCAGGTTGCTGGAAGGGCCAATTTCTAGAGGATGCTGTTTGAGCAAAGCAAAATTAAGCAATGTGGCAGCCTGATTTTGCTCCTGAGAAGTGCCTAGCTCTGCAAAGAGTCTTTGAAGTAATGCTTCGCCTAAAGCAGAGGTCTTCAAACTTGGCAGCTTTAAGACTTGTGGGCTTCAACTTCCAGAATAGCTGGCTGGAGAATTCTAGGAGTTGAAGTCCACAAGCCTTAAAGCTGCCAAGTTTGAAGACCTCTACCCTAAAGAATTGCTGAAGTGCACCCAGCCAAAGCTTTGCAGAGTCCTATTAGTCAATAGAGGGAACCCTCCCCCAACACACACAGAGCCAACAGGATGCACTTGGAGCTGTCCAAGGTCCTGTTTTCTTCTTTCTTGACTGCTGTTCTTTTCTTCCTTGGCCTTTCTTGCTAAGGTTAACTTCTCTTGGAGTTCTCACTAGCTAAAGAAAGAAAAGGGAATAGAATCAGAGGAAAAATTAGGGTGCTACTATTCATACAAAACATACTTCACTTGTTGCGAACTTTCAACACAAATACAATATAAAGTTGAATTTCACAATTATATCTTAAGACCTTGGCATATGAAAATGATATTTCAGGCTGATCATTTGCTAAGATGGGCTCGAAAGACCAAAACATGCATTCAGAATGGAGCCTGGAAAAGGGATTTCAACCTATGGCAATGTACTGGTGTAATATACTGTTTCTCTACTTGGAATCCCATATAGCATTATTGCTTTTGCATTATGAAGTAACAGAAATAGTCAGACAACATAGCACCAACATACAGACACTTGTTTTGTCCATTCTGAAGTTGGAAAACAACTTTTATGCAAATATGTGTATGTATAAAGTGAAAACTGTATAGTGATGTTCCTGGGTTATCATTACTAATGATAGTCTAGTCTAGTCTAGTCTAGTCTAGTCTAGTCTAGTCTAGTCTAGAATAGAATAGAATAGAATAGAATAGAATAGAATAGAATAGAATAGAATAGAATAGAATAGAATAGAATAGAATAGAATAGAATAGAATAGAATAGTTGGAAAGGACCTTGGAGCTCTTCTAGTCCAACCCCCTGCTTAGGCGGGAAACCCAATACCATTTCAGAAAAATGGTTATCGAATCTCTTCTTACAAACTTCCAGTGTTGGAGCATTCACAACTTCTGCAGGCAAGTTGTTCCACTGATTAATTGTTCTAACTGTCAGGAAATTTCTCCTTAGTTCTAAGTTGCTTCTCTCCTTGATTAGTTTCCATCCATTGCTTCTTGTCCTGCCCTCAGGTGCTTTGGAGAATAGCTTGATTCCCTCTTCTTTGTGGCAGCCCCTGAGATATTGGAACACTGCTATCATGTCACTCCTAATCCTTCTTTTCATCAGACATACCCAGTTCCAGCAACCATTCTTCATATGTTTTAGCCTCCAGTCCCCTAATCATCTTTGTTGCTCTTCTCTGCACTCTTTCTAGAGTTTCAATATCTTTTTTACATCGTGGTGACCAAAACTGGATGCAGTATTCCAAGTAGCTGTCTTCTAACATTAATTTTTCCCCTTCTCTCTGGAGCAGACATGGAACCACATTTCCACAAGACTAAAAATGATGGTTTATTAGGGCATCCCGCAAACACTCTAATAAAACTACAAGCATCATTCTTACAACACTGACTCAAACTACTTTAGTGGGATATACTGATAATATCTATTATTAATATACGCATTTCTTAAATATCTTCTGGAGAAATGTGTGTGTATCAAACATGCATCTTTCATCTAAACCTGAGCATTTGCCTTCTGTTCAAAAACATTTAAAACTTCTTGACAGTTGCAAGAATTGCAATCCCTGGAGACCAACACTTTTCGCTTCAGAGTAGATTCACAATTGAGGTGACTGTGTTAAGAAATATAAGTGTGTAGAGATTTAAGTTGAGGAATGGTATGGAAATCTCTACTGGCTTACTCTAATAACAGCATTTGTCTCAGGAATAAAAAAGAACTGAGAAAAAAAATGAAAATAAACCTTTTCATTTTTCTACTAAAGTGCTAGACTAAGTGTCTTTTTAAAAAATCTCAGTGGGAAATCACAATAGAATGGTTCTTCCACATGCAATGTAGATTATTATTACGTTCTGTAAGGGATTGGGCATTTAGTTTAAGCCATTATATAATAAGAATAATTATGTAATAAAAAGCAATAGTATGCTTTTTCATGCTCAGACCCTCATTCACTTTGATAGACATACATCCATAAAGCAGAACAACAGCAAAAATTCCCATACTATATTTAAAAATTTCCCCTTCCTGTTATATTAAAAATGAAAATGAAATCCAAAAACTGCAGCCAGGATCTTTTGAAAATGCACTCAGTTCAAAACATCAATGCTTAAAAAAAACATAGTGGTTTATAAGCAGCTTATAAAAATAGATGTATATTTTTTCCCTTATTTTATGATTTCTACTTAGCACCTTTCAGGCACAAGGTTTAATGATAATAACAAAAAAAAGTAGGTATCTATGGAAAATCAAAAGTAAAGGCTTTCCTAAGAATCCTGTGTACAGAAAGGTTATAAATAATAATAAAGGTGTTATACTGAGACCAATAATAATACCAATATAACTGCCTACAAATCAATAATCTAGTAATAATTTTCTATGTCTCTTCTTATTTTGTTTATATTTATACTCTAAAAAAATATAATAATTTTATCCTTGTAGAAAATCAAAGTACTTAAACATCCTTATATTTTCACCCTTCCCCCCTCCCCTTTTCTGTCTTGACACATTAATGTCACAACCATAACATATCCAGCTGGATTGATCAAGATTCAACTTTGTAAGAGCCTCTGAATAATCTGGTCTTTGAAACTCCCCTGCTGAGTACCAACTCACTGATTCACTACCCATCAATTCCTGCACATACAGCTCCAGTTCAGGAACATACTTGGGAAAAGGAAAGGAAAGAAAGAAAGAGGTTTCAATGAATAGAGTGCCAGCAAAGAAAAATGGAAGTGACAACCAAGGAGGAAATGCTAAGAACACCTGAGTGGTTCCTAACAGATGAATAAAGAAGAACGAAGTTAGGGTAGGCAGCATTGCAGCCTAGATTAATAAGATTTTGGAGGCTGAAATGAGCAGCTAGGTTTATGAAAAGAGCAAAATGTTAAAAAGTTATGATATTTACGTAGTTGCTTACCAAGCACATCTAAATTATGTTAAAGTCAGCAAAATACCGTATTTTTCAGAGTATAAGATGCACTCCCCCCCTAAAAGAGGGTGAAAATTTGGGTGTGTCTTATACACCGAATGTAGCCCTGCACACCAGGCAGCCCATACCCTTTTGGAGGCTGCAAACGCAGCTTTTCAGAGAGCCACTGAAGCAGAATTTTTTTTCTTATTTTTCTCCCCCCAAAATAAGGTGCATCTTATATTCCAGAGCATCTTATACTCTTATACTCTGAAAAATATGGTATCTTTACAATCCCCAAGGAATGTTAGTTTATTGTAATAGCACAGAGCTGCATCAATCAAATATTTCTCTGTATTAATAAGCTGACTTTGTATAAATATACAAAAGTATGAAGGCTATTGTGTAACGCATTGTAAGCTGCCCTGAGTCTCCGGAGAAGGGCGGCATATAAATAAAATAAAAATAAATAAAATAAATAAATAAATAAAATAATTGGTCATTTTGCTTTCATGATAATCTGGACCCATCTTCCCTCCATATTCTGGATTTCAACAGGATTCAAAAGATTGATTCAAATATAAGATGGCACCTTGTGAGTAACTCAAGCGTGATCATTTGGGAAAAACAAACAAACAAAAATGGTTATATATTTATTTTAAAGATAGGTAATGATAGGATGTATTTTTGAGTTTTCCAAACAGTATTCATTAATTATAAAGACTATAATTAATGATAAATATATCAAGACAAGGAACTGAAATCAGTTTTAATCTTTTAAAAGTCAGTTTTTAATCCAATCTTGGAATGAATCACCACTCTACTTCATAAAATAAACAAATAAGAAATCAAAGTACCACGTATCAGAAGCAATATGGTAACTATAAAAAGATAGGACTCATGACATATCCTAAACAAGATTGCTTAAAAACTAGATGCTGGTTTTTGATGTTGCTCCAATGTAAGCCAATAACTTATTTGTGATTTCACTGTCCTGTGAATTGTTACTTAGGACAAGTATTAATCTTGGTCTCAAGGCATCAGACGTTTCTTGAAGTCCAACAAGAATTATCAACAGAGCAGAAATAAGGCAGCCATTGAGAAAGATCAGTACCTTGGTCAGTTCCTTATGAGGATGGTGACCTTGCAATGATCAGGAACAAATTCTGTTTTAATATTCCTTTAGCTAAGTGTTCTGTTACTGAAGGAAACATAAAAGCAACCCTATTACTCAGATGAAGGTTTATATATGGTTATAAAATGGTTAGAGTGGAGTACCGCAGGCTACTTCAGCTGACTGCTAGCTGCAATTCAGCAGCTCAAGTCTCACCAGGCTCAAGGTTGACTCAGCCTTCCATCCTTTCGAGGTAGGTAAAATGAGGACCCAGATTGTTGGGGGCAATAGGTTGACTCTGTAAACCACTTGAGAGGGCTGTAAAAGCACTATGAAGTGGTATACAAATTTAAGTGCCATTGCTATTGCTATATGAGGTATGAAACCTTTTGCCACCAGGACCTAATGAGTAGTTTCCTACTTTTGAAGGAAAACAAATGGGGATAATATACTATCTTGATAACTGCATCATGACATTGATAACGCTGACCTGTTTCCAGCTATAATTCATAGATCTTTCAAGAACATTCCAGGAACATTCCATCCAACTATTTATCTCCTTCTCTCAAAACCTTGTCAACCTTTCTAGTCAATCATCTTTTCACAAAACATGCCCAAATTATGAGTTTCCACTTGCTAATCATCACCACATGACAGCAGTTTAGGGTATATTGAGTCCGTGGTATTCTTAGTAACTGTCTACATAGTTTGAAACCTTCTCTTTCTCTTATGCTTTTTTTCTGTAGTCCAGATTTCACAGCTGTACATGACCATTGAAATACTGTTTTGACTGGTTGGATCTTTGTTGTTATGGTAAATGAGAATGAGCTGCAATGAAAAATACCTTGAAGCATAGAAATATAATTTTGGAAATGTATTGGTAATATAAGAAAAGAGTAGGCAAAAAAGTGTAAGCATACAAATGTGGAGTTATAAAATATAGCTGGAACTAAACTGTATAATTTGCAACTATAATCAGTATGAATCTGGGCTCAGCAAACTGGATAGATTTTGTTTTCAAATAACTCTCTGTCTCCAAAGAGGGAGAGAGGGAGGGGGAGAGAGAGAGAGAAAGAGAGAGAGAATGTCCCTTTGACCTTTTCAAAGCATGCTTGATTTGATATAAGGATGATCTTATAGATCTAGAGATAAATAAATTGTGAGTTGAAGGTCTTACATTGTGCTCTTAACTGTGATTTTTTTAAAAAAATACTTTTGAGAAATGTATAGACCCTTGTTTCTTTTATTCAAGGAGGAAGAGTCAATACAAAATTTAAAATGGTGCTTTCCATTTTATAAAAGCCTTCCAGTTAGGAACTTCCTTCAACCGTGGATGTAGGTAGAATTTAGTGACCTTCAAGACAAGCTGCAAGGGCCATTTAATTTCTCATTGGTTTCCTTCACTTTGTTTCTTTGGAAAAGGGGGGAACAGAAGACAGATAGATGCCTGGAGGGTGACATTGATGTTTACTCAGAAATCTTGCTTGTTCTGAAGGAAGATTTAGCTGATAGACCCAAGAGACCTGGGTCAAGTTTCTGAATCATTCCCATCTGACCTTTGTGACTCTGAGTAAGTCTGTACCTGTTCACCATGTTTGTTTATTATTCACTGTGCATTTTTTTAAATTCAAAATGGGAGAGTGTAATTATACAAAGTGTTTGCAATTATAATGCTTTGATTACATATATGGCTGTCCTTGTGAAGAGATGAAAAAGGACATTAAGCCTATTTATTTCTGTCTCTCTCTCTTTGTGCCCCTTGATCCATGGTCCAATCCATGTCACTATTGTCTAATATTTGAAAACCATTTCTTCCCCGTATGCATATTTCCTTATACTGCTGTAGGACACTGGCCAAAGAAGCTGCACTATGAACTACAAATTCCCCACATTCAGCTCTGTCATGATCTTTGCTGGATAACCTGAGACAAAAATAATTTTTGATGCTAGAAAGTTCCTCTGCTTAAAATGGCATGATCCAAGTTGAATGTCCATCAAATCTTTTGAATCTGAGGCCAGTCTGGATGTCTCCTCTCCTCGGGCTGCCTATTTCTCAACAACTGCTCCTAGCCAGTTGTTTGTCACATTTCTATTTCTCCCAGAAATCTGAATAAATTAAACTTGATAGAAACAGAATAAAATCAGCATGTAGATTTTAAACCTAAAATATTTTTATTAGGTATAATATCAGGTAAACATGATAAGAAAAGTATGCATTTAATATTGCACGTTTTGACAGCAGCGAGGGTTGTATTTGCACAATGCTGGAAAAATAAAGAAACACTACGAGATGAAAAAATAATTAAGAAGATACTAGAGTGTGCAGAAATGGACAGGCTGACATTAAAAATGAAACAGAAAGAAGATACAGAATATTATCAAACATGGAATCAATTTTTACAGTGGTTGGAAAAAAGGGTTGGAGATTAAGAATGTAATAAGCAAATTTAATACCCAGACAACACGATGTTTATTAAGCACTAAGAAATGTAACTAATAACAAGATAATAATAATAATAATAATAATAATAATAATAATAATAATAATAAATAGAATAAAATCTACAGTAATGCAAGAGAGAGGGGGGAGGGAAGCTGTAGAAAAAAAATGAAATATTCAGAAGTATTTGGGGAAAAGATTTACTTAACACAGAATAAACAATGTAGAATTTGGACAAATATCTCTTGGAATTGTATTCATTTGGGTGTAGTTGCATGATTCTGAACATTATATTTAAATTAGAAATAACTAAATACAATTCAATAGGATATTGCTGAACTGTTAGGCTATTGTCCAAACCCCCGGCTCATTATATACTTCGATTTAAAAGATTTCTGTTTAACATTTTTTGACAGGTAGCTGACATTGTGTATATCATCATTCTTTTAATTCTCTTCCTTGAACTGGAAGACTAGATTATCATGCTATTTGATTTCCCAGATTTGTCATTTTCGTTTCTAGAGCTTCAAACCCAATGTATAAATGTAATTTTTAAAAAAAGATCATAGTGTAGCACTTACAGATTTTTTTTAAAAAAAAGATAGGTAGCAACAGATGTCCATCCGTGGGCTTGACAAAGCTGGTAACTGTTTTGTCACATCTCTGATCTGCACTCCCAGGATTTCCCACCTTTCATGAAGAATTTGAAGATATCATGCATATGTTGCTTCACTAATGGTCTCACCACCCTTAGGCTGTGAGCTGCTGGAAATTGAAGACCAGCAACATATGGAGTCACATATGTTTTAGATCTATGTCAGAATTTAAAAAGCAATATTTGGCTTGGAAGTAGAGCAGAACATAGACTGAAAGTCAGTCCAGATTATACACACACACACACACAAACATATAAATATATATGTACCAATCACACTGCTAAACATCTAACTCCCACTGTCTTATGCCTAAAGATATTTACCCATGTATTGCTATTAACCTTGTTGTCTGTCTTTTCATCTTTCTCACCTCCTCATCTTTCCTACTATCTTCTTCGATTAGTATCTTATGATTTATCACATTATTTGAATCTTATGATTTATTATTGCATCTTATGGTTTATGATCTACGACATATCACTTTGTATGTACCCTTAGACCTTATGCATTGGAGACAAATTCCTTGCGTGTCCAATCACACTTGGCCAATAAAAAATTCTATCCTATTCTACTACGGCATCCTTCACTTAATCCTCCAGGGAAAGATTGAAGGCAAACGAGGTCCAGGCAGAAGAGGAACATCATGGCTTCAAAATCTAAGGGACTAGTTTGGACAAAACACAACAGCACTTTTTCATACGGCTGTTGACAAAAATAGGATTGCCAACATGATCGCCAACGTCCGATGACGAATATGGCACAAGAAGAAGAAGATTCTATTCTACTATTGGAATCTTTCCTGAATATTTAAAGAGAAATCTCAAGGGGTTTTTTTTTCAAGCATTTCAATACTTAGAAACCTTAGTTTGAGGAAACATTGTATATTAGTAATGACACATTCTATTGTATGCCTTCCTTATAAATGTTATAGAGATTAATGAGGCATATTCCCAAATTGCATAGAAAGCATAATACTGTACTTACAACTCTAATATTCATCTGAAATAGGGTAAAATAATATAAATAACTTTACAATATTTCTATATAGATGACAAGTATTTGCATATTGAACATTCTTAAGCATTTCTTTCTATTTCATTTTTTTAATCCTACTTTTATTATTTTTATAAATAATTGAAGATCAACAAACATACTCTGGATCCTCCTATTTTTCTTACAACAACAAGCTTAAGAAAGAGTCACTGGGCCAATGTCACCCAGCCAGCTTTCATACTTAAGGCTTTCATAACTATCATAGTTTTCTGATTTCTGGTCTGGCAGCAATAGTACTTAGACTTATATATCACTGCACAGTGCTTTGCAGCCTTCTCTAACTGGTTTTCAGAGTCAGCATATTGCCCCAGCAATCCTAGTCTTCATTTTACCAACCTCAGAATGATGGAAGGCTGAGTCACTCTTGAGCCAGTGAGAATCAAACTGCTGGCAGATGGCAGAATTAGGC
>WNWU01000002.1:53010060-53020516 GCA_012654045.1 Ptyas mucosa
GATGGATGGATGGATGGATGGATGGATGGATGGATGGATGGATGGATAGATGGATGGATGGGTGGATAGATGATAGATAGAAGATAGATGATAGAGATAGATAGATAGATAGATAGATAGATAGATAGATAAATTTTCATAAAATGTGGTCAGTTTATATTCTTATCCATTGATCCACAGTTAAACTAGATTATTTTTTATATATTATATATATTATATAATTTTATGTATAATTTTATGGAGTACAAATCTGCATTTTGTCTCCAAAATTAGGGAAAGAGAAATGGATTATTAGTTTCCAGGCATCTCTGTATTTCAGCATAATACACTTTAAGTGATTCATGCACAAACATAGCTTCACCTAAAGACAGGTGTGAAATGATTGATGGAAAGTCAATGACTTATGTGCATCTGCCAGCAAAAAAAAAGAAAAAGAAAAACCATCCACAAATCATATCCTTAGCACTAAATAGCCACAGTATCATTGCAAAGTCAACCAGAATGATACCAAGAAGGGGGCAATGCCCTGTGACTATTTCTAAACTTGTAATTTGTTTCCTGCTTCTTGAAGCATCAGTTGTTCCAAAAAACATGAGTAAAATGTGAGATGACAGGATAGCCTAAAGAGAAAGAATTCCAATCATGATTTCTTGAAAGTTTAAAAATAGAAATGATGTGGTGATTCAATATTGATAACAGGAAGGGATGGGAAAGCCAAAGCATCTGTAAAACTATAATGCTTTCTTTTTCTTCTTCTTCTTCTTTTAATCATTTATTGGAACTTCTGTAGCTTCTGTAACCTTGCCATTAGCAGCCAAGTGCAGAGTGTTCCTAATTGAAAAAAAAAGAGATAGTAACACATTTGTTTATTGAAAGAAGCAAGTAATTCTGCAAGATGACAGGCAAATGTGCAGAAATTAGTAATGAGTAAATGTTCTATTTCCTGGAAATCTCAGAGCCAGTGTAATTAAGGCATATCCTTGAGTTGAAACCTGGAAACAACTGAAGCTGCTGTTCCTGCTGCCAATATGTGTATGAAGACCAATACCAGCTAAAGAACTGGCAGCTGTGATTTCAAATTGTTCCATATATAATAATAACAACTGGAGTACCAATTGAACACCATTGGCACGGGCAAAATCACCATCAGCTAATTGCAAAAGGCAGGTCTACTTCCTGTGATGATACTTTTAACACCACCAAACAGGGGCATCTACTTATCCCAAGTCCTTGGATGGGCTCAATAGTGGATAAAAATGCAAAATCCAGTCTGAACATCAGAATGAATGTGCAACAAACCATAATTCCTCTCCCTTCTCCTTTTCCTTCTCCTTCAGCTTAGTCAACAATAAAATTGAGAGAAGGTAACAATTTTGCTCTTCTGATACACTACTGACTGCATCATTCCTGTCCAAAGCCCCACGCCTGACCACATTTGATGAAATAGAAAACAAACCAAGAAGGGCTAATCCAAAATGGCCAACTTAATTTGGTCCTTCTCTCTCAAGTGATAATTGGTGTGCTCACTTCAGTTCCATATTGTTAGCTGTGACCCCCTCAACTGGTTTCAGGAGGAGGAGGAGGAGTACAATTTATTTCAATTCATTTCACTTTGCTTTTTCCTTCTATTTTTTCTTCCTTTTTCTCATGAAATATTATACTTTCCTATGTCCTGTGGCAGACACCATATAGATTTAAATGGGGTAATAGAAAGTAACACTAAAAGGATCTTCTTTCTCTAGTTGAGCTGCAAGTAACAGTGAAATCGCTATAGTCAATTGCTTATCATCATGGCTGTACATCTCACTGGCATAAAATAGCAATAGCAATAGCAACAGCACTCAGACTTAGACTGATATACTGCTTCACAGTGCTTTTCAGCCCTCTCTAAGTAGTTTACAGAGTCAGCATATTGTCCTCAACAATCTGGGTCCTCATTTTACCTACCTCAGAAGGATGGAAGGCTGAATCAACCTTGAGCCTGGTGAGATTCGATCTGCCAAATTGCAGTCAGCTGGCAGTCAGCAGAAGTAGCCTGCAGTACTGCATTCTAACCACTGTGCCACCATGGCTCTTCTCATTCATATAATTCTCAAAGACTCATAAAATTGTCTAGGTCGTGATGGCAAACCTATGGCATGGGTGCCACAGGTGGCACGCGGAGCCATATTGGTGGGCACGTGAGTGTTGCCCTAGCTCAGCTCCAGCGCGCATGCACGCACCGGCCAGCTGATTTTCAGGCCTTCCGGTTCCACCGGAAGTCGTGAAATTGGCTGTTTCCGGCCTCCAGAAGGCCTCCAGGGGGATGGGGAAGGCTGCTTTTGCCCTCCCCAGACTCCTAGAAAACCTCTGGAGCCTGGAGAGGGGGAAAAATGGGCCTACTGGGCCCACTGTGCCATCATGTGCCAAAAGCAGGGGGAAGTGGGGGGGGGCAATGCGCAGGAGGGCCAGGCGCATTGAATTATGGATCTGGGCACATGCACCCGTGACCCCCCCACGCTCCCCCCCCGCTTTTGGCACGCGACAGCAAAAAGGTTAGCCATCACTGGTCTAGGTCATTAGTAGATCTTTAGCTTATAGGACTGAGTAAGGATGGTCCACGTGTGAAGGTCTAATTACAGAACTTTGTTGCTAAAAAGCCTATGCACAGGAATCTTCTCAACAAATGGTTAACACCTGCTGGAGCTGGTTATGGGTTAATGGAATCCAACGGGGAGGGGTTTGGACATAAAGATTCTAGCCTGATCCCTTTTTTAACTCTACCGCCAGTTTCTTTCACTCCTCCTGCATAAAGAACTTGATCCCCATGAAGATATTGAGAATATGGAAGGCTGAAATACACTCAGTAGTTGGTTCACTGCTAGACAACTATCTGCCATTCTCTGTTTGGCCATTTGAGGGACTCCTTTGTTGCAGGCCTGGGCTTCTTGGTTGAGGTTTGTGGCCCAAGACACCAGATGGGTATGCAAGTATGAAAAAGACAATGCATATACCAGCTTTAAAAGCATCTAATCCTAGATAGTTGTAATTTGGTTGCTCAACAGGGCTTTGACCTATGTCAGGAAAAGTGTTTGCAGAGGCAGCAACAGCACATCAACAGTCAACAGTTCATGCCAACCGAAAGGAAAGGATGCTAATGAATCTCTCTGCCACTTTCTCCCCTTCTAATAGAGTGTGATACTGTCCATTTTCATCTTCCTGTGAAAATGTGTTTTCTTCTCTTTTGTTGTTTTCTTCCTAAGAATACAAAAAAAATATTCTGTATGTTACTGAAACAAGAAGGAACATAAATGTAGACTAAGGGGGAGGAAAGAAAGAAAAGTAATGGAGGGAGCCTATAATAACAGAAGCCCCACCGGTAAAATTGTTGCCTTCAACTATGATGCATTGCCAGTCCTTTGTACTGCAAGTCATTCTGAAAATAGAAACTTTATGTTTAATTGATGGATCAGTAATGATTTCTGGCTGAGGGTAACATCTCCCTTTGAAGCTGATTGATCACTGTGATGAGCTTAAAATTTCATACCGCAACAAACCTTTTGTACTGATAAACAAGGAGGAGGGACAAAAATGCCCCAGACCGTTCCCATTAAAGGGAGGATTAGCAACTTAAATATGTTTGGGACATAGTTTATGTGCTCCCAAGAAGCTGGCATAATGAACTATTTCTTTTAATGGCAGATTATCCCTGTTTCTATTTCCTGGAGTGAAGACCTCGTAAATTGATGTATCTGTCCTCCGAGGTTTACAGAGAAGCATTATGGCATTTTAAAATATTAATATGAGAGTACATTTAGCTGAAAGTAGCTAGGCTGCTAGTCTCTGGTGGCTCTCACACAGGTCACCAGAGACTGCTTGTCTCTCAAGATAAATGATTTGCTCTAAGTGTATCATTAAGAGCTGCCCCCTTTTTTGTTTTTGGAATTTATGAGGATGCTTACCTACCAAGTTATGTCTTTTTCCATTAAAAAATTAGTATTTTTTTTTCCTGGGAACGGGTTTTCCTTTATTCCTTTCACCTACCCCATCAAGGTGCCTTGTTCCCCCACTCTCTTACTTTAAAATACTGGTCAGTGTCACAACAATATGAAGGCAGTGCTGTTCAGATCCCTGCAGAAGATGGATTTATTTTATTTTTTTATATAGCTGTAGTGAGGGGCGGGATTTCCCTCCCACCCTTAGAGGTGTAAAAAAATGAAGTTATTTCTTCAATGAGCTCTATCAGGGAAGGGAGAGAGGGAGAGAAGGAGGGAGAGGGGAAGGGGAATGGGAAGGAGGAGAGGAGAGGAGAGGAGAGGAGAGGAGAGGAGAGGAGAGGAGAGGAGAGGAGAGGAAAGGAAAGGAAAGGAAAGGAAAGGAAAGGAAAGGAAAGGAAAGGGTCAACACTTTTAGACCACATAGAATCTTCCAATCAGGGAAAGCTCAGTAGTCTCTCCACAACATTTATTTATTTAACATTTTTCTTTTTGTGACAGATGACATGATGAATTAGCCCCTGACCTTTCAAATTCCATTCTTGAGTTTTACCAAGTCAACTAAATATTAATCAGAAAGGCATTAGGAAGACAGAGTTCATTTCTGCTTTGTGATCTATGGTTTTCAGCTTGCCATACCATCTATCTTAGACCAGGACCCTTTTCAATTCTTTTGAGAGAGGAGATGTGAAGGACACTGTAGAGGTTCCGTCATGAAACAAAATGTGTGGGCTTCATGTTGGCTTTGTCAGGAATAATTTGTAATGGTGGTGGTAGTGATTAGCTGGATGGCTGCTCCTATTCCATATTATGCTTCAGTGGAAAACTGAACCAATATTTTTGGTGATTATGCCTTCTAACCACAGAAATATAATCAGATACTTCAGGGGATGAGAAAGTGTATTTTTTATAATATCAATTTATATCTATAAAATCAAATGGGAGCCTGTTTTATTTAGTGGTTAAGGCATTAGACTAGAAAATGGGAGATTGTGAGTTCTAGTCCTACCCTGGAGTTGGAAAGTACTGCAGTGATTGGCCCAATTGTATTAATTTGGCCCAGTTACTCTTTCTCAGCCCTAGGAAGGAGGCAATGGCAACCATTTCCAAAAGGCTTTGCCAAGAAAACTACATAGAGTAAGGCAAGGAGGAGGAGGAGGAGGAGGAGGAGGAGGAGGAGGAGGAGGAGGAGGAGGAGGAGGAGGAGGAAGAAGAAGAAGAAGAAGAACTGTTACAATTTTTCAGTTCTATCTACCTTGCTAAATTGAATTGTCTTGACAACTTGCTCCTGAATCATGTATAGTGTTGCTCGCAATATGCTAGTATTGAATACCCTTTAGTCTTGTCTAAAACTAAATTGTCATAATTGTCTGTGATTTGATTGTAGTACAAGGATCTCACCTGATTTCAAGACTGTCAGAGATACTGAAAGGAATCAGTACCTTTCTAATGTACTCTATAATGAATATAGGATGGACATGGCTCAGATCTGTCGAGCAGCCAATATTTCAGTATTTGTATTTTGTTGAGATCTTAGGATTTAAATTTTCATTCTTGTTGGAGTATCATTTCCTCCCACAAACTAACCATGTCATCAACTGAGCTGTCAAGATTCTTAATAAAATATTGCAAACCACCACCGCTTTGCAGTTGTTGGTTGAGAAGGGCTAGCTAAGGACGTTCATGGGAGAGATGGATCTCTCTTTAGCAAACAAAATGGTTTCAGTGGTTCGTAAAAAGGCAGTGCAGTCATGAAATACTACTATGCATGCAGAAAAGCAGTGTCAAACCTCCTTTTTGGGTCAAGGTACACTACCAGCAGTGCATATTCATGGTTTCTTGGCTCATGCACAGTCCATAAACTCATTGCAGTCAGTTACATTTAAGATTGGCTCAACAAGAAAGATTGCCCATATCACAAAGTATGTGGTCCTCTTAATTTGTCTTGATCTCTCACTAGGATTTCATAAAATCAATCATGGTGTCTAGAAGTCAAGTATCTGATGATATGGTAGTTCTCTCATTTTTAAACCTTGATATCTGCATTGGATATCTGTAGGTTACATCTTGGCCTTCATGATAATTTACACCTGTGTGAAATAACTGGGAGAAATCATCTGGATATTTAGTAGGAAATGTCAGTAAAAATCAGGCAATGTCTCATTTGTTTCTGAATGCTTTCTAATTAAATGAAGACCTGGAAAAGCTAAGTCATTGTCAGAGTCCAGTAATGGGTTGAAAAATAATTTTTTTAAAAATGAAACAATGAAATGTTTCCTTGCCCAGGAAGGCTGGATTTAACCTCTACCTGTTCAAGCTGAGCAAGAAAGTTCTCAGTCAGTGAATATACTGAAAATAAAATATATGTGTTTTCACTAAAATTGGGTGAATTTGATGTTATTTCTCCTGTACAAGGACTGTTATTAATTTATGTTTTAGTAACATTCTGTTTAGACTGCTATGCAACAGAAGAGATTGCTGTAGAGAACAGCAACAATTCAGATGGCTAAGTGTCTTTAGAGATGGCAACCTAATATATTCCAGAATTTTGAACCTGGTTATAATCAGACCTTGTCTGCATACTGGTTGACAAGGAGTGGCAATAATTCTCTGCAAAACTTTTCAAGGACACCAGATTGCTTATTCATACCAGTTACTTTAAAATGTTACCTTTAATCTTTAAGGCCATTCATTGTTCTCAACTTGTTACATGAGTGACATATTTTAAGAACTATTGTGTACAAAAATGCACTTCTCAGAATTCATCAATATCAGAACTCAAGGTTATTACAGAAGCAGCATCCTCATTAAGAATATCCATCTAGGTTGCCATTATTTGAGTTTCATATGAAGACATTTTATTTAACATCTACTGTGCATGAAGCCACTGGGAGAGGTCAATATGATACCATCTCCAATTTGACCAAGTGAAAGTGGAGATGTGGGTGAAGGTTTTGACCTGAGAAAACTCCAAATTTGGCAGTATTTCTAAACTCATGGCTCCTACTTAAAAAGTGGGTAAAATCCATAGACAAGAAAGTCTTTGTCCAAATTCAACTAAGTCACATCAATTGGACTAGTGTAGTTTGCTATACTTGGGGCTGCTTTTGGAAACAATCTAGGAACTTCCACTGGTGCCGAATCTAGTTGCCCATTTTTGATGCCTGTTCAACCTCATTATTGTCATGTTACAGCTTTCTTTATGGAAATTGTATTACTGGTTTGGTTACTGGTTTGTTTCCATGTGGAATTTAAGATGTTGTTTGTTACCCATGGAACCCTAAATGGGTTGGAGTTTGGTTATCTTTAAGACCTCCTATTGAGAACAGAAGCTGGAGGAACAATGAGTTCAAATAGAGAGTGCATCAAAGGTGGTATTCAGCCGGTTCGAACTGATTCACTCAAACTGGCAGCAGAAATTACAGATGGGCCCACCCACCCACCCTGGCTCCAAGTCATGCTATTTAGGCACGCTTTTGAGGACAGGGACATGCACGGAAGGCACACACAGCAGCAAAGCACATGCACAGAAGGCCGGGTGCATGCATGGACATGCACTCACATTTGCGAACCGGTAGGGAAAGTAAGTGAATACCACCCCTGGAGTGCATGCACCAGTTTGTTTTTTGTTTTAGACAACAATGTATCTTGCACTGACCCCATCATTGAGGTACATGTTTAACTACACTATATGGCAGTGATGGCTAACCTTTTTGCCGTCACATGCCAAAAGTGAAGGGAATGCGGGGGGGGGGGTCACATGCATACCTGCCCACACCCATAATTCAATACGCCCCACACCCCATTCATGCTCCTTTCCCCCTCCCCAACTTTTGGCACGCGAAGGTATGATGGGCCGGTAGGCCCATTTTTCACCCTCCCCAGGCTCCAGAGACTTTCTAGGAGCCTGGGGTGGGCAAAAATGGCCTTCCCCACCCCCGTGGAGGCCATCCAGAGGCCAGAAATAACCCGTTTCCTGACTTCCAGTGGGCCCGAAAGGCCCGAAATCAGCTGGCCAGTGCGCGCATGTGCACTGGAGCTGACTTCAGACAATGCTCGCGTGCCCACTGATATGGTTCCACGTGCCACAGGTGGCATGCTTACCATAGGTTCGCCATCACGGCAATATGGGATTCTAATATATTTATATTTTGGTTGTTTGATTTGGTTCTCCCTTTTTATCTCTTTCTTTCCTTACCACAAAGTAAAGTAAGGAAAGTATGAATGGGCAATGCCAATTATTTCATTATACTGTAAAGATTATATTGTGGATATATACAATATGTCACAATGATCTATGACAACAGTCATTAGTGACAGAAGCAAGAGTGCAAGTATCTAATGCAGTGGTGGGTTGCTCCCAGTTCTGTCCGGTTCTTTAGAACCGGTAGTAAAAGTGGTGGGAGGCTCCACCCACCTGCCCAGACCTCATAATTGATGATCTGCACATGCGCATGCGCGCATCGAACTGGTAGTAAAGATAAGTAGAACCCATCCCTGATCTAATGTGGTATATTTCATGGATAAGGATTATGAATCCATCCTCCCCTCACTGATATTACAATCCTGGTCAGATTTCAGACACACTAAGTTTACAAAGTGAGAGTAGATGAGATCACCGTTCCCTTGTTTTATTTATTAATTTATATCCCATCTTTATTATTTTTATAAATAATTCAAAGTGGCAAACACACATAATATTCCTTCCGCCTCCTAATTTCCCCACAACAATTCTGAGTTGGGCTAATAGAGAATGACTGGTCCAAGGTCACTCAGCTGGCTTTCATGGTTAAGGCAGGATTAGAACTCACAGTATCTGGGTTTCTAGGCTGGTGCTTTAACTACTAGATCAAACTGGCTCTTGTTTCTCATTTAGTTTAATCTGGAATACCTTTACAAAAAAGTACCATGCATACACATCACTGTCACCACAATAATAAGACTTTTTCCATGATTGTTATAACTATTACAATTGTATTTTTCTGCGTCATTCTTAAATCCAATAGTATCACTACTATTGCTACTTATTAGAATTTGTATTGTTGTAGTTGTCATCATCACCTTGGCTCTCAAACTTTTTGTTCAATAGTTAAGAAGTCTTTATTTTCAGGTTACTTTTTTCATTCACTTTCCCAAGGGTTTAGAGATGTGTTTTGAATCTGTTTTGTAGAGTGTTAGTGATATCACAAAGAAGAATTTTTATTTTCGCTAAGCATTCACTTACAGTAAGCCTTTCTGCAATGCTTATGTTAGCCTTAGATCAATACTGACCTTTGTATCAATGTTTTGAAAGAAGGAACAATACCCACTGAAGTATTCATATCCAATTTCTCTGATTTGAAAAGCAATTGATGCTTTCCATTAAGTGTAAAGTGGGTCACTCGATTTTGTTGTCTTACATTCTGTTAAAGTATTCTATCCAATTTTCCTTCAGTGAGGCAATAATATGGAACTTGTGTGAACCTCAATGTTCTTCTATCTGCTCCAAAGGCATACAGAAGATCAGCTTTGCTCTGAGAAGTTGCAAGTCACTTCATCCCTTTCTGACACTAGTGGATTATTGATGAACATGTAAGGTATTTTAAACTGTAAGAAAGCGAAGTCCCAAATATTGCATATTAACACCACAGGTATAAATTGATTCGATAATATCTACCATGGAAAGGCTTAAGGCTTTCTTACCACTGATGAAAATTAGGCAATAACTGTACATATAGCTAGTCTGGTCTAGTGATTAAGGCACCAGGCTAGAGGGCATGAGATCATGAGTTCGAGTCCTGCTTTAACCATGAAAGCCAGCTGGGAGAACATGGGTCAGTTCACTGTCTCTCAACCCAAACCACCTCACAAGATTCCTGCGGGGAAAATCAGAGGAAGATGTGTTTGATATGTTTGCTGCTTTGAATCGTTTGTAAAAATAACAAATGAAAATAGGTATACAACCTGGGCATGCCCTTTGTCACATTTTAAAGTGTGTAGAGAGTTGCTTTGCAAAAAATCATTATTTCCCAGATTTTGAATATTGCAGTCTTCAGAATTCCCAGCTAGAGTAGCTGTGGAATTCAGAAAACTTTTTCAGAATAAACCTGAAATGCAACCAAGTTTAAAAAAAGAAAAATGACTTTCCGAGTCTTTAATTAATAGTAATCAACATTTGAGAAGATTAATGTTTATAAAATAATTTCCAAACCTTTTTATTTAGCTCTGTTTTTTCCAAGCCTCTTCCTTTTGCTTCTGTTTTGAGAATGCTGTTGCATTTTATTTGTTGATTAGTTTCCAGAAATGGGATATATGGATAATCCCTTTTCCACAATGCTTGTTTTAGGTTTTCAAAAGTTGCTTTGTTCTGCATCATCACCATCACTGCAGTGCTGTAATCCGTATCATATGCATAAGTATGTATTTGAATTTGGTATATACTTTTAATTTCAACAAGAAGGAAGGAAGGAAGGAAGGAAGGAAGGAAGGAAGGAAGGAAGGAA
>WNWU01000002.1:53030355-53042552 GCA_012654045.1 Ptyas mucosa
TCTCTCTCTCTCTCTCTCTCTCTCTCTCTCTCTCTCTCTCTCTCTCTCTCTCTCTCTCTCTCTTTCTCTCTCTCTCTTTTTTGGTAGTCCAAATGTATATTTTTGGCATTGCATTTATCTCTGAATATCTGCTTGCATCCTGCATCTTTTTGGTAAAGTGGAAGAGGTGTAAGTTCCCAAGATGTATTATTTTCATCAGCTGCCAATGTTGACTTTGGGCCTTCCTATTCTGATATACATACAGTATCTTTTTAGAATATATAATATAGTAGCCTCAGTGACTTTACTATGGATGATATTGCAAGACAAACACCCAAGAGATGTACTGCATCTTTAATAATTTGCATTTCACACTTGAATTCACACTTTCATCAGGTGTTGTTGTTCCTGCATCTTTTACTTTTAATAATAATCTGCAATGAGAAAATCACCACTTGCATCTTTTTTTTTCTTTTTCCGTTTCTATTGAATTTTTCAAAATCGCACTACCACTGATTCATCTGACCTTGCATATAGATGAATGGATGGATAGATTAATAGATACATAGTAGATAGGCCATCTCTATTATACAAAAGGCCAATAAGTTGCCATATAAAAGCTAAACAAATCCAAACAATAGTACATATTGAAGGAAAATAGACAGTAACATAATAGACAGTGAGAGAAAAGAATGGGGACTGGACTTCCAATCATTCTACAACTCCTTGTTATTCCCTGTCTCATTCTGTGTGCTGTCATACAAAGTACAGGTACATTGTAAATATTAGCAGGTTGTCTGCTCAAACAAGAGAGAGACTGGAAGAATTCATCTGTGTGACCTAGGAATTTTACTAAAGTGACCATAATGAACTTACTAAAATGCACAGTAAAGAAAACGCACCAAACTGTTTTGATTGCCTTTTGTAAGAGGAAGCGATGTTTATTTCTATTTTACTTATTTATCAAATGTATATGACTGCCCGTCTCACATAAGATAACTCCATCTGGTGAACAATAAAACTAAAACAGAATATAACCACCAATTAAAACAATTACAGAATTAACATAAATTGAAAACGAGATTGTAAGAGATGTTATTAAGAGATGTTTTTAATGTTGGAATTAATGTTCCTCATAACAAGAAAGAAGAAAGGAGAAGACATTACAATATGCCTAAGAAGAAATTCTTAAGTGTTTGGGGGCAGTTCCAAAATAGTAAGTTATTTAGATGCCTTTGCAGACTTTAATAAATAGCAAAAACTCCAGAGAACAGGTATAGGCCACCAGTTTAGCTAATAAAGTCTTCTTCTTATTTATTCTTATTTATTTATTTGTCAACAAGTACAAGGAAACAAGTAACAGTATAGACGTAGACATGGACACATATAAAAGGAAATAAATAAGCAAAACATAGCCATAAACACATAAAATGAGTACATATAAATGGAAACAGTAGGACAGGGACGGTAGGCACTCTGGTGCACTTACGCACACCCCCTTAGGGACCTCTTAAAAAACGTGAAAGGTCCATGGCAAATGAAAACTATCAAAAATTTATTATAGGAGCACACCCACTGGCAAGAAGTTAGCTTTAGATTAAAGATTAAAACTTCTCAGTCAAGCACAAGGCTATACTTTGAGTAGGCAAAGCATTGTTTGGAGCTGAAGCATGGCCCAGGAATTTAGAGTGCCATGTTTAAAAGGGTGTATTTAAGCTAAAGTTCTAAGTAAACTCCATCTAAATATTAAGCCTGCAATCTAGCTTCAAATAGATTAGTGCAGGGGTTTCCAACCTTTTCTATACCCCATATAGTTTGCATATACTGTATTTTTCGGAGTATAAAACGCACCTTTTTCCCCAAAAAATGTGGGTGAAAATCTGGGTGCGTCTTATATTCCGAATGTAGCCCCACCCAACTTCTCAAACGGAGGTTTCAGAGACTGAAAAAAGCATCAGAAAAGAAGCTTCAGAAAAGAAGCCCCCAAACAGAGCTTCAGAGGCTTTTTTTCTGAAGCTCTGTTTTGGAGGCTTTCAGAGGTAGGAAAAAAAGTTTTTTCTGAAACAGAGTTTCAGAAGTTTCAGAGGCAGAAAAAAAAGCAAAAAAAAAAAAAAAAGCAAGGCAGAGAGCTCACAACCAAGGAACCTGTTGCTAAAATTCACCTCTGGGGATAGCTAATTGGAGGTATTCCGGGAGGCCGATCCACCTGCCAATCAGCTTTTTTCTTATTTTCCTCCCCAAAAACTAAGTTTCGTCTTGTACTCAGGTATAAGTATATACTCTGAAAAATACACCTTATACTCTGAAAAATACGGCAATTATGCATATACACTGTAATTACGAAACTTCTAAATCCAAGTTTTCACATCCCCTGGAATATCATTTCACACACCTCCAAGGGGTGCAAGCACCCCAGTTTGGGAACCCCTGGATTAGTGGCATCAGGCACAAAACTACCTCCTTTTCAGTGAGTGCTTTATAAATACAGTAATGAAAGAGGATCCTCAATATTTTCCCTCTATGGATCTTATATGGACTTTTATTTATTGCTCTAGATCAGTGGAGAGACTTCTTGTCCTAGAGCAGGGGTGTCAAACTCGCAGCAGCATCATGTGACATATCGGGACTTTTTCCCCATTGCTAAACCGGGCGGGGGCGGGGCCATCAAGTGACACAACCAGCCCACGGGCCACGAGTTTGACACCCCTGTCCTAGAGCCACGTGTTTAATATCTTTTCTTTTCTGATTTAAAATCATCATCATCATCATCATTCTGTTCTTTGTTATTACTGAGTTACTTCTTATCTGGTAGTCAGATAAATCAAATTAATAAAATAATGTATAAATATTAACTGATTTTTTTTTTACAAAATCCATTAACTTAGTGGTGTATTATTATGAAGTTTTTTAAAGCAACTTGTCTTCAAGAAGAGTCATAAATAAAAGTCACTGGATCTCTACGACTTTTGCTGTGCAAAAGTTCATTTCTATTTTCAGTTATTTTACACAAAAGATCTGTAGATCTAGCCATCATTCTGATACCGCATGCATTTCTTATTATTTCAGATCATGAGATCTTGACATTCTTTTTAAACTTTTGTCTCTGTCATTCTAATATGTCTTCTAACTGCCTATTACCTAACAATTATGCCAAATATTATATTACTCGGTTATGCCCCTCTGTTGCTTACTTGTGCAGATTTCTGCCTTTTTAAAGGAGATGTTGGTTGATTTCATCTTTTGGGGCCCTGGCCATGAGTCCTGAAATTGGAGTAAATAATGCATACAGTATATAATTGTAAGTCCTTTTTCTGTTAAATTTTTTATTGGCAAAAACTCTTCTACGTCTGTAACATGCAAGATATGAGGCTACATTGCCAGCTTAGTTGGTGTCTTTGAGATTCATGACTACATCTCAGCTTTCATATTCCTTCAGCAAGATAAACCCGTCCTTTAACACACCGTACCGATTGTTTAAAGAAGATCTTATCACTTGTCAGATAACTCAGCACTCCAGAGTTAATCCACCAGCCTTTTGATAATTTTTTTCTGTGTAGCTTTAAAAATTCAACTTCACTCATTAGTCACTTCCACATTGATTGTCACTTTAGCTTTTTTGTCTGGGTGCTTGAAAATTTCTCTGTCTGAATTTAATTTGTTTGGGGGGGGGGGTGTCCCTGAAAAAGATTCCAGTCTTCTCTCTTTGTGTTTGCCTTCATTTGTGTACAATGTCCCCCAACATCATGCTGGTAATTTAGAGAGCCTTGAAGAGCTGGCTGTGCCCAGGTGTTTGATAAGGATGACTGGGCCATCTTCTGTTCTTTGATTTTATCATTATATTATTTTATACAATGTGTATGTTGTGGGTGTTTTTTGTTTTTTTTTTTAATTTGATTTATATGCCGCCCTTCTCTGGAGACTCAGGACGGCTTACAATGCACTAAGCAATAGCCTTCATACTTTTGTATATTTATACAAAGTCAGCTTATTGCCCCCACAAACTGGGTCATCAATTTACCTACCCGGTGTCACTGGGAAGTGGATGTTTAGAAACGTAATAAATAAAAATAAAATAGCTAAATGAAATGTAGTTATTGCAATGTTGGTTTTGTATTTTGATAATTACTGTTTTGACAGCAATTGAAACAAACCAATGAGTCTTTCTTTAACTACTTCGAATGGCCATTTGCCTATTTGATTTCTAAATCATTTATAAGTGGGCCATGTCTTCAGTAGATGCTACAGAAATGAAGTACTGGGTTATTGTTTATCTTTTCGGCAGTCCATACAGTTTCTCAAGCGCTGTAAACCAAGCATTTCTCTGTTATTGAATAACTTTACTTTTACTGTACCAGATTTTAATCTTATACAACGTCTGTGTCATGGTTCCGAGTAATGCTCCCAACCAATTCAAGATTCTGAGACCTTGGCTTCCTCAAAAATCCTGTTTATTGGGTACATCATATCGGCACAGTCAAATGTGAAATCAACACTGAATGATTCCCGCATTTTTGGTATAATTAAAGTATAGATACTGTCCAGCCCCCTTGCATCACAGGTCACGTTTTCCAACCAAGCAGGTGATGGACTTCTTAGCACTCCCTCCTGCCATTGCTAAGACACACTGATCTGGCCTTGGTTCTCAGGAGCCTTATCGTTGTTATGTCTGGCACATTGGAGAAAGACATTCTACATTCCATAAGTCCCCTCCCCCCTCCCCCATAAGTATGGTAACTAAGAAACAAAGCAAGAAAAATATGGTTTCAGCTAGAATCGTTTTGAGAGGTGACAGTCAGCCTGTGATGACCTGGGCGTGGCATGAAGGCAACACAGTCAGAGAACTGGTATGAGTCCCTTGATTGGTACCAACTTTGCCCCCAATGTCCCATTTACTCTCCAGCTTGGAGAAAAGCTCTTCCACAAACCTGCAATGGAGTCCGCAGATACTCCAGTCCAAATGCTGTAAGCAGAATGACTGCAAATCAATCACTTGAGCAGGGCAAGATAATGAGTCCCAAAAGCAAAGAATTCATGGCAATAATTCCAGCAAGAAAAGATAAGCACGACTATAATTCAAACAGTCAGGAGGAATGCCAGGAATGCAGGCCCCACTCTCAACACTAGATGAATTTAGCATTTGTTCCCGAGAAACGCCCTTCCCAACTGCGTCTCCTTTAAACTCCATCCCCTGGTGTGCCTTGTGAAGAGAATCAGGGCCCTTCCCTTCCTCGTAAGTCATGCAACCCATTGTTCTCTTCTGAGTTCTTCCCTGCATGCCCTAGGATGAGGAGGGGATCGGTCTTGGTCCTCATTTGAACCCCCTCTCCCTTGTTCTACATCTCCCCTGCTCTGCCCAGCCTGACTTTGCCTTTCCCCAGTTTCCTCCACAGCCAACAGAGCCACTCTCCCGCTCTCTGTCAGCTGTTCGTCTTCCATCTCAGATTCAGACTCCAATGGGGGCATGACACAGCCCTTTGAGGTAGTCTAGGCTAGATAACAAAAATCCTGGGTACTAATGCTGCCTTTATGTAAGGTTTCAGTAACAGGATCTTGCAAGTTTGAAAGCACTTTTCCCCTCCTTTGACTTATCTTCCAGGAAACTAGGGAGATCCCTTCTGAGATGTTTCTCATGCCCCCATTCCTTATATAGGCTAACAAACCTCTTGTCATCTGTTGCCTAGACTATGCCTCCTCCTCCTCCTCCTCCTCCTCCTCCTCCTCCTCCTCCTCCTCCTCCTCCTCCTCCTCCTGCTGTCTCCCGAGGTTATTCTCACAGACCATTGCATGTAGTTTTACTATCCTGTTATTCATGGAGGATTCTTTCATGTACGAATAGTCCCTGACTTACTATCATTGTTTTAATGAAAGTTCAAAGTGATGACAGCCTCAGAAAAAATGACTTATGACCCATCCTCGAAGTTATGACTGTTGCACCACTCACATGGTTACATGATTATAATTTGGGTGCTTGTCAATCAGCTCATATTTACAGCAGTTACCGTTGTACAACCCTGAAGCCATTTTGGACATCTTCAGGGCTGCCACAGCAAGGCTGGTTGCAACTGTGGGAATGTGAGAGGGGAGATAGAGATAACTGGGGGAAAGTGTAGTCAAAATAACATTCTTTCCCATGGGAGCCAAGGACATCCCTACTGGGTGTTTGGAAGACGTGAACCAAAGACAGCCAGAGGAGGACTGTAACCTGGTTGGACCATGTGATGGATGTGTGACCTGGAGGCATGAACTTTGGATTTTGATCTATGTGGGGAAAACTTTGGGTCCTTCAGATTGGGGGTTTTCATCAGCTGTGCCAATATGGCATTCCTAATAAATTCTTACTATGAGAAAACTCCAAGTCTCAGACTTTGATTTCGTTGGGATTGTTACTTGGAACCCTGTCTTGACATCACATGATCATGATTTGTGACCTTCCCAGAAACTGGCTTCCGACAATCAAAGTCAATTGGGGAGATGAGATTCCCTTAATGATCAGTCATTTGCTTAACAATGTAATAAAAATGGTCATAAAATCAAGTCCAATCATCAGATGATTTGCTTTACGATTGCATCAACTTACAATTATAGTCATAACTGGAAGCCTCTCACAAAGCTTCATGTTTTATCTTTGCTGAATTTTCACTTCCTTGGTGTGATGCTAATCTTTAGGAGTTTGTATAAATCATTTTAGGTTAACTGAATTCCATAAAACATCCTTTCATAAGAGTATTTCCACTATAAAATTTCCACAATTGATCATTTGAATAATTTGGTTCACTTAGTAAAACTTTCCATTCTGTATTATTATTTGCATTTAATTAGACTGGACCCATTAAGTGTTGGGGAGAGAGTGCTTTAAAATAGGGATGAGAAATAAAATATATTAGATAAAACTTTTAATTGATGCATCTAATTGGTACAAAATATGCAAGAAAATGGAAGACAGGTGAGGAGAATAGCTACTGACTTCACAGACATTACATTTGAGGGACAGGAAGGTAGAACACTGTTGCCTAGCGACAAAGGGAGCATTTCCATAGTACTACTACTGCCTGTAAACCCCCACTCCCAACTACCACCGACCCCAATACAGGACAACAACTCCACCATTGACTTACATATGGTTTATAGCTACAATATATGGAGCTTTTTATGAAATAAAATGTCTCAAAGAAAAGTAAAGAACCCCTGCATTTAACACGACTTGTCCTCCACAACAACAGATAGTATGTCAGAAACCATCAGGAAAATCTCAGCTAGTATTCATGGAACAGCATCATAAAAGACAATAAAGAAGTGTACCTATCACATATTCTTGGGGAGAAAAAAATCCTTGAACATCTTCAGAAACCA
This sequence comes from Ptyas mucosa, assembly GCA_012654045.1. Lineage (NCBI taxonomy): Eukaryota > Metazoa > Chordata > Lepidosauria > Squamata > Colubridae > Ptyas > Ptyas mucosa. The sequence continues at coordinate 53,037,685 of WNWU01000002.1, forward strand.
CTATTGTAAAACCTTTCTTCCCCTTAGTCAGACGTTTTCAGAGAAAATGCTCACTACAACAGTACAATTATCTGAAAGTTAGTAATATTCATTTGAACTGTGTATCTATAGGAGATAGGAGATAGGAATAGACTATTTTAGATTTTAGATTGAAGACATGCACCCACATTTTCAATATACATATACATATACATATACATATACATATACATATACATATACATATACATATACATATACATACACACACACACACACACACACATATCTTTGGTTATTTGGGTCAGAAAACATATATATATATATATATATATATATATATATATATATATATATATATTTGCTAAAATCTTGAAAATATGTGGCCTCTGCTTTATCATTATCCTATGAGAACTTTAAAAATGATAACCATCTGCCATCTGGAAAGCTTGAATCTTCCTCAGCATTTTATAATTTAATTTGATTGCCCATGCAAAGTAAGTTAAAGATGTTAGTCTATGTGGTCATCCAAGTCCTGTTTAACTCCACTCCAATCAATTCTCAGCAGAAAGGTGGTAAGAATTAATGAAAGTTACAGGTCCACAACATCTGGAAGGCCACATGTTGGCCATCCATGATTTGCTTGATAGGCTTTTAAATCCCTTTCCAGTTTGGGTGGACTGCAGCAGAGGTGCTGCAATTTATTATGTTTATTATGATCATTAGCAGCTATGCCTTACAGTTTCTCATACCCGCCTAAAAATCATTATTTCAGGGATGTAATTTGAAAGAATCCTTTGTACTGAGAAAGTCTCCAGAAGGCTGATGAAAGGGCAAAATTACTTTTTGCTACTGTAAAATCCCCCCTTGCCCAAAGAAAAAATAATAATTATGGGCATCATTTCCTTTCAATAGGCATAAAGTAAGAATAATTTTGATAATAAGTCATTAGTTCGGAATTCATAATAGCCAACTATTTGAAATGTATACTAGAAAGTCTAGAAAAACTAATCCTTTCTGTTGTATGGAGTTATTAACATTTGTAAAAATCTTTGAGAAAATCAGCCAGGTTATTTTATAGCTTTCAAGTCTACCTAATCAATGCTATTTTTATTCTTTTGTGGGGCAGATTTTATCTAGTTGTGTATTTAGGAAACTCAAATGAAAATGAAGTGTCAGAGAGGAGATTTCATATCTATTTGTATTCTACACATTGGTATGGTAGGAGTGTGGAAAAGTGTTGTGCTACCAATAACATAACTCTTGGCTCATCATACAAAGAATGGTCATCTTTGATTTATTCTTCTAGAAAGCTGGTTCTCCCACCAGGCATCTTTCTGTGTACCCCCAATTTTTTTCATGTCCAAAGCATTACTTTCCACAGATACGTTCCCTTCTTCTCAATTCACTTTGCACAATCACCTGACCAAAGGTAAGGGAAACCACACCTCAGGAAAACCATTCACTAAAATAAAAACAAATTTTATACCAGCCCTACATAACTGGCTGAAAGAAGACAGCTTAGAATACTAATGAATAGCAGAAATTCTGGATTCATGAAAGTTCTGAAGAACATCTTCCCAATAATGTTTAAAGTATACATAACGTGATTCAGGTAGCATTAGGTTTAATTGTCTCTGATGAAGTCCTTGGGTTATGACTCTAATAAAGTCTGCCCATTGCAGTCATAAGTCATAACAATCCTAAAACTGGTCAGTCATATGAACAACCCAATTTTATGTGGCAGTTGTTAAACAAATGGTTGTAAGTGTAAACACTTACTGTAGGTGCTAAGCAAACATAGCAGTTCTTAAGTGAACCCCTTGTTTGTTATAGTATGGTTTTGCCCCAAACTAGAGGTAAGTACTAGTTTTCAGCAAAACCATCATAAAACATGATCATTGTAAACAATGCAGTCCTCTTGCCAAAAGCTTGAAGTGTGGTCACATTACTGTGGGGAGGGAAATTTTGTAGGCCTGTCATAAGTCCCCTCAGATAGGTCATAACTTCAAATAGTTACTAAGCGACCAGTCATAAGTCAAGACCTACCTGTTAAAAGTTTCCCATATTCTTTTTGTTCTCAACAGAATGAAACAATAAACGACTCAGATATCTTGTTGTCTAGCTCTAGGTTTTCTGTGAAGTTTAGTCGAAATGCCTGTATTAAGAAACGTCCTGCAAATGAGACCAAGAACGTACATATACGTATGTACTTGAGAATAAGTTTCTTGGGCAGTTACTTCTATCAATAGAGGTAGATGGGCTGTTTGCAAACTTCTGTTTGGAAAGACTGTCACGTGAAGCGCTAAGACCCTTCCCCAGCTGTCTTGTTGCACAATGTAAATATTGAATAATCTCATTTGCCTTCACTTGGGTTGGGAGGTTTTGAATAATTTAACAATAGGTCACTTGAGCTCTGTTGTGTCATCAGCTAATTACAGAATTTATGTCCGTCAATAGTGAAGCTGCGGTAGTATTTTAAATTCCATTTATTGCACTTGAGCTTAATGCTTACTGTTACTCTTCCTCTGCCTTTTTTCCCGTCATGAAAATTAACCCACAATATATCTTTCCTCCTCCCCCCTTCCTAGAAACAAAATAAACCGCTCCCTTGCCAAGCCCTTCATTACGCTGCTGCTTTCCCCTTGTGAATTGTGATATAAAGCAGCAGAACAGAAAGACTGAGCCCTTTGATGTGTTGCACTAATTGGATTAATACGTAGTTACATCCTGTTATGATGCACTTTGCTGTATAAGTTTTAAATGGAAAATGCAGAGTGAATTTCATTTGTGTGGTTTTTTTAAAGGAGAGAGAGCACATAGCATACTAAATGAGCAGCACAGAAAGTGGTATTTAAGAGCAAATAGGGCTGGCCTTCTCTGAACAAGGGAGGACTCATCCTGGCTGCTTAATTTTGATTGTGTCCCAAAATACATGCTGTTATAACTAATAAGCAACCTAGAAAAATGAGTAAGCGAGAAGTAGACAGTAAACCCCGTCAATATTTACTTGTCAGATTATTTTACAAAATCAAGGAAATATTGGCATTTTACTCGCGCACATATTTATGTTTTCAATTAACTATTTGGAAGACTAAGCACGATCAATTACAGCCATAAAGCTGTTTACTGAAATGTAGCCGTAGATACAACATGAGGCTTTGAAAACATTCTAAGTATGCATTTATTCAGTGTTTGTGTGTTTGTGTGTGTATATGTATGTGTTCATGTGCGCATGCAAACTCATATAAACATACACATAAGCAGAGTTTAATAAAAAAATCAGTGGGCCAATCACAGTATGTTTAATATGTAATATTTTTTGAAGGAAAATGTTACTGTACCTAGGAATGTTCAAAGCTCATGATTCAAACGAGTAAGCAAGTGTTTAGAAGAAAATGGCAAGCAAATTGAATATTTAATACATACACACCCACAAACATAAACAAACAAACAAACATATTTAGGTAAGTCTCTGTAAGTAGAATTTGTGAGGCTAACTTCCTAGCTTAATGTTCATTAAGAAGCTTTGGTAAAGGAAATCCATTCCTGTTTACATAATATAGCCTAAGTTATTTAAATGAGCTGAATTGCAACAAAACAACCACTGGGTCTAATTCTCGGTTATGAGAAAGCAAACAAAGAAAAGCAATGTTTATTTTCAAAAGCTGTGTACAAAATTAATGTGATCCTAACATTGAACAAATCCATTCTGATCCACATATCCCTTGTCATCTTCCAGCATTTTCTTCGGGGTTTATAAACACTTACAGAATGAAAAATGTTTGGGGAAAAATGAAAGCGTTGTGGTGAGACTGGCTGGAAAATAGCAGGCTCCAATGAGCCCCATGAAAATCCAGCTAGACAAACCACTGTTGGAGGGTCTTCAGACTGGAACTGTCCTGTAGGGATGGTAAAAAAGGAGAGGTGCCTTGGACAACCAAGAGGAACAGGCAAGTTCCTCAAAAGATTGGAGGCAGCTCTTCAAACCTGTGGCGGGGATGGCGGCCATTAAAAATGACTGCTTTGAAGCTGGGGCAACCAGAATAAGATTTTGTGCAGGAGCAGTGTCTGAATGGAGTACTGGTACTGGGTGAGTGATTGGCCAACTCACAGCTAAAAAAGAGAATTTTTAAAAAAACTTTAAAAGGTGTCCCGGCGAGGAAACAAGAGAGAGACATCTACTGGTGGAAAGAAAGCACTACAACAACCAGCCTGAAAATTGAAGGAAATAACAGCAGTGACCTTAGCAGTGATCACTAAGAGAACTGTGAGAAAATTTAAGGAGTATTTGTTACTTTTTAAACTGCTCGGTCTCGATTTTTAAAGGAGGTGAAAAACAACATAGCTTTAAATTGGAGTGGATTGGACAAACATTTGAACTGGACATTATCTGAAAATAAAAAAGAGACTATATGGACTTAAATCTTAATTAAATATAAATTAAAATATCAATATTTTTTTTAAATTGACAATATGGAGTCTTGGATGTGTGAGGAATTAATTGAGATGCTTAAAAACATACATGAATCATTAAAGGGCAGTAAAATAAAAGAAACTTTGTTAAAACATACAAAACAGGAAAAAGAGAATATAAATGCGAAGCAAAATAATATTGAAGGAAAAGGAATTTAAGGTAAAAAGTTAGATGATTATACTGGGATTTACAGTGGCAAAAAGAGAATGGATGGGGGGAATATTCCCCCAAAAAAGAATCAGTCAAAGGGAAGAGAAGGAAATGGAAAAAGATTAGGTAAAAGCTTGGGGACAATTATGCGAGTAATAGACTCAAAAGTTAGAGAAAGGATTCAGGAGAAAAGATACAATAAATATAAAAATAAAAAGAAGAAGAAGAAGAAGAAGAAGAAGAAGAAGAAGAAGAAGAAGAA
>WNWU01000002.1:53042562-53053178 GCA_012654045.1 Ptyas mucosa
GAAGAAGAAGAAGAAGAAGAAGAAGAAGAAGAAGAAGAAGAAGAAGATGATAAGAGAATGGGATGAAGGGAGAAAATTATTCAGAAGTGGAATTTTGGAGAGACCAAGAGAAAATGGTTAAAAGGGAAAGAATAGTGGAAAGGAGGAAGGGAAATAAGGTATATATTAGTAAATCTAAGGGAACTGTATTAACATTAGTAATCGTGAATGTAAGAGCAAATATGATGGTGTATATTGTCTACTGTAAAATGGAACAGCAGATGAAATATGAAGTGGTAATTTCGTTCAATTATGAAAATAACTGAAATCAAGAGACAAAATTAAAATGTTAAAAAGTGTAATGGGGATTTTGAAAAAATATGTTGTAAATGATAAAATAAAATAATTAATTGATGCTATAATAAGAAATTAGGAATTAAGGGCGGATAGTGATATTGCTTATTATGTACTAAGTAGAGTTTAAGATAAAACATTATCTTAAATTAAGATAATGTAAGAATTAAGTTAATGTAAGAATTTCATATGTAAGGGTTTCAATGTAAGAATTGAATAAGATGAGTATATTGTTTGTAGTCAAAAAGTGTGATGGGGATTTTGAGAAACATATTTTATAAATGGAGAAATAAGATAATTAATTGAAGTAATGCTAAGAAATTAGGATTTGAATGGTAGTTGGTGAGATTGTTTATATACTATGTATTAAGAAGAGATTAAGATAAGATAAAAAAAATAAGGAAAAAGGATATTATGGCACAAATTGAAATATGTAAATTGCATTTGGAAAAAACAAAAAAGAAGATTGGAATAGATTATAAAAATTAACACATAACTATGTTACAAGTTGTATAAGATGTGACCTGGTCAATACTCTGTTCATAAAATATTTCTGTAAAAGAAAAAAATAATAAAACTTGTTTTTTTAAAAAAAATGAGAAATGTTTACTGGATCTTTATTTCCTATTTTTATTTAATTTGAAATTATTTTATAAATAGTGTTTAGTTTTATTAGCCTATGACACATTCAGTTATCTAAATATAGCTTCTAGCTTCTCTATATTGACATACAGTCCTGAAACTCTAGCTTGGTGAATCATTAGATCCCATTCCTACAAAATAATTGCATAGCTGGGATTTCCAAGCCAAGTTTATCTACTCTTAACAATTTAACAATCTACCTTAACAATTCCTAATTCTGATAGATCTAGGTAGATAGCAAAAATAGGAGGCCTTACCAATCACTGGAAATCTAAATTCCTATTTATGACTTGTAGATGGTATTCATTTTGGCAAGGTATTCATTTTATAGGCCTGTGCCTATATTCTTATATCCATTATTCTCAGAAAAGTGGCAATGTTTACCTTTATGATTTCAGGGGGGAAACTATTTTCTAATTCTGAAAAATGTTCTTGATTTTTATTTTTAAAAATACTTAGGTACATGTTGTATTTTTTTAGTTTCTTGGGAAGTTCATGTTATCATTGATTCTACTAGTTGTAGTGATGTTAAATAGGACCAATGAAACTCTGCAGAGCATTAGGCACAGTGTGGGAAGCTGAATTACAGAAGAATAAAGCAATAAGAAATAAGCACAGTTTGAATCAAAAATAACTAGGGGGAAAACATAATACTGCATCCAAGATTCAAAAATGCCAACCTGCCTATGATTAATATAGAACTGAAGTTTACAGTTTCCTTTTTTGCAGAGCTCTAAGACAGGATTGTATAATACAATAAAGTAGGACAACTCTGAACCTCCAGATGTAACATCACTATATCTCCAGACATTTCCATTAAATTGTAATATTTAAAGTGGCAAATAAAAGAAATGATTAGTGTATGTGTGTGTGTGTTTGATATTGATCTAGGTATAGGTACAGAACTAGATCTAAACATAAATATAAAGATAGATATTTTACCCCATCCTACTAACTTCTTCATCCTGGTCCTATCAATAATTTACACTAAGATCAGTCCATAGCACATAAATTAAGCAGTAAGGGTGAGCCATGTTTTAGAGATATAAAGTGATAAAAATTATCCTGCTTAACTTAATGAATATTAACCACGCTCTTAAATTTTGTGAATTTTGTTTTAAAAAAAACAAAGAACGAACAATTAAAACAATTACTTATATAAATGCATATGTAAATATATGTACATACAAAACTTTAGATTAATGAAAAATGTGTTCGGTATGGTACATATTAGGGGGAACTTGCATGAAAACATTATTCAAACCTTTTCACAGAAGAAAAACAATAAAGAAATAGGTGTAAAAAGGTAAGACTAAAAAAATGAAAGATGTGTCCATCCCAAATCCTAAAGATGAGCAAGGTATGTGAATAAACCAGGTATCTCCTATGACCTTTGTTCTTCAGCCTAGCTATTGCCTCTGATGGCAGTTTTACCTTCCAAACAAAATACGAAGGCAGACTCTTCTAGTTGTACATTCTGAGAATTTTTTTAAAAAAACAACATTAATTCTATTGCTGTTTACTTGCTTATAGCAATAAAGTGTTTAAATTCAAGTTTTTAAATTCAATGTAAATCCCCTCTTCTGCTTTAAATAAATCTAATGTTTTAAATCAAAATGATGAATCACTGCTATGCATTAGAAGAAACAGTTTCAGCAAATATGATACAGGAAAAAAAAATACCTTAGGCAAATTCTTGATTTTTCCCATCCCATGAGTAATTCATGAAGCTTTAAATGTTACAGCATTATAGATGGCTAAATTGACATTTATACTTTCACTTAGCGGCCTGAATAATTGGAACGCTGCGAACGTATGAATGCTAAAGTAATCACTGCTTTGAATTCATCCTATGATGTCATAGCAGCCAATGACTGACATAATAAATTTGAAGGGGATGAAAGAAAACACAGGAAATATTTTTGGTTTCTTTTGCTGCTTAAATACACAACAATTAAATGATCTATAAGACAACCACTAAATTCTCATGTTTTCTTTAATGAAATGCACTTTAAAGAATGATGCATTGCTATTGTTAATCCACTTCTGAGCAAGGACTGCAGGATCATTTAAATTTTTAGTGCATTTTCCTAAAAGTCAGAGAACTGTACTGTATATGAAAAAAATATCAAATCTCATTAAGACCCTGACAAAGAGCTACTAAAAACTCAGTACTCAGTTGAGTAAATTCAGGAGTCTTCTGGAAGGCAGGAAAAATGTACTGTAATCAGTCAAAGTCAAACAAGCAACTGTTTATTTCTAATGCAAGGTGAGAGGTTCTAGGCACCCAGGACTTTCTAAGATAGATAATCAGAGGTGAGAGTAGAACAGATTTGGAGACTGAATTTCAGGTCCTAATTATGAGGGTCTTAATACCAATAAAGAGAATATTTGTAGCTCAGGCAGGGTTGAAATTGCTGGAGAGTTTACCACATTTTGAAATAAGCTAACTAAAAAAATATTTTTCAATTATTGAACCACAAAGTCACTGTAAAGTCACCATTAAACTCTTGACTGTGGTTCTTAGGTTAAGTCTATGCATTACACAGCACATTTGAACATAATTGAAACTGTAGCCTAAATATAATTCATCTTCCCCATCATCTTTATTATTATAAAAATCCTGAATTACATCTGCTCTAAGAGCGCGTGTACATTTTCAAAGCTTGGTTGTTACTGTTTTTTAACAATAATTCAGTGATGGTGGGGTGGGGGGGGGGAGAAAAGAATGCATGATGTACAAAGTCAAGATAAGCCTAAGCAGAACCAAGAATGGGGATAAGCATTCAGACAAAGAGATGGAGCCAAAGCCGGTATATCTTTTTTTTTCTTTCTTGTTTTTGATACTACATCTTATATAAGAACAATGTCTTGAGCAAAATAAATAAAAGATTGGGGTGGGAATGGAGATTTTGCAGGATCCTTCCCCTGGAGTGGGGTGGGAATGGAGATTTGCAGTATCCTTCCCCTGCCACGCCCACAAAGCCACGCCCACAAAGCCACGGCATGCCCACAAAGCCACGCCCACAGAACCAGTAGTAAAAAAATTTGGATTTCACCACTGATCAGGATTGTATTTTACTTTAAGGGGTGGGATGGGGTGGCGGCCAGGGGGCATGGTCAGCTCGACAAGTGCCTCCAACATGGTCACTCATGTCAGGGGCATCTGTGGTGGCCCAAGCACTCTGCCAGAAAAAACAGGCTCCTTAGCTCCGTTTTCAGCTGCGACAGCCTCCTGCAACCCTCTGCCAGCAAAAACGGAGCTTGTGAGGGCCATCTGTGGCCCTCACAAGCTCTGTTTTTGGCTGTGATGGCCTCCAGCAACCCTCTGCCAGTGAAAACGGAGCTCGGAAAGGCTGCACGCAGCCCTCCCGAGCTTCGTTTTCGCTGACAGAGGCACAGCAGGCCAGTCCTTCACTGTTTCCAGGGTAGTCCCATGGGCCAGATCTAAGCAGCCTACAGGCCAGATCCAGCCCCCGGGGCTTGAGTTTGACACCCCTGTTCTAAGGTGAGTTCTTTGAAGTTAGGATGATGGGATCATTTCACTCAGAAAAGTCGCTGCCTGAGCAATCTTCAGATGGAGATTCATATAACCAGCCTTCACCTTTCTTGAGGCCCCTAATTCTAATATACAGGCTATAATTTGTGGGTCATGCCAACCTTTCTTTCAAGGCTTCATATTATTTACAACTTTTAACATTACTTCTAATCATTTCAATTAGGGCACACTACCAGTATTGTTGAATCCTAAAAAGCAATTAAAGGTATGTATTTGTGTCATGTTATATTTGAATAAATTTGTATATAATAAAATAAATGTGAAGCAAACTACTCTGGTAACTCTTTGGGTCATTGTTGTGAGCCAACTAGAACCATGTTCTTAAGATGCACAGCCATACAAATATGTTAATAAATAACTAAAAATGCTGCAAACTAATTATCCTACTAATTGGAGACGGAAGCAAGGGGGTATCTAGCAGTGGTGGGTTTCAACCGGTGTTACTACCGGTTTGCATCATGCACGTGCTTTGCACTCGCTCGCGCACAAGCGCAGTGTATTACAGAACAGCTGAGATGCAGCAATCTGCTCTGCTACACCTTTCAGCTGGGCTAAAAACGGCCAAATAAAATGTATCTATAATGCAGGGGCAGGCAGGAGGGCCAACCTAACCATCAGAGAGTACCAGTTCGCTCTCAGCTCACCATCATCATTACCGGATCACCCAAACCGGGCCGAACCAGTAGAAACCCACCACTGGTATCTAGGTATGTAATGAATGTCTGATGATATACAACAGTCTGGGTTTATAACTATACAGATAGTTCTCGAATTACAACCATTTGTTTAGTGACCATTCAAAGTTATAACAGCAATGACTTATGACAAGTTTTCATACTTACAACCAATGAAGCATCCCATGATCACATGATCAAAATTTGGGCACTTGCAACTGGCATATTTTTATTTTTATTTTATTTTTATTAGTCATATTTCTATGCCGCCCACTCTCCGAGGACTCTGGGCGGCTTACACCAAAGACAGTATACTAAATAGCATATTGTCCACAACAATCTGGGTCCTCATTTTACCCACCTTGGAAGGATGGAAGGCTGAGTCAACCTTGAGCTGGTGAGATTTGATCCGCTGATCTGCTGAACTAGCAGTCAGCTGAAGTAGCTGCAGTACTGCACTCTCACCACTGTGGCACCTCGGCTCTTTTTTTGACACTTGCACTGTCCCTGGGTCATGTGGTCACGATTTGTAATCTTCCCAGCTGGCTTCCAACAAGCAGTCAATGGGGGGAAGCCAGATTCGCTTAATGACCATGATTCACTTAACAACTGAAGTGAATCACTTAACAACTGTGGCAAAAAGGTTGTAAAATGGGGTAAAAGTTACTTAGCAACTGTCCTGCTTAGCAACTTAAATTGTAAGTCAAAAACTACCCATAATTTTAAGTAATGATTGTTTTTAATTATTTGAAATAAGAGATAATTTTTCTATTTTGCTCTGTACCTTTATCTTGCTACCTGTAAGTTGATTAGTATGAACTGGTTAAAGAGGCATAAAAGCACTAATAATAAATCACTTACATATATATATATATGTAGGATAAATCCATTGTTTAAATATTGTTTATTTATTTGTTTGTTTGACTGGTCTCAATCAACAACCTATCTGGAGGGCATCAGAATGGAAGAGACAACTCTGTAGGACACAATGTATATTACCAAGCAGTTTAAATTTAGAAATCTATATATAAATCTTGTGGATTCATTAAGCTCAGATTTCTCCTGGTTTCACCATTAAATTTCATTCCCTCTGTAGACAAGCCGGGCTTTGACTTGAATCTTCAAATAACAAGAGCTTATTTTGGTTCCTTCCCTTGCTAATGTAGTTCTCGTGTAGTCTGAAGGACTTTCCACTCAGGTCAGTATGCCCTTCACATATAAAGTCAAATGATGACTACCATTGATTGGACTTGCAAAGTCATTAAGACATTTGTCCATGCCAGGTAATGAGGAAACAAGTAACATAAAAGACTAATGAAGTAGAAGATGGAACAATTTTATTCCTGGATCTATCACTTTTAAACTTAACAAAGGAGTCAAATCGGGGAGGAAAACCCTAAAACACCTTTAATAGCAATTAGAATAGGTAGTTCAGATCCTAATTATGAGGGTGCTATAAACTCTGCTGGAGAGGCACTGATGATGTTACCTAGTTCAGTAATGAAACTTCTACAAGCAAACAACCAAGCTCCGAGAACACCAAGGACTTCACAGTAGACATTTTGACACTACTAGACTGAAATTATTACTTACCCAAAATCTTTAGCCTACCCCAGCTGAAATTACAATTAGGAATTCTAACTCTTGTGTGGGTTTACCATTCTAGGAAATTGTTATCCAAACATCTTGGGGGAGCCTCAAGGTTGGACAAGATTGCTTTACATGAGTCGGCAATTCGGCGGTTCGAATCCCTAGTACAGGTCTCCTGCGTGAGCAGGGGGTTGGACTAGATGACCTCTAAGGTCCCTTCCAACTCTGTTACTGTTACTGATACCTGTTTCCTCCTAAACAAATATCCTGGATTCAAAGGAGGGGAGTTTGGGGCAGGAAAATAGGCATGGTATTATTTTATTTGATCTGATCTTAATGCAATAGTATGGGCTTCCTCTGTGACAGAAAACTACATATGGAGGAAGCTTTACTATATTAGGAAAAATATATTCGGGTGGTTTAATTTTTCTCTCTGCCATAACTCAAGGACCTGTGACTAACAAGTGGTAAATTAATAAAACTTTCATGGCAGCTAAAAAAAGACATACTGTTTTACAAACCTCTGGCCAAACAACATTTAATGGTGAACTTTTCTAAAAATACAAAGAGTCCTGTAGTTAAGAGCAGGTTCCATTCCCTAATTTTGTCTTTAACCCAAATTTGTATTCATGCCAGACAGAGGTGGGTTTCACCAAGTTCTGACCAATTCTGGAGAACTGGTAATGAAAATTTTGAGTAGTTCGGAGAACTAGTAGTAAAAATTCTGACTGGCCACGCCCCCATCTATTTTCTGCCTCCCGAGTCCCAGCTGATTGGGAGGAAATGGGGATTTTGCAATAACCTTCCCCTGGATTAGGGAGGGAATGGAGATTTTACAGTATCCTCCCCCTGGAGTGGGGTGGGAATGGAGATTTTACAGTATCCTTCCCCTGGAGTGAGATGGGAATGGAGATTTTACAGTATCCTTCCCCTGCCATGCCCACTAAGCCATGCCCACCAAGCCATGCCACACCCACCAAGCCACACCCACAGAACTGGCAGTAAAAAAAATTTGAAACACTGATGCCAGGACAGGTTACTGTACACATTCTTCTGCCTATCAGGATGAGCAACAAAAACAAATGTTACATTTTTTTGGTAAAATTTAAACTTATAACTTTACATTTTATAGCTTTAACCCAAGTTACGGTAGGACAAATTTCCACTAAGGAGAACCCAATTCAAGGAGAACCCATTGGAATTCCATCTCTCACCATCTTGACCCAGCTCAAAATGGCAGTCAGTGCTCTCCTTCCTTGAACTGACAAACCACTGAAGCCAAGCAATTTTTCCTGAACTACTGAAGACAGGCCTTATACTGCATTAAAAACATGTGCACTACTTTGTGACACTCATAAAACCATTGTGCAGCTTCAGCAATTCATCAGCTCAAGGAAGGAGAATATTGTCGCCATTTTGTATCTGATGGCATTTCCAGTCAGCTGTCCACCATTTTAAGTACTGTAACAGATGAGTCATCTGCCATTTTATAACTGCCCTATTCACATCTAGGGATAAGACAGATATTCTTAACCCAGGAACTGCCTATAAAAATAATGTCCATTTAACTGGCTTCTTTTTTCTACTTTGGAATAAAATGGTACCAGCTTTGGTACCATTTATATTATTTTCTATTACAGGAAAACCAATACGATGCTCCAGAAGAAGGTTTTCCACTAAACCAACCATCGTTCAGGATCAGCCCCAAGGTGGATTTCTTGCAGATCAAGATCAATTTCAGAAGAAAACACAGGCAAACTGTTTTTGACCTCTTTTACATGGATTGTGAAAAAGGAGTGGCAAGAAACATGGACCATCACATAATAAAGCCACTTTAAACCCATTTCTCCTGACTAGGCCTGATAAAAGCCCTTTTTGTATGTCTATAGCACGGGTGAAATTCAGCAGGTTCTGACTGATTTTGGAGAATTGGTAGCGGAAATTTTGAGTAGTTTGGAGAACCGGCAAATGCCACCTCTGGCTGGCCCCAGAGTGGGGTGGGAATGGGGATTTTGCAGTACCCTTCCCCCAGGAGTGGGGAGGGAATGGGGATTTTGCAGTATCCTTCCCATGGAGTGGGGGTGGGACTGGAGATTTTGCAGTATCCTTCCCTTGCCATGCCTACCAAGCCACACCATACCCACCAAGCCACGCCCGCAGAACCAGTAGTAAAAAAAATTGAATTCCACCACTGGTCTATAGCTTAATCACTAAACGTGCCAAGAATGTTAGCTCTCAAAGTTGTCCCACAACATTCAGCAAATGCTACATTATAAGCAAATTATATTGTAAATAGGAGAACTACATAGGGCCATATTATTGTTGCATTATTCCCTTCCTCTGCTCTAATGGACCATCTCCAGTTACTTTCTAACTCTCCAGTGCTCCATGGACAGCCAGTTGGGAATCATTCGTACAGGAAAGAGAAAGAAGGTTTCTTTGTTTTCCAGCCTTGGGCAGCTCCAAACAGCAGACTCTGAGCTCATCTTTGGATTGGAATATCCCACATATTTAACCTCCTTTTCTCCAAACAGCATCTACAACAAACAGAGGGGGGAAAACGGTTATTGGATCCTCTACAAAGGATCCTTGACAAATCCCCAGGCAGACACAAAACTGGAAACAATAGATCCTGATTGAGATAGAGAAACAGCCTGTACACTCAGACCTCTACCCAAATCCTGTATCTTCCTAAGAGCTACTGCAACATTGCTCCCCAAATTATTAAAATTTTACACAGAAGGCAAAATTACTAAAGGCATAGGTGATGATGATAATGACCAGAAACTGCATTTCATTCATTTTTATTTTCATCAAGATACCATGAAATGAAGTGAAATGAAACACTGCCCTTAAACCAACCTACTTAGGTATGACGCGTGGTACACTGTTCAAAGACCAGCAAACCTTTCTACTTGAGCAGGAGACCCTATACCATTTCAGATAAATGATTGTCCAGTCTCTTTTTGGAAGCCTCCAGTGATGGAGCACCCAAAACTTTTGAAGACAAGCTATTCCATTGGCTGATTGCTCTCACCATTAGGAATTTTCTCCTTATTTTTAGGTTGCTTCTCTCTTTGGTTAGTCTCAGATTAACAGAGTTGGAAGGGACTTTTAGGTCATCCAGTCCAACCCTTCCCTCCGCCATCCAAGCAGGATACCCTACACCATTTCTGACATATGGCAGTCCAGTCTCTTCTTGAAAGCTTTCAATGATGAAGCTCCCACAATTTCTGAAGGCAAGCTGTTCCATTGGTTGATTGTTCTCACTGTCAGAAAGTTCCTCCTTATTCCAGATTTAATGTCTCCTTCTTCAGTTTCTATCCATTATTCCTTGTCTGGCCTTCAGGTGCTTTGGAAAATAGCTTGACCCCCCTCCTCTCTGTGGCAGCCCCTCAAATATTGGAACATTGCTATCATGTCTCCCATGGTCCTCCTCTTCACTAGACTAGCTATGCCCAGTTCCTGCAACCATTCATTCTATGTTTTAGCCTCCAGTCCTCTAAACATCTTGGTTGCTCTTCTTTGCACTCTTTCCATCCATTGTTTCTTGTCTTACTTTTTGATGCTTTGGAAAACAGTCTGACACCCCACCCCCACCAGTTTTTGTAGGAACCTCTCAAATATTGGAACACTGCTCTCATATCTCCTCTGGTCCTTCTTTTCATTAGACTAGACCAGTGATGGCTAATCTTTTTGCTGTCGCGTGCCAAAAGTGGGGATCATGCGAGGGGATTGCGCATGCGTGTGCCCATAATTCAATGCAGCCCACCCCCTGCACATGCACACATGAGCCCCCCTGCGCTACCCCCACTTTT
>WNWU01000002.1:53053188-53064638 GCA_012654045.1 Ptyas mucosa
AAGGAAAGGAAAGGAAAGGAAAGGAAAGGAAAGGAAAGGAAAGGAAAATCTAGCACAAGTTTGGCAACATTTGATAGCTAAAAATTTCAGAGAGCAGGAGGCTTTCTGATGATGTTGGGCCATCACTGGAAAAAAGTGCTGATTTCTTGATCCAATTTGTTCAGATTTGTACGATTAGAATTATTAAAGTTTAGTGTTGTGATTCAAAGAAGACACTAAAACAATGACTAAATTCACACTGCTTTGAATCCCTAAGTATCAATTCTCTTTTAGCCTAATCTAACATATCCTGAGAACTCAGCCACTGCTTTAGAATTGGAATTCATGGTAAAGGTTTCCCATGACTACTTTCAAGTAACTTAATCCAGCAAGAAATCAAATGAGGCCAAAGTTTCATCTAATTCATAAATTTTAATAAATGGAGAATAATCAAAGGACATAAAGGCAGCAGTCTTTCCTGACTTTCCCCCAAAATATAAAATTGTTATTGTCTTTGAGCATGGAGGTCCTATTTAGCTATCATGACCAACAATGCTGTGCAGTTTTTCCAAATGTTTTTAAAAGTTCTCTAAGATAATAGCCATCATCCTATCTTGTAGCCCTGATTTTCCTAAACTATTTAGCAGTTGCCCAAGGCCACCCACTGAGTTCTTTACTAGGGTGGGAATTGGACCTCAGCAAATCTCCAATGTTTCACTGTATTGTTTGTGAGTATTTTGGATAATGGAATGGATAAAGTCTGAAGACATTTATTTCAATTCCACAAGTTTTGCAGTTAAGGAACAATTCATCAACATATGCACTCATACAAAAAAAAACCCCAACCCTTGGAAGAACTGAAAGAGTGCTGCAAACATTTACATAGAGGCCTTAAGATCACATTATATTTCAATTACTTATCGTCATTGATCAGTGCAACAGTTTGACACATTATTTATGAGCTACTGTGATGGATCACATCCGTTTCTATGGTAAAGTAAGCAAAATCTTTGTTTATATCTGAAGGTCATTTTTGATTATATTTTCTACCACAGCAATATCAGCTGAGGTATTTAGACTTGAGAATTGGCAACCAGACATAACAAGATGCTTTTCTATTTAAAAATTGACCACAGAATAGGAGCATGACAAGTTCTCTGTCTGAGATATAGGTGAACCTATCAAAGAAATGCAGCTGAAATGAGCAGAGCCCATTCGTTTTATGCTTCCTAATCCATTATTAAATATTTCTACTTCGCAAAGGCCACCTAAGCCTTTACAGCCTGTTTTAAATAACAAGAATAAGATACCACTTTGCATTTATAGAGCATCTTCAGGTGTCCAAAGCAGTTTATACCTATTATACCGTAAGTTTTATAGATCTTCATACGAAGCTGGCTTGTAGTGCAAAAATACTAGTCCATTCTAACTAGTGCCCCCAGTTCGGACCAGTTCGCAAGAACCGGTAATAAAACCGGCAGGAGGCTCTGCCCACTGACCCGGATGTCATCAAAGTAGATCTGCGCATGCGCACGGGCACAATGCAAACCGGTAGTAAAGGTAAGTAGAACCTACCCCTGATTCTAACCCAGTCTGCACTACTGGTTAAGAGAAGCAGCTCTCCAAGGTCTTAAGCATCATCTTACTCAATTCTGCTATCTGAAGAAGAAAAGTTATGCATTGTGATCTGGAGCCTTCTGCCTTTGAACTGCATTGTACATATGTTACCTCAGAATTATGATGCTTTCTAAATAGTAGTACAGTTCTCAACCCTTCCATTTTTGATGTTCATGCTATAAGGTCCATTCCTCATAAATGACTTTGGGTCTGTCACTCTCTTTCAGCCCAACTCACCTAACAGGTAGAGAATATAGAAGGAGGAAGGATTATTGTGTGTGTTCACCACCTTGAGTTATTTATAAAAATAATAAAAGCACAATACATATACATATATGTGTGTGTGTATGTGTGTATATCAGATGGCACTAGGCAAGCACAACCACAACAGAGAGAGAGAGAGGGAGGGAGGGAGGGAGGGAGGGAGGGAGAGAGAGAGAGAGAGAGAGAGAGAGAGAGAGAGAGAGAGAGAGAGAGAGAGAGATTAAAAGATGAGGAAAAAGCCAACAGATATTGGGTGGAAGAGTAATGGACTTTTAGAGAACAAATCAGAAAACAAGAGTGAATAACAGAATTAATAGCCTTATATCCTGGACAGCATCATTTTGCACTGTGACATTTGTTGCTGGTGCCACTTATTATCCCAACCTTTCAGATGTGAGGGTTGAGGTGGTGTGACTAAGGCCACCTACTGTGTTTGTAGCTCAGGCAAGATTTAAAATAGAGACTTCCTGGTTCGCTATTCAGTTTTTTAGGCACTGTGCCGTGCTAGCTGTCAGAGTGTTTATGATGGTTAACGTGTCAGGACGAGAGCTGGGAAAGTACTAACCTTTCTGCGCTTCGCTTGTCATGTGGTATTTATCTAACCCTCTGGCCCTCTGCTGTTGAATTTCTACCAGTGTATATTTATCAGTAAGCCATTGGCAGGTGCAAATGAAATTCTGCAGGGTCCAGAAATATAATGTATAAATATAATTTAACTCCTTCCCTAGTGGTTCGAGGCAACCCTAAAATAAGTGGTCTCCAAGTTCAAGCAACGTTTTCCAATCCTAGATGAAACTTGATGATCTCCTCTTCATCTCAAGGCCCATCTAAATATCAGATCAGGCTGAATTATGGAATCATCACAAACTTAGAATAATAAAATTGAAGGAAACTAAAACAACTTCCTGATCCTGTCTGGATCAATCCAGGATTTTTAAAAGTATAACATCAAGAAAAGGCTGTCTACGTTCTGACCTATGCTTAGTTCGTAAGATTATTTACCAAAACATCCTACCTGTAAATGAGTACTTTAATTTCAACCGTAATAACACAAGGGCTATTAATAGATTCAAACTCAATGTAACTCGCTCTAATCTTGATTGTAGGAAATATGACTTCTGCAATAGAGTAGTAAATGTCTGGAACCCTCTACCTGATCCTGTTGTTAGTCTCGCTAATCCCCATACCTTTTACCTTAAACTGTCTACTGTGGACCTTTCATGTTTCTTAAGAGATCCCTAAGTGTGCCTGCCATCCCTGTCCTACTGTCCCCATTTATATGTAATCATTCTATGTGTTTATGGTTATGTTTTGCCTATTTATATCCTTTTATTTGTACCATTTTTTTCATGTGTCCACGTTTATGTCTATACTATTATTCATTTCCTTGTACTTGTTGATAAATACATACATACATACATACATACATACATACATACATACATACATGGGTATCTAGCCCCCTGCTCAATTATTTTCAGCAATGTTGAGGTCACTCTCTCCATTGCCTTCACTTCCACCATTAAAAGTTCTGGCAGTGTTTCAAATCATAGAAACTGGCTTCATCTTCTTCCATGACAACTTCTCAGATCTTTGAAGGCAGCTACTAATATACACTTCTTTGCTCAGGACTAAAGGACTAAATATACCCAGACCTCTAAATTATTATTCTCAAAGTCACAGCTGGCTCAGGACATTTTTTTTCCTTCATGGAATGGGAGATAACACACCACTATATCAATTATAATCATTCATTTGGTCACTTATAATCATTCACTTGGTGAATCTTATTTCAACAATGTTGATCAGTCAAATTCATCTACATGACTGAAAAGCAGTAAGCAAACCTAGAGGGCCCATAGCATGTTGATAGAAATTGGCAGCTTAATTGTCCATTCATTAATCCCCCCCAAATCAAACAGTAACTGCCATCTGAAATTATTGCCTCACTCTGACTTACATAAGGCTCAGTATCAAGACCTATCAATAATCTAATTGTCCTCTTCTGGATACTTTTTTTATAAAAATGTGACACTTAAAATGTTAATGTTATAGCTGCGCTTGACCAACAATAAATACAATGGAAGGGTAAAATATTGAGAAGTATCCCATTGCTAATTCTTCACAGAAGACATTACCTTAAATTCAGGAAGGATCAATATACACATAGTCATCATCACTGGATCATTGTAACATCCTTTATTGAATTTTATGCAAAGAATAGGCATCTCAGATCAATTTCCATGTACAGAAGCTATCTTCATTATACAACACCGCACTGAAAATGTCAATCAGTTAGTCCAGATGGAAAGAACTATCAAGTGGTAATATTGGTAATAAAAGTGGCATTACTTGGTCTGTTGTGTAGATGTTTGGGTGGTTTAGGGATGGGGAATTGTGGTGGGTGGGAGTGTGTTTGGGGATTGTTATTGTTGTGGTCCACCAGCAGCCTGCGGAGCTGGCAGCGGAGTCGGACAGTGATGAGGCTGAGGAAGAACATGGGCCAGTCCTGGAGGCTGGGGAAGGCCCAGATGAGGGCTCTGCATCGGAGGCAGAGATGGGGCCAGGGCCATCGGAGAGTGAGGTGCAGACTCCAGAGCCTCCAGAGCCTGATAGCAATGAAGCAGAGGAACAGGAGGAGCCTGTTCCTAATGCACGAATGAGAAGAGCTGCCAGAAGGCAAGAGCAACTCAAGCAAAGAGGACAACTAGGGCCAAGAGATGATTGGCCCCACCCATAAGGCTTAAAACCAGGGGTGAAATGCTCCCGGTTCGGACCGGCTAGGGCAAGTAGGTAGCGATGCCGGTGGGCAGTTCGGAGAACCGGTAGCAAAAATCCCTGCCCCCGCCCCCCATGCCCAGCTGAGCCGCCTGACTGAGCCAAGCACAAAAAACTTTTTTCCTTTTAAATGGTTCTGATGATCCAAGCTCTGACTATCCCAGCTGAGTTGCCTGCGGTTAGCTAGCTAGCAAAAATCCCTCCCCCTTTCAGCTTGCTTACCTTAGTTGCTGGTTGCAACGCCTGACTTGCTTCGCTTGCTGTAATACCTGCAATCCATTCCATCAGCAAGCAACTCCCTGCCTGCAATCAAGCTCATCGGTGAGCAACTCTATCTGCCTGCCTGCCTTGGCAACTTTAAGACTTATGGACTTTAACTCCCAGCAAAGCTGGCTGAGGAATTCTGGGAGTTGAAGTCCACAAGTCTTAAAGTTGCCAAGATTGGAGAGCCCCGTTCTATTGGGTAAGTTTTTTTCCCCTTTGGGAGCTTTAAAAAAATAGTTAATTGGGGGTTTTTTTAGTTCTTTTTTTAGACCTAGCCATTTAAAGTTTAAGAAGTTTTAAATTTAGCTGCTTTTATATAAAAATAAAAATAAATTAAAATAAAATAATATTTGTGCAGCTTTCTGAGATTTAGTGTGTTTCTGTAGTGTTTCACTCTAACTACATAAACACACAAAATCTCACAAAGTTGTATGTGGAATTTTGTGTGTGTAAAGTGTGAAAGTTGGTTTTTTGGGCTTTTTGTGCCTGTGTGAGGTTCCTGCTTGTTGCAGGGGCCATTTTGGGTATAGCACAGCTGCTTTTACATTGGGGGTGAGCCAGTTGTGTTATGTTGTGTTGTGTGTGTGTAAAGTGTGAATGTTGTTTTTTGGGGGGGCTTTTTGTGGCTGTGTGAGGTTTCTGCTTGTTGCAGGGGCCATTTTGGGTCACGCACAGCTGCTTTTACATTGGGGGTGAGCCAGTTGTGTTGTGTTGTGTTTTGTAGGTTAAAAAGGGACAAAGAAGTAACTGACTTGGCCACGCCCACCCAGTCACCTTACCATCAAGCTCCGCCCACTAATTAAGCCACGCCCACAGAACAGGTAGCAAAAAAATTTAGATTTCACCCTTGCTTAAAACAGACGAGCAACGGCATTTGGGCTTTGCTGGAATACAACGTTGGTAGCTTTGTCTTCTTCATCTACATCTTGCATTTATTTTTGTATCTGTGACTTCTGAATGTTTGGCAAGAAAGACCTTTGGCAGTTTGTCTAATTGGATCAAGGTTTGCGATAGGACTGAGGAATTTGTGTTGAGAGAAATTTGCTTTAATTTAGTTGAACGATGCTGGGAATGAAGTAATTCTCAGCTGTTTGAATAATGTTTGTTTGTTTTTTTCACTGCCTGATTTTCCTACTATTTACTTGGGCCTGGGTCACAACAGTTACGGGTGTTAGACCTGGTCTTTGAGTATTAAGTGAACTTCATTGTATGGATATACTGTGTATACACTTACAATGACAATAAAGTTATTATTATTATTATTAATATATGTGTGAGAGAGAATCATTTCTCTGTGAAAGCCAGGAGAAACACGCATCCAGGAATATAGAAGTTTGGAATACACCCTTGAATCTCACCAATCTTGATGGTTTGAGGTTCTGCAAGAGGATGGGGATGTATTAAATATCAAAGCATGCATGGCAATGTCAATCATATACTATCAGTGGTGGGTTGCTCCCGGTTCAGCCCGGTTCGGCCAAGCTTGTAGCAGTGATGCTATTACGTCACCGAACCGGTTCTCTTTCTTCGGGAGCTGGGCCCTCCCGCCTGCCCCCGTGTTATTCCGACCTTATATTTCTTCTTTTTTTGCCCAGCTGAGAGGTGCGGCAGAGCAGATTGCCACACCTCAGCTGGGCAGATTCGCAATACGCTTGTGCAAAGATCTGAAGAGGCGATCGCGCACAAAGCGCGCGCACAAAGAGAACCGGTAGTAAAGCCGGTTAGAACCCACCCCTGTATACTATGTATTTTTAAAAAGCTCTTCAGGGATTCCCCTCAGTGGAAAGGGGAAAGAAACAGAGGATGACATCAGAAGCTAAATCCCAGTCTATTCTATTCCGTTCTTCCACAGTGGATAATCAGAAAGCCCATGAATAGGATAGGAAACTAATTTATTTATTTTTTTCTTATTATTACTGCTTAATGGCTATTATAAGGTGTTATACTGATACCGTGGTTCTAATAGTTTTAAAACTGACAAAAATCTTCCCAAATTGGTTTTTTGTGAGTCACTTTGGGCAATTATCCTACATTTTAAAATCTATTTATATGTAGGAAAATGAAAATAACAGCTTCCATAAACCAACAATGAAACTAAGCAAGAAGAAAAGTGTATGTATAAAAAAAATCTCTTGGATGGCAAATTGTGGCTAGAGCAGAAGTCTTTGAAGCAGAAGTCTAAATCCCTTTCCACAAAATGAACAGGATGGTCTTTTAAGATATATTGAACTTGCTTGCCATATTTTAAGGTAAGCAAAGTAACACACTTCACCAGTGGTGAAATTCAAATTTTTTTACTACCAGTTCTGTGGGCGTGGCTTGGTGGGCATGGCAGGAGAAGGATACTGAAAAATCTCCATTCCCACCCTACTCCATGGGAAGGATCCTGCAAAATCCCCATTCCCTCCCCACTCCTGGGGGAAGGATATTGCAAAATCTCCATTCCCATCCCACTCTGGGGCCAGCCAGAGGTGGTATTTGCTGGTTCTCCGAACTACTCAAAATTTCCACTACCGGTTCTCCAGAACCTGTCAGAACCTGCTGGATTTCACCCCTGCACTTCACTTTCTAAAAAGTTCTCTCTTCCATAAATGCAGAATATAACATTTCAGCTACTCCATTGATGGAAGAAAACTGAAATATTTTGAAGATGAGGAAAATAAGTCTAATATTTTATGAGCTTTTGAGATATCTGGGACAATAGAGGGGGCTCTTTGCTCCAGATTATCTCCTTGTTGATTTCATGCTAATGGAAACAGGATCTCTATCTTTTCTGAGAAATCCAACCTGCCTGAATCCAAGTTCAGATGCTGCATTCTCTGGAAGAAAGTGAACCTTGCCACACCAACAAGTTCTAAATCAAAATCCATTAATTGTTTTTCTTTAGCTCCTGGCTCCCCCAGACTAATTCTGTCTAATGCATGTACGCTCTAATTATTCCCAGTATTTTTTAATCAGCTAAAAGCAGTCTTCATTGCTCCTACCATATTTCATTGCTCCTACCATAGCTATACCCAGATGTGCTATTTTTGGTCTTGGATGGTTACCGTTTCATCCCTTGTTACTATGGTGATTATCTACTCAACGGTTTTGCTTACCAGCTCCTATGCTGTCATCGTGTGGTGTTTAATTTATAAAACTGATACAAACCTTGGTGGGGGAGAAAAAAAGTTGCCAATATTTCTCACACTCTGTTTGATTTATTTCTCGGTGTCAGCCAAAGTAGAGCATTTATTATGATTCACCTTGGCCTGATGACATTCCATTTTTCATATTGAAGATGTTCCTGGAAAACAAGATCAACTTCCCTTTAGACTTCGGGAGATCACATAATAAATGAGAAGTCTGGTTTTCCTCAGGGCCCCAATAAGAAGGACTGTTTATGTTGAAGGATCAAGCCCCATGGAATATTTACAAAATTTGTTGCGAGGTGTCGAACTATAAATCTCCAGCTTGAAGCCTACATCAAATAGAAACCAAGACCTATAAAACACAGTGTAAAACAAGATGTCAGGAGACAAAAATGTAAATATTTTAAAGAATTATTTAAATCCTTAAGTGTCTGCCACATAAATAACACAAAATTTATGTTATCAAATGGACTTTGGGGCTGACATTCAAAAATTATAAATGAATTAAATATTTTCACTACAGCAAGCCAGCAGAGAAAAAATAATTTTAGAATAGGAGGGTAGTGGTGCTATTATTATGAATAGTGGTTATTATTATTACCACTACTATTTTCTTGATAATGGAACATAGTACGTCTAAATTCACAGGGCACTTTGATCATTTTAATCCCATCTATCACCAAATAGTCATACAGACCAGGTCCTTAATAGCCCCAATTTATAGATGGAGAATTGAGACTAACAGACTTACTCAAGCTACACAGAATCTTAATGGCTGAGAAGGCCAATTAGTGAAGAGACAGAGGAGAGGAATGTTTCTATCAGGACTATAAGCTATCAGGGAATCAAATAATCCAGTATTGAGAAGGGTCAAAATCAAATATGGACAATGTTGACCTCTGTCTGTCTGTCTGTCTCTTTCTCTCTCCCTCCTCCATCTTTTCCCCCTATTCTTCTCTAGTTCTTTTACAGACTTTGAAACTTTTGAAGGTATATGCAAATAAAAGATGGAGGACTAACAGTCTTACCTGATTTGCACAATCTTGGATTGATTTGGATGTATGTACTGTTTTATTGCTGGTTGCTTGGTGCAGTGGTTAAAGCAGGGGTTTCAAACTCAATTTCATTGAGGGCCGCATCAGGGTTGTGTTTGACCTTGGGGAGCCGTGGTGGACGTGGCCAGAGTGGGTATGGCCAGCTCAACATCATTCGTGTCGGGGGCACCTGAGCTGGCTCAAGCACTCTGCCAGCAAAAACGGACTCCCGAGCTCCGCTTCAGCTACGACGGCCTCCTGCAACCCTCTTCCAGCGAAAACAGAGCTCAGGAGGGCTGCACACAGCCCTCCCGAGCTCCATTTTCATTGGCAGAGACCAGTCCTTTGCTGTTTCCAGGGCGGCCCCATGGACCAGATCTAAGCACCCTGCAAGCTGGATTCAGCCCCCAGGCCTTGAGTTTGACACACCTGGGTTAAAGCATCAGACTAAAAATCAGGAGACTATGAGTTCTGGTCCCATCTAAGCCACAAAGCCAGCTGGTGTCCTCTGGCCAGTCAGTTTCTCTCAGTCCTTGAAAGAAGGCCATAGCAAATCACTTCTGAGAAACCTTGCCAAAAAAAACCCCTACATGCTCTTGTCCAGGCAGTATCCAGTCAGACACAGAAGGGGGATGGGAGTTTGTTTGTATTAAAAAACTGTTCATGGAAAGCTGACCTATCAGGACAGAAGTTAGGGTAAAATAGTGTAACACGGGAAATCTTATTTTTGTAGACTCAATCTCATTTGTTAGGAAAGCATTTAGTGTATCTAAGTAAAGAATAGTGCATTTAGGAAGAATTTTTTTCCCCAAATTAGAATAATGACAAATAGGGATTTTTTAAATAGCCTTTCTGAATAGAAGTACATCTATGCATTCTTCTAATTACTTAGCATCCATGCACAGGAGACTTGTGAAATTTGGTTAATCATTGGTTTTTTGCGATCAAGCATGAATTGGCTAAAATCAAATCAAATACTATTCAGGTAGCAGAACTAGTTAATGAATCACTTTATATCAATTCTTTCATTTTCATTAATCAACATACAAGCTGAAAATTCTGGCCAAGAAAACTAAGAGTTGGATTTCCATCTGTCCACATGTCTGTGGAGAGACATTGGTCTACTATATGTATTATATAATATTAATGTAAAAACATAGACTGAAAGGAAATCTGAATGAAATTCTTAAGGAACATTCAGTTTTTCATTGTCTTGCACTTTCTCAAGATGTACAAAGCTTGCCTTCTTGCCTTCACTTACAATTTTGCTGACCATACAAGCATTTTTGCCTTTTGCCCTGCAGGTTTGTCCAAGGCTAAACTCCCAAATTTAACTTCATTTAGATATCATGTCAAGGATGGTAAATTATGTGCTTCAATACTTTACGTCAGATTTTTTCAAACTTGCAATTTTAAGATATGTGGACTTCAACTCCCAGAATTCCCTGAGCAGGCTGGCTGGGGAATTCTGGGAGTTCAAAGTCCACACATCTTAAAGTTGCAAGTTTAAAAAACACTGCTTTAAAACACTGTTAAAACACTGTTTCTAGACCTAAGTGGTCTTTGGAGACAACATATAACTATTATCCACCTACATTTTTCAGCAACATCTAACAAAAGAAAACTGTGCCATGATAACATACGTATACAATGAACCGTGCAAAAATTGGTGTATGAGCACTGAGATGCTAAACATGATGGCATCATATAATTGATTTATGCTCTTGGTATTATTCAAGAGAGGCGCTCTGAATATTTATCTTTTGATATCTAACAATGTTATGGCTTTACTGACTCATGTACTATGTATTTTTCTATCTTACAATATAGAATTATTCATTTTCATCATATTTTTTTCCACTTTTAATAATGATTTTTATACACTTATAACAATTGTTTTTATTTACTTGTGTTATTACTGATTGTTGTAAGCCCCCTACAATCAATGGGCTGCCATATAAATGTGGTTAATAAATACAGAATTAGATAGATGATAGATAGATAGATAGATAGATAGAGGGAGGGAGGGAGGGAGGGAGGGAGGGAGGGAGGGAGAGAGAGAGAGAGAGAGAGAGAGAGAGAGGGAGAGAGAGAGAGATGAAATCCAGCAGGTTCTGACAGGTTCTGGAGAACTGGTGGAAATTTTGAGTAGTTTGGAGAAAAGGCAAATATCACTTCTGGCTGGCCCCAGAGTGGGGTGGGAATAGAGATTTTGCAGTATCCTTCTCCTGCCACGCCCACCAAGCCACGCCCACAGAACTGGTAGTAAAACAATTTGGATTTCACCACTGGATACATGATAGATGATAGATGATAAATGATAGATGGTAGATGGTAGATGGTAGATGGTAGATGGTAGATGGTAGATGGTAGATGGTAGATG
>WNWU01000002.1:53064648-53075357 GCA_012654045.1 Ptyas mucosa
AGATGGTAGATGGTAGATGGTAGATGGTAGATGGTAGATGGTAGATGAGAGAGACAGACAGACAGACAGACAGACAGACAGACAGACAGACAGACAGAGACAGAGACTGTAGATAGATAAATAAATATAAGCCACTCTTCCTTTTAAAAAATTAACAATTGAGTGTGGTTTATATAAAACGTTCAATGCTGAACACTTTTCAATACATCACATTATTTGCCTTTAGATTTTGTCCTTGTCTCTCCATTCACTCATACTTATGGTCATCCCACTGCATCTTTCTTGCAGTTGGCCTGGGGCTTCCTGCTCAAACTAGTTCCTCTGGAAATTATGGATGTCCAGATTGGGCAACCAAATAATGTTGTGCTGTTCTGTGTTTGGGCCTCCTGACAGTACAAAGTGCATAAGCCGGAAAGCTAATAAGATCGTGTGATTCGGTGCACCAAAGCAGCTGCTGCATGACAACAATATCTCCGTAGAGATGCAATCTGCATGTTTTAATGTTGCAAACAAGAAACCAATGCAAGATGCTTTCTAGATATGCACCTTCAAAGTTGCATGTTGTACATAGGACCTGTGTAAGCTCTGGGGCCTTTCTCCCTTTCCTACTGTAAGAGGTTAGCACCCACCCCTTTCCTAGAAGAATGAAATATTTTGGGAAATATTAAAAAGGCAGAATATTATGTTTCCCTGGATGAGAAATGGAGAAGCATGTTTTAAAGACAAAGCAGCTCCCACCTTCCTGCCCCCACCCTTTTGTTAATGGGCCAGAGGCAAAAACTCAACCTTTGTCAATGGACCTCATCTGCAAGACAATGGGACCCATGTAGCAACAGAAACTCACCACATGGCACCTGGAAAGATTACATCATCCAGCAGGGCTAGCTAAGACCCCCACCCCCTGGAAGAATGACAACCAATCAGAATACTCTTTCTGAGCCCCAGGAAGTTCAAAGCCAGAGAGAGCATAAAACCCGGAGACTCTCTGTATCTGCCCTTTTCTGTTCAGGAACTCAAGCCATGTGATCCTGTCCACCATTAAATCATCTTTCCAAGCAGTCTCCATGTTTCCAGTGTCTTTTTCCCCACTTGGAGCAGAACCCAGAAGGATATTTCTTCCAACACTACAACAACCATCCGTGAGGAAACTTGTTATTCTTTCCCTTCCATTATGTCCTGTTTTTCTCCTTCACACTTTTTAAAGGTAAAGCAATAATGTTTGCCACTTTTGCCAAAGAAGATTGGGTGGGGTGAATTATTTTCATGAATTTTAATAAAAACTTTTTCTTAATCCATGAACTAGGTGATAATCAGTCTTTGAACCATACTTGGGATAAATGATTACAGATATAAAGCCTACTGGGGGGACGGCAAAGTAAGGTGGCCACGTTTCTAGTGGCCACATCTGCATTGTGCCAGGGAACAGTGATTTACTTATTTTGCTTCACATGCAGAACTGCAGTACAGTATCCTCAATTGACTCTTATGACAACAATCTGGAAATCATTCCAGATCTGCAATGCAGTATCAAGAACAGTGATAGAAAGCCAGCTGACCAATCTCCTGCCACCTGGCACTCTCCCAATACGGTAAATCAATTCAGTTGTTTTCAGTTTCCCAACATCTTTCATCTGTGCAAAAACTGGGGGAAATCACACTCCAAAAGTGAATAAGTTCAGTGCAAAGAAGTGGGCAGGATCAAGACAAAAAAAAACTGGATTTGTTTTCTTGTTTTTATTTGTTTTCTTGCAATTACAGCAAACCCCTTACTACCATAGCACTGATGATGCTACTGTAGAAAGTCAGCACCCACCCACCCTCCTAGAGAATGAAATATTTGGGGGAATATTAAAAAGGCAGGATAGAATATTTTCCCTAAAAAAGAAATGGAAAAAGAATCTTAAGGGAGGCAGAAAGCAGCACCAGTCTCCCTGCCCCAAGCAGAAACTGAGGAGGCCAGCTTTTAGAAATGCAGATTTGGTAATCCATTCAGAAAGACTGGGTCAGATAGAAACTTCAAATAAGTAACAAGCCAAAGGTTGACACGATTAACTCAGACAAACACCTAGGATTTGCATTTCCCCTTTTGCCTATAGAGCCAGCCATGACCCCAACTTAACCCCAAGGGGATCCAAAAGGTATAAATCCCACCCACTCTCAACTCCATTTTGGTCAGCTGCCCAAGAATTTCACCCTGTGGTTCTGTTCACTAATAAACAGACTCTTTCTTCCCAATCAGCCTCCATTTTATTCCTGGCTTGGAACTGGGTTTTCTTCCAACACTACCTAGTTAGGGTAATGAAATGTTTGCAAGAAATCAGGCAAGCTCAGAGAACATCAAGGGCCCCGTATTTCTTGTATTTATGCTTAAATGTATACTAAAGGTAATTTATCAATTGCTGCTCTTTGGATTATTCTGTGCCTATTTCATAGCCCTCTCTCTCTCTCTCTCTCTCCCTCTCTCCCTCTCCCTCTCTCCCTCTCCCTCTCCCTCTCTCATCACATTAATTAATTACACCTTACTACCAACGTCATTTGCAGGGGGTTGGAAGCTTTGATCACACAGTCACAGCTGCCACCTTGATTTTTTTTTAAAAAAAAAAATGCAGCCCCGACTGCTTAAATGCCCTATAGCCGTGATGGCGAACCTATGGCACGGGTGCCACAGGTGGCACGCGGAGCCATATTGGTGGGCACGCGAGTGTTAGCCCTAGCTCAGCTCCAGCGCGCATGCACGCACCGGCCAACTGATTTTCAGGTCTTCCGGTCCCACCGGAAGTCGGGAAACCGGCTGTTTCCGGCCTCCAGAAGGCCTCTGGGGGGGATGGGAAAGGTTGTTTTTGCCCTCCCCAGACTCCTAGAAAGCCTCTGGAGCCTGGGGAGGGGGAAAAACTGACCTACCAGGCCCACTGTGCCAAAATCAGGGGGAAGTGTGTGTGGGGGGGGTCATGTGCGCATGTGCGGCAGGGCAAGGCGCATTGAATTATGGATGTGGGCCCCCACACCCGTGACCTCCCACGCTCCTCTCGCTTTTGGCACACGACGGCAAAAAGGTTAGCCATCACTGCCCTATAGCAACGTTTCTCAACCTTGGAAGCTTGAAGATGGGTGGACTTCAACTCCCAGAATCCCCCAGCCAGCGCTGCTGGCTGGGGGATTCTGGGAGTTGAAGTCCACCCATCTTCAAGCTACCAAGGTTGAGAAACACTGCCCTATAGACTTTTGAGAGCACATGGAATTCTTAGATTGTTCAACTCTGGTATAGAATAAAAATATATGGCTGAAAGGATAGGAAGTCCTTTTTTCCTGACTTTGAGTTATCAAAAATTCTGATGGAGTCCCTAGCATGCAGCACTACACATGAAGATGGATTATTAGTATTAAAAAGGAAAGGTTTTCAAATATGGGTGGAGAATCCTTATATATGTGGGAGCGTCTAATAAATGCAAACCTGTTTCTGCTGCCCTTTCAGAGGTACTAATCTTCTATATTAATGAAAGGGTAATCAAGGTGTGGCCTGTAAATCAAATCTGACTTGTGAGACTTTTTGGTATGACCTGCAAAAGCCCGAAGTGATCTCTGAAAACTCCTCAATCTTCTGCCCACTTTGTAAGGATCAGAGGTGGGCCTCACATAATTTAACAACTGGTTTGCCCAGAATCGAAAATGTGAGTGTGCGGGTACACATGCACATCTCTCTCTCACGCCTTGCACACATGCGCACTGCATCAAA
The DNA here is from genome assembly GCA_012654045.1 of Ptyas mucosa. Lineage (NCBI taxonomy): Eukaryota > Metazoa > Chordata > Lepidosauria > Squamata > Colubridae > Ptyas > Ptyas mucosa. The sequence goes on from WNWU01000002.1 coordinate 53,068,382, forward strand.
AATACTGCGATTGTATACGACGGGATAGCTCCGCTCGCGCATGTACACGTGTGCTGCATCAAAAACACGACAATTGTATAAGATGGGATAGCGCCGTGCCAGGTGGGCGGGCCCAGCTGCTTTCCATAACTACCAGTTCATCTGAACCAGTCTAAACCGGCTGAATCCTACTCCTGGTAAGGATCCACCTAAAACAGTCTCCAGTCTCCAGGCACTGCTAAGTCCACACATCTCTGAATCATGGAAGCCCACTTCCTGATATTGGCATTAAGAATGATGATCACTGTGAAATCCTAGCACCGGAACTATCCCGAGTCATTCCCACTCTGTAATAAAACCTTTAGCTGACTTGTTCGTTTCTCCTTTCCTAAAATGTGCTACCATTAAGCAGAATGAGACAACCGTCCCAGGTCACTGATTTAGAAATACATGAGAAGGTAGCAAATTGTAGAGATGGGATGTTGTTTTTCCTGCCAAGGGATGTGACAGGTGACTGAGGTTTTCTGCCTCAGGTGCCAAAAAGCAGCAACAATATGGCAAACCTTTGACACACCTTCTCTTGGGGAACTTCCTTAAGCAAATACATTGCATGATAAATTAATGTTGCTAAATACACAAGCCTGCAATCTGCAGCCAACATATTTCCACAAAATATGTATGTCTCTTAAACACACATACATTCGTCGTGGTACAGTTTTTCCATTTAGTAGTGCTAACCGTTGGAAACCATCTTCAGTTTCTTGCTCCTGGCACACAAAATATCCAACACTCATTTCTAAGTCTGCCTGGCTCACCTGTGACTCTGGGAAGTTTACAGAATATTAGAAGTTCAATTAAAGGATAGTTAGGAATGAATTTGTAACATGATATCTGTGAATATATCAAAAATCCACTTTTCAAACCTATATGTGATTCGGACAGACATTTATAGTTTCTGGTGTTACCTAATGAGGGAGGAGGAAAGGAGAGGAGGGAGGGAAGGGGAAGGGAAGGGAGGAGGAGAGGAGAGGAGAGGAGAGGAGAGGAGAGGAGAGGAGAGGAGAGAGAAAATTTGCAGTCCTGTGAGTAGTCAATGCTTCACCAGTTGGAACAGAAATCAAAGGGATGCCCACTGGGAGATCTAAGAGTTGAATAGAGCACAAGCTTCTAAAGGTGAAAAATCATTATTTGATTTAATTGGCCATTGTTGGATGAACTGCAATATTATTTAAAAGGTGATTACGGTTCAGTAGAACATAGATCAGCACCCCCAGTTGAAACGGCTATGCAGGGCAGCAAACAGTTCTTGGAGGGGAGGAGCAATGCAGACCCTGTGGCCAATCAGAGTTTGGTTGTCAGATCAGACAAAGTGTGTGAGATAATTGGCTTTAAGAGCTTAACATGGCTCAGACTAGGGGAAAAACCTGCAATTTTCAATTGTAGCTGAATATTTATTTGATTAAACAAGTTGGTATGCCACCATAATTTTTTAAAAAAACTGTTGTCAGGTTTTTTTATGCAATTGAAAACAAGCTCCGTATAAAAAATATTTTATTTATTGATATGAGCTCAGTTTTCCAAGTATTTGAAAATCAATATGGTTATGCTCGAAGTCATGGATTTGCTAAGAACAAGCCTAACAGGTCTAAGAAAGAAAAATATCAAGTGAGGTGACTCAAGGTTTCCAATCCTCAACATTTGTATTAATAAATGAAAGGAATCATAATCAAATCTGCAAATTTGGAATGTGTTGATAGGAAACAAAAATAAAGTGAAAATAACAGGCACATGTGTAATACAGATAAATATTCTTTTATTTATTTAGGAAACAAAACCAGAATGGGGGGGGGGGTCGAATTCAGATTGAGGGAATAGGGTAGCAATTCTTAAGATCTTGGAATTGTATTTGATTACAAATGGAATATGATGGTAAAAACACTTGACAGTGGAATCAGCCAGAATGGTGTGGAATCTTCTTCATTGAATATATTCAAGAGGAGACTAGATATCCATGATATTTTCTGCCTTTTATGATCTAAAAATTACTCATTATCAATCTAACTACCTTGTTTCCCCCAAAATAAGACATCCCCTGATAATAAGCCCAATCGAGCTTTTGAGTACATGGCAATAAGGCCAAGTGCTTATTTCAGGATTCAAAAAATATAAGACAGGGTCTTATTTTCGGGGAAACACAGTAGATAGATAACCGTAAATAACCTGGAAGCAAAGCATAGTTGAAAACTCTATAGGAGAACAAAACAAAATATCAAACAATAGAGCATGTCCTTGAGACTGGGATGGAATCATTTCCATCTGCTAGTTCTACCCACTGTGTAAAGTCTCTACGTAGAACATATTCTTTGCATTAAAAAAAGAAAGAGACTTCCAGGGAGGTTAAAGAGGTGTGGGAAAGAAGAATTGAGGAAGACAACAATTAGTGGCTTTCCCCAACTTGTTCAAATGGACTTCAGCTTGCAAAGACCATGTTGGCTGCGATTTCAAGGGGGTTCGGCACATCTGGGAAGGGTTGAGGAAGACTGCAGTTTGCTTTTAAAGCTTTGCACCAATCGGCTGGCTGGCTGAAAGCCAAATCCTGCCAAGAACCTTGGAGAGAAGATCATTGTGGAAGGCTATTCTCAGTGCCAGGAGTGGCCTTGGCTGACTACAGATAGCAAAACAGTGAGCTAGCTTTCTAATTTAACAAGTCTTCAAAACAACCATGAAGTTTTCGTATAAAAAACATTAACATAAGAAGTTGTAGGGATGTTTTTTTGTTTTGTTTTGTTTCTAAACTAGACCCCTTCAGTTTGTTATTTTTGTTAGACTGGTTTCCTTCCGTTTCCTACCTTTGACTCACCCAACATAATTAAATGAGCTTCCATAGCTGAGAGTGGACCTGCCTTCAGGTTTCCCTGATACCAGTTCACCCTCCCTATAACTACTAGATCCTGTTGGCTGTTATCGTATCTTTTCAAATGGCTTTAGTGAAAGAGAATTTGAGGGGCTGCCACAAAGAAGAGGGAGTCAACTCTTTTTCCAGAGGCAAGACAAGAAACAATGGATGGAAACTAATCAAGGAGAGAAGCAACCTGGAACTAAGGAGAAACTTCCTAACAGGGAGAACAATTAACCAGTGGAACAGCTCACCTTCCAAAGTTGTAGGTGCTTCATCACTGGTGGTTTTTAAGAAGAGACTGGACAGCCCCTTGTCTGAAATGGCATTGGGCCATGATGGTGAACCTATGGCACGTGTGCCAGAGGTGGCACACACAGCCTTCTGTAGTGGCACATGTGCCATCGCCCCAGGTCAGATCTCTGTGGCGTTTCTTTCGTGAGCTTCTGTTTCCCTGCAAATGACAAAACAGAAGTTCACAAAAGAAAAAGAACTTACCTCTTGCTGTGCTGCTGGTGTTGGGATGCCCTGCCTCCCGCCGGCCAGCTGGTCTTCGGGTCGCTGTGCATGCGTGCATGTCCGTACATGCTCACGCACATGTCTGTGCATGCACATGTCTGTGCATGCCCGCACATGCACATGTCTGTGCATGCCCGCACATGCACACATTTGCATATATCCGTGCATGTCCGCACATGCGCACATCATGCGCACACTTTTCAGTTTGGGCATGCACATACATGCAGTTTGGGCACTCGGTGTCTAAAAGGTTCGTCATCACTGGTATCGAGTCTCTGGCTTGAGCAAGCGGCTGGTCTAGAAGACCTCCAAGGTCCCTTCCAGCTCTATTCTGGATTTGTCAAAACTCTCCTGCAGCACATCCTAGACCCGTGATGGCGAACCTATGGCATGGGTGCCACAGGTGGCACGCGGAGCCATATCGGTGGGCATGCGAGCTCAGCTCCAGCACGCATGCATGTGCCAGCCAGCTGATTTTTGGGCCTTCTGAGCCCACCAGAAGTCAGAAAACACACTGTTTCCGGCCTCCGGAGGGCCTCTAGGTGGGGTGGGGAAGGCTGTTTTTGCCCTCCCCAGGCTCCTAGAAAGGCTCTGGAGCCTGGGGACAGCAAAAAACGGGCCGACTGGGCCCACCATGCCATCACGTGCCAAAAGCGGGGAGAGCACCGAGGGGGGGGCAGGGCACATAGAATTATGGATGTGGGCACGTGTGCGTGTGACCCCACCGCACTCCCCCCCACTTTTGGCACGCGATGGCAAAAAGGTTAGCCATCACTGTCCTAGACTGCAGCAGCACTGCCCCTGCCCCTCCCTCTCTCTCTCTCTCTCTCTCTCTCTCTCTCTCTCTCTCTCTCCTGTAGCCTTTTCAGGGCTGCAAATCAAGCTGGCAGAAGAAGGGCAATGGCTAATCGGATTGGGAGGCTTCTTCTAATCCGCTGCACTATCTCTCTATCCACTGCACTCGGCTTTCTCTTCCCCTCTCTCCAATATCACTAATGCCTTCTCTATTGGCTGCATTAGACAGATGTTTGAAAACTCCCTCTTTGACTAAATCTGATCTCTCTGTAATACTTTCACTGCTATTAAAGCCGGCATGCTCTCTACTTCCCCACCCTCTGTTTTTTGTTTTGTTTTTTACATTCCCAAGTGGATTTGGGAGAGGTTAGATTGCCTTTTCCAGGGCAGAACAAGATCTGCTGGAAAAACAATGGGATTTCCTCCTCCCCCCCCTGCCCCCCCCCACCAGCCCTTTGCCTCCTCCATCTGTTGATATCTTAGAGAATACTTTCAAAGGCGCAACAGCTGGATATTGGGGGGGGGGGTGCTTCTGGCTTTTTTTTTTTTTTTGAAGGGTCACTATTCCCTTGCAAGATTAAATCCAAAATTGGGTACCCTCTCTCCTTCGGCTGATTTTTAAAAGCAATTCCGAAAGAAAGAAGGGCATTTTATTAGCACATTTTAGAGCAGGGGTCTCCAGCCTTGGCAAACTTTAAGCCTGGCGGACTTCAACTCCCAGAATTTCCCTTCCCCCACAGCTGGCTGGGGAATTCTGGGAGTTGAAGTCTGCCAGGCTTAAAGTTTGCCAAGGTTGGAGACCCCTGTTTTAGAGCACCATTCCTATCAGGGGAGTTAGACAGTCCCAGCAACAGGGTTGGGCAAGGAAAAAGGAAGACCAACCGTCCCCAACTCTATAGTCTCCTAATGGCTTGTGCTAAAGCTTCCATCCTTCCCAGTCAACTTCCTAGGTCGTTCTTATTATCCCAGTGCACTAACGGTAGAGGACCATGGGGACTGTAGTTCAAACCATCCGGAAGGTGCCAGATCCGGAGAGGCGGGAAGTTGGAACCTATAGTTTATTGATTGATTGATTGATTGATTGATTGATTTGATTTATATGCCGCCCTTCTCCGGACACTCAGGGCGGCTTACAATGCGTTAAGCAATAGCCTTTATACTTTTGTATATACCTGCTTAGTAGGGCTTTCGGGGGGGGGGGGGGGGGGGCTAAGCAGTGTTCTTTTTTTATATATATACAAAGTCAGCTTATTGCCCCCACAATCCAGGTCCTCATTTTACCTACCTCGGAAGGATAGAAGGCTGAGTCAACCTTGAGCCTGGTGAGATTCGAACTTGCAGTAATTGCAGGCAATTGATGCTAGTGGTGCTAGTTAACAGCACTTTAGTCTGCTGCGCCACCAAGGCTCTTATTCTTGATCTGCTCTTCATGGAACGAATAGATCTGGGGTAGGGTCTGCTGCTTGGGCAGGGGGTTGGACTAGATGACCTCCAAGATCCCTTCCCACTCAGTTAATCTGTTACAATCTAGAAGAATCCACCCCTCCCTCCTCGCCAGTTGCTCAGCTATTGATTCACCCCCCCCCCCCCCCCCCCCCTCTCCCCCTCCCTCTGGCGCCCCCGCTCCATTCCCCCCCCCCCCCCCCCCCCCACACACAAAGACACACACACACACACACACACACATTCGGGAGCTCCCGCGTCTCACCGGAAGCCAAGGCAGCCCCCTCGTGGTGAGAAGGTTGCCTTCCCCCTCCAGAGCCTTGGATCGGTTCCGAGCCGCGCAGCCAGCTTGGGCTCAAGACTCCCGTGGCCTCTCCGTTGCTTCTTTCCCAGCTCCGAGGCGGCCCAGAGGTTGAGAGAGGCTGTGGCGCAATTGTGCCCACCCTCGGCGCACAACTGAAAACAGGCTATTGGAAAGGGGGGGGGGATTTAAAAAAAAGAGAGAGGTGGGGAGTGAAGGGATGAATTTGGGGTGATTGATCACTAAAGCGGGGGCTGCGGGAGGCAGAGCTGCAGGGTAAAAACCATCGCCCCCCCTCCCCCCCCAAAATATCCCTTTTTATTCTGCACATCAGATGAGGAGAGAGAAGAAGGAGTGGGTGGGTGGGTAGATGGGACTTTTCCCCTCTTTTTTTCCTCCCTGTCTTCGCAGTCCCGCTGATTGCCTTTGCCCAACGACTGGAGAGGCTCCAAATCAGACTCGGTGTCGGAACAGTTCCAGATAATGCCTTGTTTTTGTATCCCTCAATGAAGGATTATAAAAGCCCCCAATGATTTTGACCCCCTCGGAATAGTCGGGTTTGGCGATCGGGTGGAGAGACGGCAAGAAGGCTATCGGGGCACTTGGAAGTTGGATGGGGCAGATTCTAAGGGGGACTAGATTTTGGGGTGGGGTTCTGATTTAAGCAATCGACGCTCTATCTACCTACCTACTACCTACCTACCGTATCTACCTACCCACCTACCTACCTATTTACCGTATCTACCTATCTACCGTACCTACCTACCTACCGTATCTATCTACCTACCTACCTACCGTATCTACCTACCTACCTACCGTATCTACCGACCGACCTACCTACATACCTATCTACCGTATCTACCTACCTACCTTTTATCTATCTTCTATCTTCTATTTATCTATCGTATCTATCTACCGTATCTACCTACAGTATCTACCTACCTACCTACCTAGTCTGTCTGTCTCTGTCTCTCTCTGTCTCTGTCTCTGTCTCTGTCTCTCTCTCTCTCTCTCTCTCTCTCTCTCTCTCTCTCTCTCTCTCT
>WNWU01000002.1:53087883-53102630 GCA_012654045.1 Ptyas mucosa
TTACTTTACTTTACTTTACTTTACTTTACTTTACTTTACTTTACTTTCTGTTTATTTCTATGCTTCGTGACTTTAATTATTTTGGCTTGTTACTTATTACTCCATTTCTGAATTTAGTGAAGTTTCCTTACCGGAAAGGAAAAGAGAGGGACAGGAAAGTATGAAAAAGAGAAGGAATCTCCCAGATGCTCAATGGATGGGCCTCTGAAAGCACTGGACTCTTGAAGAGAGCTGTCTTACCAAATAGAATGATCAGACCAGCACTTACCAAAATGAAGAGATCCTCAAGTAATCCAATCCTAAAATATTTAAAGGTGCAGTAGTTAAATCCAATTGCTTGGAAGGCATTGGTTACAGAAATAGATTCTCCAGCCTGGGCCAAACATCATTCCACTAGTATGCAAGGATTACTATTGTACCAGCTGAGATTTTTCAGAGCTTTTAAGAATATGGTAGCTCTGTGTAGTGTGATTATACACAAAATGGATAATCAGCTCAGACAATTGAACTACATTTAAAGAATGTCAATATTGGCTGGTTTTAGTGTGTGTGTGTGTGTGTGTGTGTGTGTGTGTGTGTGTGTGTGTCTCCAAACAAATTAGTAAGTTCAGGATTCACTGCATTGTGTAAACTTTGAAAGTGAGTTGATTCAGTAAGCAAACTAAGTATATTAGATAAATACAGCCAATAAGTGTCCAAAACTTAGCTTTTCTTGGCAAAGCTCTTTTATCTTAACACCCCAAAGACAGATGGGACTCACAAGTCCTTCTTGGAAGAAAAAAAACCCTCACCTGTTAAATTTCAGCCTGCCTTATCTGTTATTAGAGACACAATAGACCGTCACAATAGCTTCTTGAACTATACCATTGTGGACTCTCACTGAAGGGCGATAGGAATAATAGGAAAAGGAAAGAAAGGAAGACAGACAGAACTTCATCTGAAGAAAATTTCAGTTTATTGTAACATATGCAGCTCTACACTTTTTAAAATTAAGGTTTTTGAACTTCTCAAATACAATTGTGTTTTCAAGGGTCTTTTTATGATTGAGAGTTAAAGAAAATCTTTGATTCTCCAGATTGTAACATGCTCAAAGGGAGAGATGCCTTCCCCTGATTGCCTGTTGTGAAGTTAGGTCGTTATCCTTCAGAAATCACTCCGAGGGCAGCCTGATTAATAGACCGATCCATCAAAATTGCTGGCTTTGGGTCAATGTCACATGGCCAGGCAGGGAGAAGGCCATGCATTATTCACTCCTCTTGCAGAAGGGCTTCAGCCACAAAATATGAATGCATGATGGATGGAAAGGATTGAGATCTACAAGAGGACAAAAGGCCAGACTTCCAGCTACATATATCCTAGCATGTCAGAGGAAGAACTGACTATCTGTCCTCACAAAATTCCATTCAGGTTTTCCCCCAGGTTTGTGTGGACATGGAATGTGTGACCCTTGCAAATTGGGCATCTGACTTGGGACTGTTGTTCAAGAGCTGGAGCCTGGCAGCAGTAGTGAAATCATTTTTTTTTACTATCGGTTCTGTGGGCGTGGCTTGGTGGGCATGGTATGGCTTGGTGAGCGTGGCTTGGTGGGTGTGGCAGGGGAAGGATACTGCAAAATCTCCATTCCCACCCCACTCCTGGGAGAAGGATACTGCAAAATCTCCATTCCCACCCCATTCTGGGGCCAGCCAGAGGTGGTATTTGCTGGTTCTCTGAACTGCTCAAAATTTCCGCTACCGGTTCTACAGAACCTGTCAGAACCTGCTGGATTTCACTCCTACCTTGCAGGCGCTCTATGCAACTTTATGTATGTAAGGGTGTATGCCAGTGGTGAAATGTAAAATTTGTTACTACCAGTTCTGTGGGCATGGCTTGGGGGGGGGGGGGGTATGTGACTGGGTGGGTGTGGCCAACTTTTTTTTTTACTTTTAAAAGCATTTTTACTACAACCTCTTCAGCCGAAGATGTTGTAAAAAAATGCTTTTAAAAGGCTCTGATGATCTCAGCTGAGCCGGGGGGGGGGGGGCAGGGATTTTTGCTACCAGTTCTCCGAACCACCCGCCACCATCGCTACCGGATCAGGCGATCTGGTCCAAACCGGGAGTATTTCATCCCTGATGTATTCCCGTACTACAGATCAAAGGCATTTCACTTCCAAACCAGTAGATCCTGTGATATGAAAATGACCCTGAAGAACAATAGGCAGAGAGAGGAGACTATCTGGACCCAATGAACAGACAGTCTGTCCAAATCAAAGATGACTTCTAATTGATCTGATGTCATTGCTGTGAGCTGCCTAGACCGGCCCCATGGTGAGATAGGTGGCAAATAAATTTAACAAATAAAATTAATGTCCTATCCAGAAGAAGTAAATCTTGCTGGGTAGTTGGCAATTCTGGCAAAAAATTTTGCATCAGTTTCTTCAGCTTTGCTCACTGGTTAGCTATTTTGGACAATCACACTATTCACTGTCAAGTTTTGGCAGCAAACTGTGTAGCAAAACAGAAGAAACGGTCCCAGCCATGAGATGTGAAACTGTCCCCTATGAGATGTGTAAATTCTACATGATCTAGAATTCCAAGAGATTTATTAAAAGAGTTCTGCACGCCATCTGTTGGCTCATAATCATATTTGCAATTAGGATTGCAGACTTACTTTGAAAGACAAAGATCAGTTCAAAACAACTAATGTTACATAGTAAAGGTAAAGGTTCCCCTCGCACATGTGTGCTAGTTGTTCCTGCTCATCTCATCGAAGCCGAAGAGCCAGCGCCATCCGAAGATATCTCCAGGGTCAAAAGCGCACTGGACTCTGTTGCCTTCCCACCAAAGGTGGTCCCTATTTTTCTACTTGCATTTTTTACGTGCTTTCCAACTGCTAGGTTGGCAGAAGCTGGGACAAGTAACAGGAGCTCACCCCGTTATGCGGCACTAGGGATTCGAACCGCTGAACTGCCGACCTTTCGATCGACAAGCTCAGCGTCTTAGCCACTGAGCCACCACGTCCCTTTTAATGTTACATAGTGCACGGGGAAAAAATAAAATATTTGCAGATTGTCCCACCCATTTTTCTATTGGTCCTTATCCCCTTTGAGGGTGGGTGGGTCGGTAAAGCCTTTGGCATTCTATCTAAGACTGGATGAAAATTTCAACTCTAAGAAAAGTCACCCATTCCTGATCTGAAGCTGACGGTAAGTAAGGCACACAAGTGGAGTCTGGAATTATTTCCTGTCCATAATAGATCCAATCAATCTTTCTGCTTTTAAAACTAACAGTACTGCAATACACTTTTCCTGTTACCAAGAGCTACAGCAGCTCAAGTTCACCTTGCAGCCTGTTGAATCAACATAAAACCTTGAAAAGGACAAGATACCATATATATTACCATCTCCTGCTATAGTCTCTGTCATCAGTGCTGAGTGGCAATTAAAGCACCCTGCCAGGGCCAGGCTGAATGAACAAACAATTCAAGCTGTCACAACAATTGTATTGTTGCCAAGGAAGTAACGTGCAGTCTGAAAGGTGTGTCCTCCTGCGAGGTCTTCTGTGACATTGGAAAGACAATTTGTTTACTTGCTTCTTTATCCTAAAACTTATTTGTCACTTTTTTTTTCTTGGATGATTTTCAAAGGTGACCTATAAGGCAAAATTAAAGCATTAAGATAACTCTATAAATCAAAGAGAGGAACGGTTGCAACAACTGTGCAATAATTAAGAAGAAAAAGTGTTCCCATAATGCCTTAATTAGAAGATTCAGCAAGTGAACTGCTAATTAATTGATTTTGAGCTGAAAGTTGAAAAATTCCATTGTGAGATATATATATATATAGATATATAGATATATATATATATAGATATATATATATATATATTGCTTTGCTGAAAAACAAATGGAGGAAAATGGAGGCTAGTTTATAAGGTCACCCTCAGTGCTTTACACAACTCCTTGAGCTTCAGTCTGCCAATTATTATTCCACTTGAACTCAGTCATCATCACATGTTTATCTGTTTGACCATGGCAGATTAAACCCATTTTCTGGACCTTTAGTCACAGCAGATAGCAGCACCTAGCTAACCTTGGATGTTCTCAGAAAGATCTAATCATATAAACCTGTTAAAAAGAGAGTGATTTCTAATTTGATGATAAAAAACTGAACCGGTTGTTAAATCAGCAGCATTCCACCACTGATGATGTCATAGGTGCATATTAATGTTTTTGACTCCTTCCTGAAGACACCCATGCCTCAAAGGGGTATTTTTTGAGAAGTTCTTTTCTTTAGCAGTTGTTCTGCCCCAGCTCCGGATTCCCGAGGATGTTGACACACACCAACGGTCCTTATCAAATGTATTAAGTAGCAAGAATAAACCAAAGTCCGGTAAAGGTTGGTAAAACAAGATACGATAAGACTTTTCCAAAATTGCTCTGATGATAATTACAAGTTGTTTCCAGCAAGAAACTTACTAACAGCGTGTGACTTAAATAGGCTAAGGGAGTGGCCAATTATCCTCAAGCCTTACTCTCGAGGAGACCTCCTCCTCCTGAGTAGCCACTCCTGCCTTTTGGCAGCCCTGCATGCTCGAGCATTGAGGAGAGGCTCCTCCACATCGCTCTCTCCACTTGAAGGAGCCTCTGGAGGTTCTGAAGGCTCTGGCTGAGTCTCTGCCTCTGGCACCACATCCTCTTCAGCCTCCTCGCTGTCTGATGTGAGCGCCGGCTGTGCTGGCTCCTGGCACAACACCACACCAGCCTCCTCGTCGTCGGGATCAGCCACGATCCGCGCAGGCCGCTGGCGGGCCACAACAGCAGTATAACCTCAAAGGTTTTATCTTGTTTTATTTTGTTTTGAGAGCTCTGGAGGTTTTGAAGTTTGCTTCTTGTGTATGGAGGATGTACAGTTTAATTCCACAAGCCACAGTCTTTCAGATTTGAATTTTGAAAATAGAAAGCAGCATGAAAATAAAACACAGGTATTCACTATGAATGTAGAGAGTACACAGATCAGATGTTCTTTACAACCCTTAGGAAAAGAAATGAGATCACCAGTTTTAATTTTCATTGTGCATGCATTAAATCTAGGCAATTGACCAAAAATATGGGTTTAATTAATGCTTGGACAGAGACCAGAGCCCCAATGACTATTGCTCATCATTTCTGTTAATATCCCTTTCTGAAAAGTACCTGTGTACATATTATTTGTATATATATGGAATATCTGAGCAGAAGATCATAAAAACAGGTGAGGATGGGGCAATTATAGAAGCCCCAATATTGTCTTCTTCTCCATATGTCCAACAAACAACATTTGGTATCTGAAAAAAGACAATTGTATTTCTTCTCCCCAGGTTTCATTTAGTGAAAAATAAAATGCTTTGTATGAAGTGAGTCCTGGTGCAGATGTTAGAAAGTGTGAGCCAAACTCACTGTAGACCATATGGCTGGGATTCTGTTCAACTTATTTCCCTCTGGTTACATTTGTTAGCATATGTGTACTTGTAACTACCTTTGTTACTTGCTATGTTAGACAGAAAATGAGATAGGAAAATGGAAAATGTGTGAGATTTTCAATCTGATTTCCAGAGAATGCAATGTGTCGTGTGCCAGCATAAAAACTAGGCTTTTGATTATTATCTACACTAATATTTGGGAAACTGCCCAGAAATAATCAACATATGAATTGTGGCTATCTTTAGTGCGCATACTGAATATATAAATAACGATATGAAATTTGTTTTCATGCTAACAGAATTATTTGTTGTCTGTGTTTGCATGTGTACAAATAAACAGCAAAGAACTAGTTCTGCTACAGAATTTAAAAAGAAAGGATTGAGGAGAGCTATTTTAGCCCTGAGGTGAAATTGGCTGCCAACAAACCTGTGTTGAGCATCCTGAGAGTAGTAACACAGCCACATGTCAAAATAGGGAGAAATACTCTCTGAAGCCATTAGGCCTTTTGAAGGACTTATGTCCATGACAAGCATTGGATTCAGCCTGCATCTACTCAAAAAACATTTATTAAGCCTTAGGAATTAAGCAAGGTGAGCTATGGTTAGTAGTTTAGAGCTTGCCTGTGAATTCTACCATTGTTGACTAAACTTGGAAAATCCTGAGGTAGCATTACTAAGAAACTGTATGAATGCAATTACATGGATTTCCGTTCACTTTGAGGACATCTTTACATATTTTCTCTCTTCTTGCTCTCTGTATTGTGGTGGCAGGGTGGCGCAGTGGTTAGAATACAGTATGGCAGGCTAATTCTTCTGACTGCCAGCAGTTTGATTCTCACCAGCTCAAGGCTGATTCAGCCTTCCATCCTTCTCAGGTGGGTAAAATGAGGACCCAGATTGTTGGAGGAAATATGCTGATCTGTAAACCGCTTAGAGAGGCTGTAAAGCACTGTGAAGTCTAAATGCTATTGCTGTTGTAGTATATAGAGGCAATCCTCAACTTACGAGCATTTGTTTCACAACCAATCAAAGTTACAACTATACTGTACTTCCAGTTGGCATCGCGGCAGGAACGGCTGGAAAACAGCGGAGCTCCACTGGGCTCCATGAAATGCAGCTGGCAACTGCTTGCTGGGAGACCCTATGGGGTCAAGCTACCCTGGAGGGGTGGTGAAGAAAGAAGAGACGCTTAGTTGATCAATGGTGGGAAAAGATGAACAAAATATTCAGAAAATAGATGAGAAACCAGAAGGCGTGGTGGAGGAGACAAATCAAAATAAGCTACAAGAAAAAGAAAAAAAAAAGACAATAACAATAAAACCTAAGAATTGAAGAGATAATTCCTTAAGAGCACAGAGAAAAAAAAGATGACTTTCCCAAAATAATGAAAGGGTTATGGATGGGCATCCAAATGATGCAGCAGAATCATTTGGGGTAAGGGAGAGGGAAAATTCAGTCTATGTAAAAATATTAGAAAGAAATATAGGATCCCAAGAGAGAAATATAAAAGAATCACCAAAAAGTCAATAAATGATGAAATTCTAAAAAGGCTGAGAGATGACGGATAGAGACATAATATCCTTTAATACTGTGACTGTATTAAAAACTAACAGAAACAAATAAAAAGTATAAACTGGGGAAATAGTAACATATATATAGATATATAATAGAATTTATTATAGCCATAAATATACTAAGATTAGGAGGTGGAAGATCGTGATTAGGCATATTTAAATGTATTATTATGATTAACAGTATGCAAAAATATAATGGAATTTATAACTTTTAAAGACTATAAATTATATCAGAGATATAATCCCAGGACCAATTAAATTTTATTAATAAATGGTTTTATTGGTCTTTATAGAAAACTGAGATATTGGAAATATGATGGAAGTTGAGTAATACTATTAATAATTAATATTAAAATATTAATATATTGGTGACTTAACGGGTCAACAAACGTATGAAGAAATGTAATGGATGTTGAAACATATTTTTGGAGAAAGCAATAAAAAATTATAAAGAGAGAATAGTACTGCTTAAGGATAAAGAGGTGAATATGGAAGAACACCAACAAGTGTGGAGGGGGAATAAGTACAATTGGGGGGAAAGTATTATACATATTGATACATAAAAGAATACATTATAATGAGCATATTCAGGTTAGAAGTTGGAAAATAAAAACTATGTATAAGTAATTGTATTATTATTGTTAGCACTGTGTAAAAAATGTATTGACACAGTCATTACACTGTCCACAAAATATGTTGGTTGTTAAAGGAAAACTGCAAATAAAACATACCAAAAAAAAGTTACAACTACGCTGAGAAAAGTGACTTACAATCAGTCCTTCTGAAGCAATTCAGTTTTTACTAAAGAGTTCTAACCAGTGGTGGAATTCAGATTTTTTTACTACTGGTTCTGTGGGCGTGGCTTGGTGGGCATGGCAGGGGAAGGAAAGATAGCGCTCTATCAAATCCTGTACATGTTAATAGCGGTGTTCCCCAAGGCAGTGTCTTAGGTCCAGCACTCTTCATACTTTACATAAATGACCTTTGTGATCATATTAAAAGCAACTGTGTTCTGTTTGCTGATGATGTTAAATTATTCAACACCACTGACAATGCAACTACCCTTCAAAAAGACCCTGACTATGTGTCAGATTGGTCTAACAAGTGGCAACTTCAAATATCAACCAACAAATGCTCTGTCTTGCACATTGGCAAAAAAAAAATCAAAACATAAAATACAAATTAGATGGACATAACCTTGTAGATGACCCTCACTCTGTCAAGGACCTTGGAGTACTCATTTCTAATGATCTAAGTGCCCAAGCCCACTGTAATAACATTGCCAAAAAGGCATTAAGAGTTGTTAACCTAATCTTGCGTAGCTTCTTCTCTGATAATGTTGTACTATTAACTAGAGCATACAAAACATTTGCTAGACCAATTCTTGAATACAGCTCATCTGTCTGGAACCAGCACTGCATATCGGACATAAATACAATCGAGAGAGTCTGGAGATATTTTACGAGAAAAGTCCTCCATTCCTCTAACCGCAATAAAATACCTTATGCCACCAGATTTCAAATTTTGGGCTTAGACAACTTAGAACTACACCGACTTCAGTCTGACCTAAGCATAGTACATAAAATTATCTGCCAGAATGTTCTTCCTGTCAATGACTACTTCAGCTTCAACCACAACAATACATGAGCAAATAATAGATACAAAGTCAGGGTAAACTGTTCCAAATTTGATTGCAGAAAATATGACTTCAGTAACAGAGTAGTCAATGCCTGGAATCACTACCTGACTCTGTAGTTTCTTCTCCAAACCCCCAAAACTTTAACCTTAAACTGTCCAGGGTTGACCTCACCCCGTTCCTAAGAGGGGCATGCATAAGTGCACCAGCGTGCCTACTGTCCCTATCCTAATATTCCTTTTTACTTACTCTTTTCATGTATTCAACTTATGTTTATACTTTTACCTGTTATCTTATGTATGCTTGACAAATAAATAAATAAATATAAATAAATAAAATCCCCATTCCCTCCCCACTCCTGGGGGAAGGATATTGCAAAATCTCCATTCCCACCCCACTCTGGGGCCAGCCAGAGGTGGTATTTGCTGGTTCTCTGAACTACCCAAAATTTCCGCTACCGGTTCTCCAGAACCTGTCAGGACCTGCTGAATAGCACCTCTGGTTTTAACCAAGATTGTGATGGCACTAGACCTTTTTCTTTCCAAAAGGAATTAATTTAAAGCTGTCTCTAATTGTTCTCTTATTTCCTTTCCTTTCCTTTCTTTTTTGAACGAAAAGGGAATCTGACTAATTTAAGAAGAAGCTGCAAATTTTACTGTGGCATTTCTGTGGTTTTTGCTGTCGCCAAACAATGGACAATGCATCTGCCAAAAGTGATTTGGTTTTTCATTTTGTCTTATTTTAGCTCTTTGTTCTCCTTCTTATTAATGAGACTTTGATCTAAAAGGAATGACTCTTAAACCAGAACCCTAAAGCCAAATCCCTAGGGTCAGTTTAGCAACCTTCCCTAAAGTAAAAAAAAAAAAAAATGTCTGCAAATCTTGTTTTAAAATGGCTAGCATTAGCAGAGTCCTGAAAGATGGGGCACCCAATTCTTCTAGATAGTGTGTCAAGTGTTTAGAGACATAAAGAATTGGGTGCCCATCTTTCAGGACTCTGCTAATGCTAGCCATTTTCAAAACAGGATTTGTAGACAAATTCAACCATTGAACAGCCTTTGTAATTTTACTTCCCTTTCCGTGAATGTGGGAAGCTAAAAGACATAAAGGGAAGAGTAATAAAGAAATTCTAACACCTTATCAAAAACCCCAAATCTATCTTTTGGAAGATAATAGAGGTGGAAAAAAATGATCAATATATTCTAGTGGAATTCGGGATGCAAGATTTTGGAACCTATTGTTATTTGAAGTGGCTTCTGTGGGCATCTTCCATCTAGCAGTATGCAGCCTCTGGACTCCCTAATTGCAGTTAAATGCCAGAGGAGAAATCAAAGAATTCCTTCTGTGGGGCTCATTCAGTGAAGGCAGCCAGGTAGCTGTGAATAAAGGACAATATATAAAACAGGAGAAAAGCAACAGCAGAACCTCCTGTCCTCTTCCATCAGCAGGACAATCCAACATATTAAAAAGAAGGGGAGTCTCAGGTAGTTTGAGAATGAGATTTTAAAAATCCCCAAATCCACTTTCGCAAGGGAAGAAAAAAAAATTCAAGAAAGAACAGCACGGACATGTTAATTTCCAGCTTGTTGGTTGTTTATGTCAGTGTATGAGAGTTCATGAATTGGAATAGACATGGTAACAGGTCAGCCAATGGGGACTGTTTGGTGACCCAGATGGCTCGGAGCCTGGGCGTGGCTTAGCTTGACTGATTTGTATATAAGAGTTGCTTTGTCCTTGCAATATAGCCTCTCTATTATATAGCTTCTGTGTTTCTGTCTTCTGAGTTCTGGTTCTGGCTTCTGCTGCATGGGTATTGTATACATGCATTATGCTTTATATTATTGTATATAAAGAAGTTTCTTATGTAAATGAATCCTGCTGAATTATTTACTTGTGTGCTGGTTGGATTGCTGCAAACTCTAACAGTTTAGTATTCTAAATAATAAATTTTGAAGTGGGCAATGTGGAAGGAGCACAAAAAGAGAATTTATACACGAGGCAGAAGATATGTGACATGGATTTTTAAAAAATCAACGAATTTCTATATCCTCAGGTAGAAGAGAATGTTCCTGAGAAGTTTATGAAGTATAAACAATTATGTGTATGTGTTAGATCAGGCACAGGAGAAGAAGACGTGACCAGCGTGGTCCATTCAGCACTTTATTTCAGCTCAGAATAAAGATGAACGGCTGTGCTGCCGGAGCCCTTTTATAGCGCTCCGACAGACCAGCTGTCCAATGACAGTGATTCAAACTTCCTGCCAGTGGATTAGCCAATCACCGATGGATGTCCTTATAAGGACATAACAGTATGTGTTTTAATATCTGAGATATATGTATACCTATGTATCTCTCTCTGTGTATCATACCTATATATTCATATACATACACACAAACAGACACACACAAGCAGAATTTTAAGATATATGCGAAAGACAAAATATATATTCCCAGAATAAACATATTGTCAATCTCTGTTCTTCCAAATAAAGCCTAGCTGATTGGACGCATGGCAATTTTGTTCTTTTGGTTTTTTGTGAAATGAGGCAAAGTGATTGTAGAGTATTAAATGCTTAATGCAGAATTCAGAATTCTGGGTTTTTTCCCCTTATTTTAGCCCTTACTTTTTCATACATGTATGGAACTCTCAATTCATATTACCTTTTCTTCCCATAACCATATAGTAAGAGTCTGACTTTTCCTACTTCTTGTCCTTTTTTCTTCACTTTAGCCTTTTTGTGTAAAAGCTCCAGGAAAGAAATTTGATTTTCAGACTTTGAACTATTTCCCAGAAAATTAAATTATTCCTTCCAATCTTTTAATTTCTCAATATTTATATTTAACAGCATTTTATAGGTAGCAGTTTAATAAGATCAGTAAAACAAATTGACTCCAATAAGCAAAGTAATAATGCCGCTAATAAATATATTTTTATATTGCCTGGCACAGCTATCCATTTAAAAAATTCTTCTACCACCCACTGATAAACCTGCTGAGGAGTAGATTTTGTTGATTTTTTTTATTTATTTTTTTTGTAGCAGTCAATAAACATGCAAAAGTGATTTAAAGCAAAGTATCGTAGATGGCTGTTTCCTGGCTTGGAAATCCTGTCCCTCCTAGAGCAGACAACCAATATTTTTTTTCTTCTGACAGGCTTGTGAAAATTTTAATTTAGTGGATGGAAGCTCTTAAATTATTTATTGATGGCCATTTCTTGGATGCTTTTTTTTTTAAAAAAAGTTCAAACTGTGGAAGTTGGCAAACTCAAAAAGCTACTTTCCATTTCTAGAATTATCTTTATTAGGAATAAGGTAATGCCCCAAATCTTGAAAGTCTGCCAAAGCAATTCTCCAGATCAACTTATACCTTGCAGAATTAAAGCAGAATTGCCCCGAGTCTCTTTCTCACACTTGTCTTCCCAATCCAAGCCTACTCCAACCCCTACATCTTTTCTACAATAATCCTAAATTCTTTTCTATAATTCCAAGATCTGGTAGACTTGCCATTGCAAAATCTTTTCTTTAGAATTCAGTTGATTACTTTTAGAGGCTGGGGGAGAGAGGGAGGGAGGGATGGAGAGGGAGAGGAGGGAGAGAAGGAGAGAGGGAGAGAGGGAGAGGGAAAGGAAGAGGGAGAGGGAGAGAGAGAGATTGTACCATGATAATATGTTGGTTTGTGCTTGTTTGTGATTTTTTTTCCTGTATTAATTCTATCCTAGAGTTATCCAATAATGGCCTTATATTTTCAGCCTATGTGGCTGTGAGCAAGTAAAGCGGACTGGTGTCTGCACTTGGGAATGGCAACTGCAGCCAGGCAGAAACGCTTCCCACTCTATTTCCGTCAGACAGTCATTCATTTACTCACAACTTCATCCACAAACATCCACGCCAGATGTTCCAAAACTGCCAAAACTGACTCCTAATTGAGTCACACCTTGGTGTTTTCCAAGACAAGCTGATGTCCAGAGGCAGTGTCACTCCAGTCAGTTTACAAAAGCAAAGCTAAGACATGTGTGGGCATCTAGAAGAAAAGGGGAAAGGAGGTGGATGAGACATCTGGAGATTGACAGATATTACAGGCAAGCAAGAGGACTATACTACAGGACCACAAGCTATAGTAGGTAGCATAAGCTGGTGGGATTCCTGCCTGGAGCATGGCTTTGGAGCTTAGCTGGAGGGCTGAAACCAACACTGTTTAAGAATAGAGTTTGGTGCTTGACCTGCAGCTGGTCGGCAACTAGAAAAAAAGGACCAAAAGGACCTCATCCCAACTATTTGCAAGAACCTTCGGAAAAGGGCAACGGTTGTATGCTCCCTTATAAACTTTCAGGCTTTTGTCTGAGCTGAGTATTAAAAGATTGACCTCAAATAATTGAGTATTGAAGTTGTATTTATGTGGCCACAGCAACTTACAAGACCTAGAAGGATGGCGTTGACCCATAGCAATAGCTTGTTGTTGGGAAGGCATGTGCTGCCATAAAACACTTTATGAGATTTGCTATACTACGGTGTATTGAGTCCTTAGAAATCAAGGAACCTTCACATTATTAAGTGTGAAGGTTCTTTGAAGTGAAATTCTGAAATTCACAAGTTAAAAATGGCTATAAAGATTCAGGTGGAGCTACTGTGATTCTTGGATTCCGTGGGTAGGTCCCATGTTTTGTGACTGGCTCATACTTCACTCGGCTTGGATACAATATACTAGGAATAAAACTTCTTTCTGATGTAAAGGGCTGCATTTTATATTTTGGAGGCATCCAAAGGGGCAGAAAAGAGGCTACCACCAAGCAGGCCTCCTTTCCCTTGACTTTCCTAGTCATCCTTCAAGCTGACAACATCAAGCACACTGAAGTTCAGGAGAAAGTTAGAAGTGAATGTATCATGAGAGTAAAGAAGATGTTAAAGTCCAAGATGTTAAGAAGAGGGAGTCAAGCTATTCTCCAAAGCACCTGAGGGCAGGACAAGAAGCAATGGGTGGAAACTAATCAAGGAGAGAAGCAACTTCGAACTAAGGAGAAATTTCCTGACAGTGAGAACAATTAATCAGTGGAACAACTTGCCTCCAGAAGCTGTGAATGTTCCAACACTGGAAGTTTTTAAGAAGAGGTTGGATAACCATTTGTCTGAAGTGGTGTAGGGTTTCCCGCCTAAGCAGGGGGTTCGGCTAGAAGACCTCCAAGGTTCCTTCCAACTCTGTTTATTCTATTCTATCCTATCCTATCCTATCCTATCCTATCCTATCCTATCCTATCCTATCCTATCCTATCCTATCCTATCCTATCCTATCCTATCCTATCCTATCCTATTCTATTCTATTCTATTCTATTCTATTCTATTCTATTCTATTCTATTCTATTCCATTCCATTCCATTCCATTCCATTCCATTCCATTCCATTCCATTCCATTCCATTCCATTCCATTCTTGTGGGAAAAAGTGTTTAGGTCACTCATAAAGGGTTTTAAAGGTAAGAACTGATGCCTCGTACCGGACCCAGAAACATATGTGTAAACCTCAACTTAAGGCAGTCATTTAATAACCATTCAAAATTGAGACAGGTCTGGAACAAGTGCTTTACAGTAAGAGCCTAGGTGGTGCAGTGGTTAGAGTGCAGTACTGCAGGCTACTTCTGCTGACTGCCGGCTCCTGAAATTTGGCAGTTTGAATCTCACCAGGCTCAAGGTTGAATCAGCCTTCCATCCTTCTGAGGAGCCAGATTGTTGGGGGCAATAGGCTGACTCTGTAAACTGCTTAGAGAGGGCTGTAAAGCACTGTGAAGCGGTATATAAGTCTAAGTGCTATTGCTATTTACAGTTCCAAAAGCTCTTATGGTCATTGCAAAAGGGGTGCCATCCATCACTTCATGTTATATGTGGAAAGAACCTTTTTTTGACCTCATTATTCTCTTCTGGCCGCAATTTCATTCAAATTTCATTTGCTTTCAGCTGAGAAAAATCCTATAAATATCTATATAGTACATTTAAATGATACCCAATTTAGCAAAAATATACTATTTCCTACCTAGAATCCAAATGGTGAAAAACTATTAATATAGGAAGGAAGGAAGGAAGGAAGGAAGGAAGGAAGGAAGGAAGGAAGG
>WNWU01000002.1:53107368-53166729 GCA_012654045.1 Ptyas mucosa
TTCTTTCTTTCTTTCTTTCTTTCTTTCTTTCTTTCTTTCTTTCTTTCTTTCTTTCTTTCTTTCTTTCTTTCTCTTTTTTCCTGACTTCATCACATCAAACATGGCCATGGTCTGTTCACCATGGTTAACAACTTGAGTAAAAACTGTAACAGAGGTTTATGTTGATGGATGGATCCTTCCCCTCCATAACTTCTTCCCATCATTCATCTGGGTTCAAAAAATTACCACGGTAGAGAAAACCTGCACAGCACAGTTTCTGGAATTCTAGCCATTTAACAGCAGTGACCTTAGGAAGCATCTGTGTATGGAACAAAATGAGGCCTGTGATGTGTGCATGTGTCTGGGAACACAAATATGTACTTTCTCACCAGAAATTAATTAGGGTATTTATTAGTCCAATTTATATTTATTTATTAGTCCAATTTATATGCCGCCCTTCTCCATGACTTACAATGCATTATAGCAATAGCCTGCATACTTTTTTGTATATACCTGCTTATTAGGGCTTTTGGTCCCCCCCCCTTAGCGGTGTTGTTCTATACAAAGTTGGCTTATTGCCCCCACAATCCGGGTCCTCAATTTACCTACCTCGAAAGGATGGAAGATTGGGTCAACCTTGAGCCTGGTGAGATTCGAACTTGCACTAATTGCAGGCAGCTGGCTAGCACTTAACAGCACTTAGTCCGCTGCACCATCTAGGCTCCATATATGCATATGTGTATTGTTTCTCTACCGATGTGTGTGTGTGTGTGTGTATCTGTGGGTATCCGTATATTTAAGCTCTATAAAGCAGGTTAATGCAGGTTAAAAGCTGATAAAATACCTAAAATGTAACAATATGTCAACTGTCAGCTTATGCTTGCTATGCTTTGCTGTTATGCCATGAACTGTGGCGGGGAGGATAAGGAAGGTGAGGCTTGGGGAAAAATCAGTGCAAAGATATGGCTTACTGATATAACACAAGAACTTTCAGTGGTAACACCTTCTTTTCCATATGAAGATTTTCATTCTTTTTTAAAGAAACATTTCATAATGGAGGATTCTAGAGTACAATAGTCCTGTCTGAAGTTTCAGTGCCTATTAGATGCAAGCTTACTTCATAATCAGAAGTAGGCCACAAATATCCTGTCTGACTGCAAATGCTACAAAGATAACTCTGCTTCTCTTGCACTGGTGCTTTTTTGTTTTTGTTTTTTTAAATGAAAGTTGCTGTAGCATGGGAAGTGAAACATAGACCTATAAGTACAAAACATACACTTAATGAGCTGAAACTGGAAGGTTGGTGTAACTTATTGCAGGAGTATGACAGCTGAAAATAGCCAGAATGAACAATCACCATTAGGCTGCTTTTGCACAGTATTTAGCTAATCAGTTTGTGGTTTAACCAACTGTGCAAATATAATTCAGTGTGACATGTAAATTACTGCTAAATATGTCATGTAAAGACAGTCCATAGTTTGTAGATTTCACTTGTTCTCTGAATATCTGCTGGGGTGAGTGGTGGTCCAAAACATCAAGATGGCAACCATGACTAGACAACTAAAGCTGCCATTTTGACTTTTTTGACCCTCCTTGGGGATGCCACTGCTTGATGCTGAACATATTCAGCCACTGATGGTTGTGAAGGGACTAAATATGGGAAATCCACAAAAGCTATAATTCTCTATGGATTTCTAATGAGTCCCTAATCGCTGGTAGTAATTTTAATGCATCCTCCATGAATATCTCTGGTCTTATTTCAAAGCCATTAAAAGTTCTTTTAAAACTTGTGAATACACTTTATGCCAGGGATGTCAAACTCGATTTCATTGAGGGCCGCATCAGGGTTATGTTTGACCTTGGGGAGCTGAAATGGGCGTGGCCAGGGTGGGCGTGGCCAGCTTGACATCACTTGACTCATGTGGTGGCCCGAGTGCTCTGTCAGAGAAAACGGGCTCCCGAGCTCCGTTTTCATCTGCGATGGCCTCCTGCAACCCTCTGCCAGTGGAAACGGAGCCTGGGAGGGCTGCATGCGGCCCAGAGATGGGTTTCAGCAGGTTCTGACCTGTTCTGGAGAACCAGTAGCGGAAATTTTGAGTAGTTTGGAGAACTGGTAGTAAAAATTCTGTCTGTCCCCGCCCCCATCTAATCTCTGCCTCCCAAGTCCTAGCTGATTGGGAGAAAATGGGGATTTTGCAGTAACCTTCCCCTGCCACACACACCAAGTCATGCCCACCAAGCAATGCCATGCCATGCCACGCCCACCAAGCCATGCCCACAGAACTGGTAGTAAAAAAATTTGAAAACCACCACTGGTGAGGCCAGTCCTTCGCTGTTTCTAGGGTGGCCCCGTGAGCCAGATCTAAGCACCCCGTGGGACAGATCCGGCCCCGGGCCTTGAGTTTGACATCCCTGCCTTATGACAATGATTTCTTTTTATTTTGCAAAGGACCTCCCTTGTTTTTTCTTACATTCTGTTTATAGATGTCCATATAGAGCCAATATTAAAACGCCCCTAAATTCTTCAGTGATCTTATGTCCATCAAAACACATGGTGGTCTTCCGGATGCACTTCAAGGTTTTGGTTACTACCTTTAGAGCGCTCCATGGCTTAGGACCTGGCTATTTACGAGACTGCCTTCTGCCACCAGTGGCCTCCCAGCGGCCGGTACGCTCTCATAGAGAGGGCCTCCTCTGGGTGCCGTCGGCCAAACAATGTCGACTGGCGGCCCCCAGGGGGAGAGCCTTCTCTGTGGGGGCACCTACTATCTGGAATGAGCTCCCCCCAGAGATTCGGAGGATCCCGGACCTACGCACCTTCCGCCGCGCTCTTAAGACCCTTTTATTTCACCAGGCAGGCCTGGCCTGATCCCCCTTTTTTAAAAAATGTTATAAATTTTAATTTGTTTTAATCTATTGGGTTTTTAAATATTTTTACGGCCAAATTTATTTAATTGGATTTTAATTGGGTTTTAAATGTTATACTTGTATGTTTTATTTATGGCTGTTCACCGCACTGAGTCCTTCGGGAGGAGGGCGGTATACAAATTAAATAAACTGAAACTGAAACTGACATGGTCATAACAGAATTTGGTACGTCTCATCCCTTGTAAACTGGACCCCATAATAATAAAATACAAGCAAAATCTGGGCTTACAAGAGATTTAAGCAGTACAGTCAGATGTCAAAATTAAAATCAAACAAAAATGAGGCGGCAGCAGTAATTGAATAAGTGCCAAAATCAGAACAGGTAGTCAAAAAATAATAATATGTTGCATATATGAACACTTCTCCTTTTTTTTGCTATTGTAATTTAGTTGTCATTGTCCTCTATCCACAGAAAATGCTGACATTGCAAAGGAACTGAAAAAAAAAATAATTAGAGCAGAAGATACAGCATGGGAATCACAAGAGACTATTAGAAATGACTGAAGAAGCCCACAGCAGGTGTACCTCATAGTTTCATTTCCCATCTTTGGAAATTTGCTTGTTTGGTCCAACAAATGAAAATATAATGGAAGTTGAAAATGTAATGGAACTTCAAAAAGCCACAAGAACATAAAAGCTCAATATATTAAAAAATAAATGAAGGTTTCTGAAGCAGAAAAATAAGTCTTAGCGACATGATAAAATGAACAGCTCAATAAAAAGGAAGCTTGTGGAAACAGAACTTGTGATGTCTTCATGGACTAAAAAGGTTACACAGAATGGTATTCTAAAAGAAGCAGTTTCTACTGAGTGGGAAAGTCATATTCAGGATAAGCAGCAAATTTAAAGGACACCCATGGACAGAAATTTAAATTCCAGCTACAGAGGAGTTCCCTGAAGATGGACTGTAGCACAAGTCCACACACTCAGAAGACAAAATCTCTCGTCCCAGTGATTGGATCCTGCAGCATTACCCAGGGACATGGATATTCGCCTTCAGTCATTAAATTCCAGCATCCAAATCCCCCATCTGCCATTATTCACATTTAGATCGTGGTTTTTAGATTGCTAACAGGCAGTTGTGGTTTCAGGATTCCATGGTCCATGGGATTCCTCAGAGCTGGAAGTTATACTACATCTGATCATAATACAGATGTTATGAGCGTTCCCTTAGCAAATTGATATCCGCAGGCTTATGGTCATGGGGGATTTTAATCTGCCATCCATCAGTGAAGCGTCTGAAGTGGCGTGGGAGTTCATGGCTTTCATGACAGCTATGGACCTGACCCTGCTAGTGCATGGCCCTACTCACACGGGGGGAAACACTCTGGACTTGGTTTTTGTCTCTGGTCAGTGGTTGAATGATCTCGATATAGGGGATATAGAAATTGAACCCTTGTCATGGTCGGATCATTCTCTCCTTCGCTTTGACCTTCGAACCGCTACACCCCACCGCAGGGAGGTGGAACCGACAAGGTGGTTCCGCCCCAGGCACCTGATGGATCCGGATCATTTCCAGACGGAGTTTCCTGAGGCTCTGACTCACGGCTCGACCGAAGACCTGGTAGCCGCTTGAGATAGGGTGGCTGCTGGAGCTTTGGATTGGGTTGTGCCTTTGCGGCCTCTGACTCGGCGCTGATCTCACTTGGCTCCTTGGTTCACCGAGGAGTTGAGGGAGATAAAGCACCAGAAAAGATGCCTAGAGAGCGGTTGGAGGGCCAGCTGTTCTGAATCTGACCGAACACTGGTAAGGTCTCATATTAAGACCTACCTGGTGGCGATAAAAGTGGCAAAATATAACTATTTTTCCGCTCTTATTGCATCATCAAATAACCGCTCGGCCACCCTGTTTAGTGTGACCCACTCCTTGCTCCTTCAGGAAGCATGGGAGGACCCCTTGGAGGGTAGAGCCAAGGAATTTGTACAGTATCTGTATGACAAAATCACTCAGATTCGGTAACATCTGGACTCTGACTGGGTAGAGTCAGGGGGAGGATGGAGGCAGGTCTTGAGAATATTATCTGGAAAGAGTTTGATTCTGTGACTCCTGAAGACGTGGACAGGAAACATGTGAGCACTGCCACATGTTTATTGGACCCGTGTCCCTCATGGTTGGTGCTGGCCTCCCGGGAGGTTACACGAGGCTGGCTCCAGGGGATTATAAATGCTTCCTTGAGTGAGGGTGTCTTTCCCGCCTCCTTGAAAGAGGTGGTGGTGAGACCGCTCCTCAAGAAGCCTTCCCTGGACCCGACAGTGTTGTCTAATTACTGTCTAGTCTCCAACCTTCGCTTTATTGCAAAGGTTGTTGAGAGTGTGGTTGCGCAACAGCTCCCTTAGTACCTGGAGGAGTCGGCTTATCTGGATCCATTCCAGTCAGGCTTCAGGCCTGGGAACAGCATGGAAACAGCATTGGTCGTGTTGGTTGATGATCTCTGGAGGGCTCGGGACAGGGGTTGTTCCTCTGTCCTGGTCCTATTAGACCTCTCAATGGCTTTTGATACCATCGACCATGGTATCATGCTTCACCGGTTGGAAGAGTTAGGAGTGGGGGGCACCGTGTTACGGTGGTTCTCCTCCTTTCTCTCCGACCGGTCACAGTCTGTGTTGACAGGGGGCAGAGGTCGACCCTGAGGCCCCTTGTATGTGGGGTGCCACAAGGGTCGATCCTCTTGCCCCTTTTGTTCAACATTTATGTGAAGCCGCTGGGCGAGATCATCCGTGGTTTCAGGGTGAAGTACCATCTGTACGCTGATGACACTCAGTTGTACATCTCCACCCCGGATCACCCCAATGATGCCCTTGAAGTGATGTCCTGGTGCCTGGAGGCTATGCGGATCTGGATGGGGAGGAACAGACTAAGACTCAACCCATCCAAGACCGAGTGGCTATGGTTTCTGACATCCCGGTATAGTCAGTTGGTGCCATCACTGACTATTGGGGGAGGGTCGTTGGCCCCCATGGAGAGGGCCCGCAACTTGGGTGTCCTCCTGGACTCACAGCTGTCTTTAGAAGAGCATTTGACGGCTGTGGCCAGGAGGGCTTTCTATCAGGTTCACCTGATTCGCCAGTTGTGCCCCTTTCTGGATTGGGATTCGTTAAACACGGTCACTTGTCACTTCCCACCTAGACTACTGCAATGCTCTCTACATGGGGCTCCCCTTGAGGAGCACCCGGAGGCTCCAGCTGGTCCAGAATGCGGTTGCGCGGGTGGTTATGGGAGCGACATGGCGCTCCCATGTGACCCCCCCTCCTGCGTGAGCTGCACTGGTTCCCACTGGCGGTCTTCCGGGTGCACTTCAAGGTTTTGGTTACCACCTTTAGAGCCCTCCATGGCTTAGGGCCTGGATACCTACGAGACCGCCTTCTGCCGCTAGTAGCCTCTCACAGACCAGTACGCTCCCATAGAGAAGAACTTCTCACGGTGCTGTTGGCCAAACAGTGTCAGCTGGCGGCCCCCAGTGGGAGAGCCTTCTCTGTGGGGGCACCTACCATCTGGAATGAGCTCCCCCCAGAGATACGGAACATCCTGGACCTGCACGCTTTCCGCCGGGCCCTTAAAACGTTCTTTTTCCAGCAGGCTGGCCTGGCCTAACCTCTTTTAAATTGTTTTACATTTTAAATTGGGTTTTAAAATTATGGTTTTAAATTGTTTTTTGGGCCATAGTATTTAATATTTTTAAATGTTTTTAATATTTGTATTACATGTATTGGCTGTTCACCGCCCTGAGTCCCTCGGGAGTAGGGTGGTATATACATTTAATAAATAAATGAATGAATGAATGAATGAATAAATAAATAAATAAATGTTCGAACTTATGCAAAAAATGCCCCCTTGTGTTTGTGAACAAGGCCTGAAACTATGAATCTTACGAACAACCGCAGAGGTTCTGCAACATTTGTTCTGCATGTTGCTGGCCAAAATGGAGCTACTGAGGGGAGGATCCGCCCCTCAGACACCCCATTTTACCATCCAGAGCGCTCGCCCAGCACGTTGCCAGCCGAAATGGAGCCTCTGGGACTCTGATGCTCTGTTCGGCCCTCTGTGGGTCTCCCTCAGCTGGTTGCCAGCTGAAATGAAGTTTCTGGGGTCCGGATGCAGCCCCTGAAGGCTCCACTTCAGCCTGCAATGGGCTGGGGGAAACCCTCAGAGGGCCAAATGGAGTGTTGGAGGGCTAAATCCAGCCCTTGGAGGTTCCATTTTGGCCAGCAAAGGCCCGGGGAGGCCTGTGGAGGCCCGAATGGAATTGACGAGGGATGCATGAGGCTGGAGAGGAGACTGCTTTCTAGATCTTCACAAGATAAGTCACCCGGCGTGGCAGGTTGGGGGGGAAGCAATTTGGGGAACATGAGATTTTTCAGTGGGTCAGGGAGGCCTTGGGTGGTCTTAGGCAGGTGGCCTGTTCCATCGGTAGGCCCCCTATGGACTTCCCCACCCTGAAATACATAATGTGCACTTAACGAGCCTCACATTCGATTAGCGAATGTGTGGGTGAAAGGAGGGAGTGATCTCATTCAAGGTACGAGATTCACTCCCACCAATCCTCAGGTTATGAATGGAATGGGCAGGCTCCATTACATTCGTAACTCGAGGACTACCTGTATACCAGTCTGGGAAAGGCTGATTTAAAAAAATAAAAATAAAACTTGGAAAGGGGAGGAGATATAAGATATTTCCATTTTAGAAACAAGCTCTAGTTGTTCAAAACATGAAAAGTTTAGAATTCCCTAGGGCCCCATCTCCTGGCAAGAGCCCAAATGACTGTTTGGTCACAGTTAGTTTTAAGCACAACTACTAGGCACATTATACAGCATTAATTATGATGCTGTAAAGCACATATTATTTTCAGGTCATAATTTCTTCCTAAGGCTTAAATTTAATTAATATGATTAGCCTGCTCCAGCAATTAACCTATATGTCCAATAAAGGACTTCAGTGTATGGAACATATGTTTTATCTCTGCAAAAGAAAAACCAGAGTGGATTATAATTGACCAAAATTTATACAGGTAGATTATGCAGACAAATAGGCAGACAGTGGTGCAAGCTATAAATTGTGCATAAGATTACTACCAGTAGTTCTTTCCAGTGGTGAAATCCAATTTTTTTTACTACCGGTTCGGTGGGCGTGGCTTGGTGGGCGTGGTGCAGCTTGGTGGGCATAGCTTGGTGGGCGTGGCAGGGGAAGGATAGTGCAAAATCTCCATTCCTTCCCCACTCCTGGGGGAAGGATGAGGACCCGGATTGTGGGGGCAATAAGCTGACTTTGTATAAAAAAGAACACCGCTTAGGGGTGGTCGAAAGCCCTACTAAGCAGGTATATACAAAAATATGAAGGCTGTTGCTTAACGCATTGTAAGTTGCCCTGAGTCTCCGGAGAAGGGCGGCATATAAATCGAACCAATAAATAAATAAATAAATAAATAAAGGATAGTGCAAAAGTTCCATTCCCACCCCACTCTGGGGCCAGCCAGAGGTGGCATTTGCTGGTTCTCTGAACTGCTCAAAATTTCCGCTACCAGCTCTCCAGAACCTGTCAGAACCTGCTGGATTTCACCCCTGGTTCTTTCCCTAATCTCTGTTTCTACCTAAATGCAAAACCTTACATTGATTACTGTTCATCTGCATATTGATGGGTAGGACCCAATGCTCAAATATTTCAAAATCCATCTTAACTGAGTCTCGAAGTTTCTCTTCCTCCATCCACACCCCATATTGCCTCTCTCCTCCTTAAATTGTGTTGTCTGAAAATTGATGAGCATTTTTTCCTAATATCTTGTATATAAGTTGAGTCATGGCAACTGGACTTCTTTTCTTTTTGGTCCAGTTGCCATGACTTAACTTCCAGTCAACTCTATCTGGATGACTGAAATTCTTCATGGACATATTCCTTGTTTAAATACAGGAAGTCCTCAATCTGCAAAAGTTCATTTAGCAACCATTCGAATTTACAATGACACTGAAAAAGTGCTTAGGAATGTTTTTCACACTGACAACCATTGCAGTATATGGTCACTTGATCAAATTTTAAATGCTTGGCAACTGGCATGTACTTATAACAGTTGCAGTCTCTCGGAGTCATGTGATCACCTTTTGTGACCTCCTGACATGCAAAGTCAATGGGGAAGCCCGATTCACTGAACAATCATGTTACTAACTGAACAACTGCAGTAATTTACTTAACAACTTTAGCAAGAAAGGTCATGAAATAGGGAAAAAATGTTTCATGATTGTCTCACTTAGTAACAGAAATTTTGAGCTCAGTTATGGTCATAAATGGAGGACTACTTGTATATAATGAAAATGCTAAAGAGCATTGGCTCGAGTATCCACTTCCTTCCCATCCTTTTTTTATATATAAAAAGTTTTTTTTTAAGACAAACAAACATTTAGTACATCATTCATTTCTTCCATGTGACATCTCAGTGTTGTCTACAAAACTTCTTTTCTATTATCTCTTCTATCTTCGTTCTCACCAAGTTCATTACAAAAATTCTTCACTAACACAATATTCTAATTGTAACATTTTTATCTATCTCAATTAATTTATTTATATCTTTTTTCTAACCAATGATAAAATTG
Source organism: Ptyas mucosa (assembly GCA_012654045.1). Classification (NCBI taxonomy): domain Eukaryota; kingdom Metazoa; phylum Chordata; class Lepidosauria; order Squamata; family Colubridae; genus Ptyas; species Ptyas mucosa. The sequence continues at coordinate 53,116,855 of WNWU01000002.1, forward strand.
ATTCCATATCTTAAAATATTCTGAATCTTCTTTTTCTTTTATCATCATAGTTAATCTGTTCATTTCTGCACAATCTAAAAATTGTTTAATTACTTCTCCTTCCGATGGTATATTCTCTGCTTTCCAATTTTGTGCATAAAGAATCCTTGCAGCTGCTATTACTTGTATAATCAAATAAATATTATCTTTACTAATTTTCTCTGGTAAGATATCCATCCTTTTAAACACAATGCGTTTCGTGATTTTAGATTTGTGAATGTCACATGATCGCATATCTGCTCACCATATCTGGACAAATTTAATTTGGAAGGACTAGATTCAAATGACAGAAAGCTTACTAGATTACCTCAGAAGAACATCATAAAAAATTAATTTGAGAAAATTTTCATATGCTTTTTAAAGAAAAAAAACCCCTGGGATTTAAATGTATTTAAGTGCTTTTTGTGCTATTTTTGCCAGTTATGAAATATTTCCCCTATCAGTGGCTCTATGATTATGTTTTATAGCATGATTAAAATACTTTTTGGTCTGCCCAAAGTAAATCTAAACTGATTTACTTCAAGTTAGCTTAAGGAAACTATTTTACCATCTTTCTCTGTTGCCAATGGTGCTTTGTTGTATATAGCAATACAAATTATACTTTCTATATTGTCTTGGGAAGATGAAGGGTAATATAAAGAAGTTCTCAGATAAATGAATAAGTAAAATGATCAACATAGTTATTACAATAGGTATTTACTTCTCCCCAACTGTGCAGGGTGAGTCTACCTTTGTAGAATATATTCATAGAGTTTGATAATAGCCAAGAGATTCAGTTCTACTAGAAGCAGAACACCAGAAGATTCAATCTCACGCCCCATGCATTCAAATCTTCAAGTATGTCATGGGAACAGATTAATTGGCTGTTTAATAGGAAAGGGCTGTATAGCAGTAGCAAAGCACACAACTTGTATGAAAAATATCCTGAGTTCTCTCTCCAACTTCTCCCAGTAGGATTGTCTTTAAAAGGATATTTAATACTTTTTTAAAAAAAGGGAATAAAAAGAAAGAGGAGAGAAAAGCAGAACTTTCACCTTTGATCACATGATCGGTCTTTCCGTTATATTGGTAGAAAGCCAGTTCATAAGAGGAGAGTGAATATCTATCATCAACTCAAGACTATGAAGTTGGAATGTCACTATCTGTTACGTACGGACGGCAAGCACGAGCGGCCAATAGAGCATCTGATTGGTCCGTATGCCGGCAAGCAGCCGGCGGGAGATTGGAGGCTCCTGATTGGCCCAGCTTCTGACAGCCGGCTATAAAAGAACTGTCAATGCCTCAGATGACGCTCGCTCTCCAAGGTAGTTAGCTAAGCAGAGAGCGAGTCACTGTTAGCTGTTATTGTTAGCCAATAAATGTTTGAAACGTTTATCCTGCCTCGCCTCCTCCTTAGCCTTTGTTCCGCGAACAGAATAACTGGCGACGAGGATGGGATTACCCTGAGGCGGCAGGTCGAGCGAAGCCACTTTTAGAGCTGAAGCACGGAGCTGAGTCACTGCGACGAGACGTCGCCCATTCTAAAGCCTGACGCTGTCTTCCAGAAGATGTCCACCCTATCTACATTCGCGCCTTTCAACCAGGCAGTGGAGACCTGGGATTCCTTCTTAGATCGATTTAACTGTTTCCTCACCGCAAATGATTATAAAAGCCTGCCAGGGGATAGGAAGTTAGCTGTTTTCCTCAGTGTTTGTGGCCATGAGATGTTCGAGACAGCCAGGGCGCTACTGGCGCCTCGGACTGTCCACGATGTACCCTGGGAGACTTTGTTAGCTATTTTGAAGAGCCATTATGCTCCTCTCCCCTCACGAGTGGCCAGACGTTTTGCGTTTCGGCACCGCATTCAGGCAGAGGGGGAAACTATTAGCCAATATGTGGCAGCGTTAAGGGCGGCCGCATTGTATTGTGATTTTAGAGATTACTTGGAGGATATCCTTTTGGACCAGTTAATATGCGGGGTCAGGGATATCCGATTGCAACGTCGCCTTTTGGCTAAGACGGATATTACGTTGCAAACGGCTATAGATGAGGCTAGAGCCTCTGAATTGTCTGTTCTGTCAGCCACCGAAATAAGGAAAAATCTCAGCCCGCTGGTGTCCCCAAACCCTGCCACGGTTCACCACGAGGAGGCTGAAGTCGTGTCTGACCAGCTGTCAGAGGGCGAGGAAGACGTAAGTCGTCTCCAAGCAATTCGTAAGAAAGGAGGGAGTTCTGAAGGAAATAGAACTCAAGCCCCCTGTGCAGGGTGCGGAGGAAATCATTCCCGTTCTGCATGTAGGTTCAGAAATGCTGACTGCAGGCGATGTGGTAAAAAAGGCCACCTTGCTAGGGTTTGTAAGTCCAGCCAGCTGACTAATAATAATAACAATAATAACCCTAATAATAGTTTTCTTAGACCTAACAGGAATTATCAACCCCGGAATAGGCAGAGTAAGAGTGAGGAAGAATGTTTTACTGTTTACCGGGGTGATTTCCACCCGGAAACAATTATAGGTCGGGCAGAGTCAGGGTTGAGGAAGAAAATTTTCCTCACAGTCCTAATAGAGGGTCAGCCATGCAAAATGGAATTGGACTCTGGGTCGTCAGTGTCGATTATTTCTTGGAGCACTCTTAAACGACTGGTGCCCACGATGTCAAAGAGGCGTTTAGCCTCTTGTACATTCCGGCTTCGCGACTACCAAGGTAATTACATTCCAGTTTTAGGGTCAGGATGTTTTAGGGTTAAATACAAAGGGTTCAGTGGCCGCCTTAATTTAATAGTTGTTAATGGCGTGCTTCCCAGTTTATTGGGATTAGAATGGTTTGACGCTTTAGGGTTATCTATTACCGGTATCCATGCAACTTCCTCTGATGTATTCTCTGACTTGCTCACAGAATTCTCAGACGTATTTAGTGAGGGTCTTGGCAGATATACAGGTACTCCCATCTCCTTCAATTTGGATCCCAAGGTCACCCCAATACGACTTAAGCCACGTAGGGTGCCTTTGGCACTCCGCGCTCAAGTCGATAAGGAAATTGATAGACTTTTAGAGCAAGGGATTCTAGAACAAGTGGATCACGCAAGGTGGGAGACACCAATTGTCACCCCTATAAAATCTGATGGCTCTGTCCGCATCTGCGCGGACTATCGGGCGACCATAAATAGGGCTTTACAGGCTCACCCCTACCCTGTTCCAGTAGTGCACCACCTCCTCCACTCGTTGGGCCGTGGCTCAATTTTCGCTAAGTTGGATATGGCGCAAGCATATCAACAATTGGAGGTGGACTCCGCCACCGCTGATGCCCAGACAATTGTAACCCACCGGGGGGCATTCCGTTGTCGACGATTGCAATTTGGGGTCTGCGTCGCCCCAGGCATTTTCCAATGCTTAATGGAACGGCTGCTGCACGGATTGCCAGGCGTCATTCCTTATTTTGACGACGTTTTCGTCTCCGCCACAACAGAAGCTGACCTCGTCACCCGCCTCCGTGCCGTGTTATCCCGTTTCCGTCAAGCAGGACTCAAACTCAAGCCCAACAAGTGCAAATTGGGAGTGCCGCAGGTGGAGTTCTTGGGCTACCTCATTGATGCTGCCGGCCTGCACCCAACACCTGCAAAGGTGCAAGCCATCCAAAGTGCACCACCTCCCTCCGGCCGAGCTGAACTACAAGCCTTCCTAGGCCTCCTGAACTTTTATAATATATTCTTACATCACAAGGCAACAGTCGCCGAGCCACTTCACCGCCTTCTGGATAAAGCAACACCTTGGACCTGGGGACGCAAGGAGGCCGATGCTTTCCGGGCTGTAAAAAAACTACTCACATCTGACTCCGTTTTGGTGCAGTATGACAGCGAACTCCCATTGACTCTGACATGTGACGCGTCTCCTTACGGGGTGGGGGCCATTCTGAGCCACCAGCTACCTAACGGGACTGAGGCCCCCATCGCATTTTACTCCCGAACTCTCTCTGCCGCTGAACGCAATTACGGGCACATCGACAAGGAGGCATTGGCCATCGTGGCCGGCGTTAAACGTTTTCATGATTATTTATATGGACGTTTTTTTCGCATTTTCACAGATCACAAGCCGCTGTTGGGCATTCTGGCCGGCGATCGCCAGTCCCCGCAGATCCTGTCCCCACGTATGACCCGGTGGATCGTGTTCCTGGCAGCCTATAACTATCATCTTGCCCACCGCCCTGGTAAGGACTTGGGGAATGCTGACGCACTCAGCAGGTGCCCCCTTCCTGTTCCTGTCGTCGACCCTGCTCCTGCCTCCTCAATTCTTCAGATTGACGACCGACAGAGTCCGGTTTCTGCTGCTGACGTCGCGTGGTACACCGCCAAGGACAAGATCTTACACCAGGTCCTAGACTGGGTGAGAAGGGGGTGGCCGCCAGGGCGATTAGATTCTGAGTTCCTTCCATACAAAATCCGACAGCAGGAACTATCCACCTTGTGGGGTTGCCTGTTGTGGGGCACCAGGGTAGTCATTCCCGTAGAACTAAGGCGGCAGGTCCTGGAGACTTTGCATAATGGCCATCCGGGCATGGCCCGGATGAAGGCTTTAGGCCGCAGTTACCTATGGTGGCCTAAGTTAGATGAAGCAATCTCGCACTGGGTCGCAGAGTGCCAGCAGTGCCAGCGCACCAGCTCAGCCCCTCCTAAGGCTCCGGTTAGGGAGTGGGAGTTACCAAAGGCCCCCTGGTCCCGGGTTCACTTGGATTTTGCGGGCCCATTCCACGGCCATACCTTTATGGTCATTGTAGACGCCTATTCTAAGTGGGTTGAGTTGGTGGCAATGGTTTCTACCACAGCAGAGGCAGTAGTCCGGGCACTAAGAAAAGTATTCGCAACCCACGGCCTTCCCGATGTGATTGTAACTGACAATGGGCCACAACTGATGTCAGCCACTTTCCAAACTTATTTAGCACGTCATGGCATTAGGCATGTCACAGTGGCCCCGTTCCATCCGGCCGGAAATGGCCTGGCTGAAAGGGCCGTGCGATTGGCCAAGGAGGCTCTTGTCAAATTAGGGCCTGGGGATTGGCACACTAGAATGACTACCTACTTATTAACGCAGCACGTGACCCCCTGCCCTACGACAAACTGCAGTCCAGCTGAGTTATTGATGGGCCGCCGGTTAAGAACAGATTTGGATCGTTTACACCCTGATTATTGTCCGGAAAAACCCCTGGACTCAAGTGGCGGAGCCCGTGCATTCCGAGAGGGAGAGTGGGTATACGCCCAAAATTATGGGGGGGATCCTCGCTGGTTGCCAGGGCAAATAATTGAGGTTACGGGGCCTCGGTCATACAGAGTTCAGTTGGGGGATGGCCGGACCTGGCGGAGGCATGTGGACCAACTGCGCCGCCGCCGTCTGCCCCCACAAGAGATGATCGCTAGTGAAGCCCTACCTGGGTTGGTCACACCGGGGTCTGCTGGAACCCCGGCTGCAGAGAACAAGTCACTCCCCGAGCCTCTACCCGACGACGAAGGACCCACAGACTCACCCGTTGTTCCCGTACCCATGCTGCCGCACGAGTTGCCATCCGAGGTTGAAACGCAGTCTCCAGGAGTTACTGAAGCGCCAAGTGGTCCTCCCACTCCAGCTGACTCGGGCAGGCTGCGCAGGTCAGAAAGGAACAGGAGGCGCCCGGCTTACCTCGCAGATTATGCTTCTGCCATCCGGGAAGAAAGGGGTGTTACGTACGGACGGCAAGCACGAGCGGCCAATAGAGCATCTGATTGGTCCGTATGCCGGCAAGCAGCCGGCGGGAGATTGGGGGCTCCTGATTGGCCCAGCTTCTGACAGCCGGCTATAAAAGAACTGTCAATGCCTCAGATGACGCTCGCTCTCCAAGGTAGTTAGCTAAGCAGAGAGCGAGTCACTGTTAGCTGTTATTGTTAGCCAATAAATGTTTGAAACGTTTATCCTGCCTCGCCTCCTCCTTAGCCTTTGTTCCGCGAACAGAATACTATCGTTCCATTATAAAAATATTGTTTTGTTTGTTGTGCCCCATGGTGATTAAATACAGCTGTTCATGAAATGATAGATACCCAAAATTTGGTATATAATTCAGAATCACATTTACATTTTAAATCATTCTACTTTCCTCAAAACTGTATTAACAAACACCTAAATATTAATGCAAAATGCAGCAATAGTGAGATATGCCCATATCATAGATTAACTATTCCCTCCATTATTTCACACTTCCTCCAAGAGGCTGATAATTAACCCTTTCTAAACATTCTCTATGGCAGGGATGTCAAACTCAAGGCCCGGGGGCTAGAACCGGCCTGCGGAGTGCTTAGATCTGGCCCGCAGGGTTGCCCTGGAAACAGTGAAGGACTGGCCCACGGTGCCTCTGCCAGCAAAAATGGAGCTTGGGAGAACCACGTGTGGCCCTCCCAAGCTCTGTTTTCACTGGCAGAGGGTTTCAGGAGTTTGTCACAGCCTAAAATGGAGCTTGGGAGCCTGTTTTCTCTGGCAGAGCACTTGGGCCACCACAGGCACCCCCAATATGGGTGACATCCAGTGGTGGGTTGCCCCCAGTTCGGACTGGTTCACAAGAACCGGTAGGAAAACCGGTGTGAGGTCCCGCCCACTGGCCCAGATGTCGTCATCGGCGATCTGCGCATGCACAGAAGCGATCCCATTGCGAACCAGTAGTAAAGGTAAGTAGAACCCACCCCTGGTGACATCAAGCTGGCCATGCCCACCCCGGCCCTCTGAGGTCAAACACAACCCTGATGTGGCCCTCAATGAAATCGAGTTTGACACCGCTGCTCTATGGTATCCAATCCAACATGAAAAAATGATTTCATCCTAAAATCATAAAAAAACACATTAATAGTCTTTAAGACTATTATGAGGTAATATGAGGTATTCTAATTCTTTATTCCACAACTCATAACCAGTATCCACTAATTCCTTTGTTTTATGTGTCCATATGCATGTGAGTATATAAACTCTACACATTGAAGAAAATCACACTATAAACTTCTGTACAGTTAGTAGGAGTTTTAGGTGCTGCTAATATTTCTAGAGCCAATTGAGAATCAAAAGATGGGTTATTGATATTACTATTATATTACACTTAGAGACAATCCAAATTCCTTTGACTGAAGCCCACAATTCATAAAGTGTCCGTAGTTCCCCATCTCCATCGCAGTGGGATGGGGAAAATATCTCTTTTGAAAACCTGAAGAAATATTTACTGTCCGTTGGGACTATGCTGAGCCAGACTGGCCAACCATTTCCTTTGGAATGAGGCAACTTCCTATATTAAGAATTGTGGCAGTAGTAATACAAAGGTATAAAAATTAAGACGTAATGGTAAGGATTATAGACATACATTCAGAACTTTACTTGAGACTGATCTTTCAAGGCTTTAGACTGATCTCTCAAGCATAAAAAGAGAACATTTGGGAGCAGCAGGGTAGAAGTTAAGCTAATGAAATGGGTTGTGTTCTACAGTATGCTAATGCATGCACACACACTCAAACTAATTAAGGTTAAAATTAACCTAGCATAGCATATTGTGCACCACATGCTTTGACTATTCAGCCTGCGTGTGTGTGTTTTCTCAGGAGTTGGCATCCATTGGGGTGGGAATTGGGTAGGTTGATGAGGCTGAGCAAATTTCTCAAAATAATCCTGAAAAGTCCATGAGAATAATTTGAACCTGTTCCTAGTCCAGAGGTCCAGATTGACATATCACAACTCATTTAATTCCTTCAATTTGTTTTTCTTGCTGTGAGTGAAACCATTTTGATGTTCTTCTTTAGACTTCAGAATGTCTAAAACAGTTTCTCAACCTTGGCAACTTTAAGATGTGTGGACTTCAACTGCTAGTTGAGGAATTCTGGGGAATAGAATAGAATAGAATAGAATAGAATAGAATAGAATAGAATAGAATAGAATAGAATAGAATTCTTTATTGACCAAGTGTGATTGGACACACAAAGAATTTGTCTTGGTGCATACATACGTGTACATAAAAGAAAAGATACGTTCATCAAGAATCAAAAGGTACAACACTGAATGATAGTCATAGGGTTGAAGTTCATCTCCTCTTAAAGTTGTCAAGGATGAGAAATAATGGTCTAAAATCAGGCTTGCTTATTAAATAATTTGCTATGTTTACCAGATAAACAGCACATTAGAACAAAGTCGTGATTTACTGAAAGTAAATTCTGCCTTGATTACAACATTATAATTGCTACACAGCTGAATAAAAGAACTTAAATAGTTATAGAAAGCTAGTGCTGCAGAAAGTGAAAATACAAAATACAAAATATTTGGTCTATTTCCTTTCTTTGGAAAGAGTTATAGTTTGTATAAACTGTTCAATATCTGTAATAATTTGATGGTACCATGGGCTAAAATTGGAAACTGCAATGTATTCTAAGCACAAAATTCAATACAAGTTTGCTATTGGTAACAGTCAAAGGAATTGTAGCAGAAAGTAACTACAATCTCTACTGTAAGCCATGTCAAATCTCCACTATTTTATGGCTCTTAATTACTGAGTCTAGCCAGTGTAAACTCTGTAGGAATTGCAGTCATAAATTAGAAAGTTTACAAACCATTTCAACGTGTGAAAACCACCAACCTTGGAACAGTCCTGCAATTAATATATTATTTTAAGCAAATCTATTTAGAGCAGGGACTGACAATTTTGCCTTGCTAAAGGCTACAATTGACCTTAAAATTACATGTTGAAAGCTGCACTCCAAATGTAAACTGAAGCTAAACATAACTTGGGTTTAATATAGTTAGTGAAACACTATTAATATAGTCACTTGTCATGCCTTTTTTTTGCTATTCTTATTGTAAAAAATATGTTACAGATTTTAAAAAAAGACTTATGAAGCTGCTTGAAAGGCTTTGGTGATGCATTTTAAAAAAATGCTTATTTCTGAATTTAGATAGGTCTACCAAATCTAGGTTGAAGAAAATCTGAAATTCATAATGACCTGGCAGCAAAAGGATATGGAAAACTCTTTTAATTATTTGCTTTCATGTAGTGGCTGTTCAGATTTTTGCAATACAAATGCAATGTAGGTCTTTTTTAGAATGATATTATTTCATAGTAATAAGCACTGGAAAGACTCCTAATTCAAGAAAGGTCAGAGACTCCAGCTAAGCAAGCAAGGATAAACATCCAAAAATAGCCCTATACAATTGAGTACTATTTTCAGAAGTCTCTGCAAGTCTCTACACTATTTAAAAGGCCTATTAAAATCATTCAACCAGGGCTAGACTATTTGCTTACTCAAACAGATCATTGTAAGGAAACCTAGCCCCTACTGCGTGTTCTTCAGATCTAAGCAACTTTCTCCATCTGTTTAGATTTGGATTGGATCGCTTCACTGGTAAGTTGTACCAAGTGCAGGATGGCAGCCCAAATATCAGACTGTTTTTCATCTAGAATAGGGGTGTCAAACTCGATTTCATTGAGGGCCACATCAGGGTTGTGTTTGACCTTGTGGGGCTGGGGTGGGAAGGGCCAGCTTGATGTCAGTTGTGTTGGGGTGCCTATGGCGGCCTGAGCACTCTGCCAGCGAAAATGGGCTCCTGAGCTCTGTTTTCGGCTGTGACGCCTTCCTCAACCCTCTGCCAGTGAAAACAGAGCTCTGGAGGGCCGTGGCCCTCCCAAGTTCCATTTTCACTGGCAGAGACACTGCAGGCCAATCCTTCACTATTTCCAGTGTGGCCCCATGGACCAGATCTAAGCACCCTGCAAGCCAGATCCAGCCCCAGGCCTTGAGTTTGACACCCTTGATCTAGAACAAGGGAAGCAAAAAATGTGACTTTTGTGTCCTTTGGTATCTTTCAGAATGCACAGGATGTGCGGCAGCAGATCAAAAAGCCAATGCAATCCTAAATTACATTAACAGAGGGATTGACTCAAGATCATGTGAGGTACTAGTACTGCACTATAAAGATTTAGTAAGGCCACATCTAGAATACTTTATCCATTTCTGGTCACTACACTATTAAAAATATGTTGGGACTCTAGAAAGAGTGCAGAGAAGAGCAACAAAGATAATTAGGAGCCTGGAGGCTAAAACATATGAAGAACGGTGCCAAGAACTGGGCATGGTTAGTCTAGTGAAGAGAAGAACTAGGGGTGACATGATAGTAGTGTTACAATATTTGAGGGGCTGTCACAGAGAGGAGGGGAACAATTCATTTTCCAAAGCACCCAAAGACCAGACAAGGAACAATGGATGGAAACTGAACAAGGAGAGATTTAACTTAGAAATAAGGAGACATTTTCTGACAGTAGCAACAATCAACCAATGGAACAGCTTGCCCTCAGAAGTTGTGGGTGCTTTATCACTGGGGGCTTTCAAGAAGAGACTGAACAGCTACTTCTGAACAGAACAGACTGAAATTGTATAGGGTCTCCTGCTCAAGCAGGAGGTTGGACTAGATGACGTACAAAGTCCCTTCCAACTGGGGAAGTAATTAAAAAAAATCTAGACTGTGCAGAAATGAACAGATTAACTTTGATGATTAAAGAGAGAGAGGATACGGATTATTATAAGATATGGAGGAAATTTTATGATTGGTACGAAAAGAGATATAGATAAAGACTGATAATTAAATAGGAGAATGTTATATTAAATGTATTGCAATTTGGGGGAACTACTGCAATAGAGAAATGGAAATTATTAAGGAAGAAATGAAGATAGGAGGAGTAACAAAAAGAAGAAGTCATGGAAGAAACACCGAGAAGACACACGGAAGGATTGATGTATTATGTGTTTGTTTGTTTTTAAAAATAAAAAAAAAACTTTTTATAAAATAAAGTCTCTTCCAACTCTATTGTTCTGTTAATTTTGTTTTGTTTGTATGGAGAAAGAGAGAAGGGGTAACATTTGGCACCTTAAACTTTTCTTCCCGTGCCTTCTGAAAACTCTGAAGAGCCACTAGTTTCACTCACTCTTGGAACATGTCATTGACATTTCACCTACAGCAATTAACCAGTAGAACAGCTTCCCTTCCCTTCCAGCTCTATTCTGATTATTATTATAGCTTTAGTCAGCTTTCAAACTAATGGAAGTTGCCCCTCTGCTCCACAAAGGTGCTAGAAGAATGCTTCAATCCATTTGTAATATGTTATATGTATTTCAGTTATCTCACAAGTGTATCATCTCAGCAGGGATACAGCTGACTGGGCATGGCCTTCTTAGTAAAGAATTATTTTCCACTTGCAGAAAAAAAGCAATTTCATGTTGTGTATTATGAAGTGATATTTTTACAGATACGTTATGGCAAGAGAAGTGTATCAGATCAATAAATGCACCAGCAGCTTATGGAATCGTCAAACAGATTTTTGAAGGAGTTGTAATCTTTATTGAAACCGGTGGCAATGGCGTTAGAATGGGAGGAAGGAAAATGTTTCAATTTTTGTATAGAAACATAGCAAACCCAGTAATAAGAATTCCGTATGAGGAACAGATTACAATTTAAATGCTGAATCTACTGGGCTACTGACAACATAGAAGCATCAACAACCTTATAATGGCCCTCCAACTACTGAATTTCTCATCAGCAGGACATTTTGAGATAGAATCTACAGCAGTTTCTCAGCCTTAGCAATTTTAAGCTATACAAACTTCAACTCCCAGAATTCCCCAGCTTAATGTTCCCAGGGTTGAGAAACATTGATGTATATAGTAAATGATAAAAGCTCTATAACATTCTAAAAATGCCAGCAGATTTGTCATAATTTCCATGGCTCCTGTAGTTTAAATATGCTGAACGACAAGTGCAAATTCAATAAAATTTCCTTCCCAGCGGAGGTGCTGCCCGTCTTGAATTTATGCCTGACATGAAATTGCAGAAAGCATTTAAGCCTGAAGGATACTTCCAATCCTTCTTACCTTCGGCAAAAAAAAATTCCCTGGATGTTTTAAAATCCCTTTGCAAATTTGCTCCAGATTTCAATTTCTGTTTGTCTTATACACAGACGTATATAATCTACGTGTAATGTGTAACAATGGGAGAAGAGCAATTGCAGTTTTCTGTACAGTTTATTAGTCTTCAAACTTGGCCATGTTGTACAAAACTGGAAACTGGGACACAGAAGCTGCAATATGTAATGCAGCATTGGCACAGGTCAGAGAAAATTTTAGCTCCTGGTGATAGGAACAAAAGGAGAGTCTTCCTCAGTCATCAAATCTATTGGCCATCTTTTTCCTACCACAAAGCAAATGCTTTTGGAATGTCCATAAATAGGACACAGGCTGGAGTCTTGTCTGATTCTTAGTCCACAGCATAAAAGCATTATGATGGTATAAAACGTATAGCAGAGGCATAAGGAAGCATATTATGTTTGCTCCGGAGTGACTAGTTATATATAGAAGGCACATTTTAACAATGAACAATGAAATAGTGCTCTAGTCCTAGATCAGGGGTGTCAAACTCAAGGCCCGCAGGACCACCCTTGAAATAGCAAAGGACCGGCCAGCGGTGCCTCTGCCAATGAAAATGGAGCTCAGGAGGGCTGTGCACAGCCCTCCCAGGTTACATTTTTGCTGACAGGCTACAGGAGGATCCCCCAACCCCGCCAGGGCCACCACAGGTGCCCCCACCATGAGAGATGAGCTGGCCACACCAGGGGTGGGTTCCACTTACCTTTACTACCAGTTCACAATGGGCGCACGTGCACGCTCACTTTGGTCGTGCGCACTTCTGCTCATGTGCAGAAGCTTCTGTGCATGTGCAAATCACCCATGATAATGTCGTGATGGGGGAGACCGGACCAAACTGGGAGCAACCCACCAGTGGGCCACACCCACCCCGGCCCCCCTGAGGTCAAATACAACCCTGTTGCAGCCCTCGATGAAATAGAGTTTGACACCCCTGTCCTAGACAGGTCAACTGAGATGATGTACAGAACACATCTGAGTAAGGTTCTCACTTTTGAAATGCCATCAAGATCTGTGTGTTCCAGGAAGTCCTTGCAGATTGAAGGAAGGTGGCCCTCCTTCAGTGATCATTTATATGACTGATGGTTTATGTGGTGCATCAATATGTATTATTTGTCAACCCCGAAGATGATCTGGCTGAAGCCATTTTGTGGCTTCAGTGCTGCCCCACTGGAGCGAGGGATAGGGAAGAGGGATTAGAGATAGCTGGGGTGGTGTAGTCATAATAAAATATTCTCCTGGGAACCAAGGATGTTCTCACACCTGGCCGGATGAAGGAGTGATGTCACCAGACCAGTGGATGCTGCCATGATTGAGCCATATGACTGATTGTTTGGGGTTGAGAGGATAACTTTTACTTTTAATTAGGTGAAAACCAAGGGAATTTTCAGAGTTGGTTTTCACCAGATATGTGCCAATATATTTCCAATAAAGGTATTCTTTGAGAAATCCAACTGCCTCAGAGCTTTGTTTGCAATGGATCTATTACTTGGAACCCTGACATTATTATTATCTATATTTTGTATTGTTTTAATTTCTGTTATGATTATTTTGCCAATAGTCCACTACTATTGAAAGTAGTAATAGCTAAACAATGAAATAAATAATCTGTTCCTCTCTTTTTTTCTCAAAATTGCAGACTATAGGTATCAGGAGCACTACTCAGGTGACCCTGAGAGGACACAGATAAACCTCCAAGTGCTTCAACGACCCTCTAAAAGGATGCAAATGACCAGCTGACTGCAAGGAATATAAATCCTTCCATTCCCCACTATTCTGTCAGAGCTGAAGAAGCTTCTTGGAAGAGAAGCAAAATGTCTTCAAAGAAAAAACAAGAAAGTCCTGAAAAAGCACATTTGGGACAACCATGACCTGGATGACTGAGAATCTCTATAGACTTGTGTCACTTATATACTGTACTAGCTGGATGCCCATGCTTCACTACAAAAGGGGCCTGAGTGGCGCAGTAGACTAAGGCACTGATTAACATTCAGCTGCCTGCAATTACTGCAAGTTCTAATCTCACCAGGTTCAAGGCTGACTCAGCCTTCCATCCTTTCTAAGGTAGGTGAAATGAGGACCAAGATTGTGGGGGCAATAAGCTGACTTTGTATAAATATACAAAAGTATGAAGGCTATTGCTTAACACATTGTAAGCCGCCCTGAGTCTCCGGAGAAGGGCGGCATATAAATCAAATTTAAAAAAAAATATCTATGTGATCGGGCGTGATAAATTGATACTTAAAAGCCTGAAATGTAATGTAGAATGTGTAACACCGTAGCATCAGAGCGTGTTAATATAAGGCAACTGGCACTTGGAACAGAGTGGAAGGGGGAGTGGAATATCCCAGCCCGCAGGCCGGATAAGTCATGTGCTGGCCATGCCCACGACTGGTTTAGTGAAGGGGTAGCAGCAGAGTGTGTTAATAAAAGGCAACTGGCAGTTGGAACAGAGCTCAACAGTTCAGGTGGAGAGGGGAAGTAGAATGTCTAACTCCTTAGCATCAGAGTGTGTGGATATAATACTGCATATGAAATACTAATGATCTGATGGTCATTTCAGAAAATTCTTTTTTACCTAGAAGCACCTAGAAGCCAAGAGAAACATACGTGCCAAATTTCAAGTTTGTAGGCTTTACAGTTCTGGAGATTTCGTGATGAGTGAGTGGTATTTGGCTTTTATATATAGAGATAATGTTTGGACATTAGACTACACCAGAGGGAGAATGGTAAGAGTACAAGTGAAGAAGATTCTGGGTAAGTCCTTAATAGAATTTTCACAAAAGAATTGAATGAGAAAGCATTTGTCTTATATCAGAATTTTCCCATTTCCTCAACAATATTGCTCTTGAAATGGAATCAAATGCCAATTTAAAATCTACAAAGCGTACGTATGAGGTCTTTCCTTCATGGCTGTATTTTTCAGTTAAATGTCATAAAACCAGCAATGGTAGCGTGCCTAGAATGAAAACCTGCTTGTTTATTACCTAACATAGATTCTTCCTTCATTTGTTCCTGCAATTTTTAATTTAGATGGCATGGCTAGAGTTTATTAATTATGCTTAAAAGGTTATACAGATGTTTGCTAAAATAGAATTGGGGTGATGGTTACCAATGGACATATAGGCCTATTCATGAATCTCAACTGCTTGTCAAGACACTTTAGCAGTGAATGTGTAGAATTTGAAATGTGTGCTCATATGCTACGGCGATATTTGCAATCCAGATAGAACTGTAAACCATTTTAGCTGAATATGCCTACATTGTTCACATACTCACCTCACAGAACTACTAATGAATGTGACAAATTGTTTCTACAAGTAGTCCTTCCTTATTGATGGTAACCAGACTTTCCATCACTTTATACATCATGTGACTTAAAATGCCAGTTCCAGTTACCATATTATCCTTCTCATCTTTCCCATTACTTTCTCCTATCAGTTATCTTAAGATTATATCATTTTGTGTTTGTTATGTACACTGAGAGCTTATGCACAAATTCTTTATGTGTCCAATCACAGTTGGCTAATAAAGAATTTTCTATAGCCATTCTATATCATTAAGTGTTTTCTCCAGTGGGACCAGTCTATCAGGGCAACTTGGTCTATCCAAATATGGAACAGAGCATACTGCTTCCGCTTCCACCTTTCAGCCCCTATCCAGCAGCCTTTGCAGGCAGTCGCCTTTGTGACAAACTATCCCATGTTAAATTTAAATTTATCGACAAATTTCATACCAGCTCCCTTTATTTCTTTGTCTTTAAATTTAACATATTCTATATCATTGTTAAGCAAATCACCATAGGTCATTAAGCAAGGACCTCACGTGATTGTGATTTCAGATTCTTTGTTGGCTTCCCCATTGACTTTGCTTGTGGGGAGCCTGCAAGGAAAGTCACAACCATGTGATCGCAAGACCCTGATAGGGTCAGAAATTGTGGCCCATTGCCAAGCATCCAGATCATAATCATGCACCCACAGGGGTGTTGCAACAGCCAAAACTTTTGAGGACTCGTCATAAGTACCCTGTTTCCCCCAAAATAAGACATCCCTTGATAATAAGCCCTATCGGGCTTTTGAGCACATGGCAATAAGGCCAAGCGCTTATTTCAGGGTTCAAAAAAATATAAGACAGGGTCTTATTTTCGGGGAAACACAGTATCAATTTCCTCACAAGTCTGAATGGTCACTGAGGGAATGGATGTTAAAACAAGGACCATCTGTATTTGGATAGTTTCTGCTACAATAACTATGTTCATCTTGTTTCTTCAACAATTACTGTAAACATCAACTGAATCAGCAAACTTGCTATCTTCCTGTCTGAATGCTTTTATTTGACTGATATTAAAAAAAATGTTAGAACACATATCGGAAAATAACTGTTTTCCAGGGCTACCAGTCAATTGAGGAGCCTATCCTATTTATTGCACTGGTTAGAGGTTTAATTTTAAGTCACTTACAATTTAAATATGTTAAATTAACCCTGTTTTTTTTTAAAAAGAAAAAGAAAATGAATGGCAATGACACTTCAAAGGAATTTCTCCTTACAGATTTCCCAACTAATTATTACAGGGTTTATCAGATGAAAGATGTTTTAGAACTGTTTCATTAGGCAACGCTGATATTTCTATCAGCCACTGGGTTTCTTATTTGCATTAGGAAAACTTTCATTTTGTTTCCCATTGGGCTAAAACTTGGTAGACAAGAATTACTGATAGTTCAAAACAAAATAGATAATAAGAACAACAACCCTCAGGATGAATGAGAACAGATGTTCACCATATTGTTGGGTTGGCCTTTAAGGTGTGATTGTTTTACCCAATTCAGTGACAATAAGACAACAAACTCAGCTCTCAATGTGATAGAAGTTATATACTGTTTCTCACATTCTGCAGAAGTCCATGTAATGTATGCATTGAGTAGTAGCCCTGGGCCTTTCTTGGCCATAGATTCTTCTTTGTGTATCAAGAACACTGCAAGTAGCCACCAATTGTTTTGTATCCTGAGAAATGCAATGAATCGGTACAAGATACTCTCTGTATGTATGGGTCTAGTTCACACAAGAGATTAAAAAATGGTGGGAAAGGGGGCACATATCGAAGGCTCATTAGCTACCCCACCGTACAAATATATGCACAAACGACATGTTCCATGTGAACCAGCTCTGCAAATAATGATCAATGTGATTTTTACTGTTTATGTGTGCACAGTGAAATTGAAAAGATTGCACATCCAAAATCATGTTTTCATTGGGGAAAAAAAGAAAAAAATGGTAAAAGTTTTGCAATTAGGTTTTTTAGAACACCTGCACACTGGCCACGTGAATATTGCTATATGCTTGTGGCAAAAAAAACCCATAATTTTTTGAGCTGTACAAAAACTCATTGCTTTGCCTATAATAATTTGAAATGTTCATAAAGGTAGCATGGACAAGATCAGACATTAACTAAACTCTTATGCACTTACAGGGGGGAAAAATGTCTTCCCAAGAATTTAAGAGAGACGTATTCATTGAATTCACCAGGAATGTTTTCTCTAAAAGCTCCTTCATCTAAAGCAGGGGTCTCCAACCTTGGCAACTTTAAGCCTGGCGGACTTCAACTCCTCAGTTGTCTGGGGAATTCTGGGAGTTGAAGTCCGCCAGGCTTAAAGTTGCCAAGGTTGGAGACCCCTGATCTAAAGGAATAAAACCTGTTCAGAGACATGCTGTTACACCGACAATTAATAAAATAATTTAAAGACATATATATATTATGTCAACAAAACAGGAAGGTGTTCTTTCTGTAATGTTTTGGGTCCCATACATCTTTTGCATAAAGAGAAAATATATTATGGCTGACCTTTCCGTCTTGTTTATTAAATTTCAAGCAACTAATTCCTATGGTGTATTAAAATGCAAATATTTCAGTAATTCCCTTTCTGTAGGATCCCACTTTTTAAAAAGAAGTAAATGCCTTTCTGTAGTTATCACACATTTAGAAATATAGATATACAATAGTAAAATGATCAAATTCAAATCTTTAATATAAAAATAGCAGCACAAAACTCCTTTTCAAAGTATGTTTATTGTGAACAATCAAAATTTCGGTTCAATTATCGCCTGCATTGTATCAACATATCTCCCTACTTTTGGGATATATATATATCTCCCAATATACATATATATATATATTGGGAATATATATATATATATATATTCATAAACTTTTGTGATAAGAAATACTAAGTAAGAAAAAAGTATTCAAAGGGTTAACTTGTTCAGGAAAAAAAAGAAATGTTTTTTACACTATGTCTTCTTCAGTTCAAAATCCAGCTTTGAGACTGAGGAAGGCTCCCAAAACACAAGAAGTAATTAAGAGGTCCTTTCAACCAGTAGCAGTTTGATTACCAATGACTCGGAGGATCTCTTTATGGATGCTTGGCTCTTGAGTGTTTATGCTTGTATCGCCTACTTGGCCATCTTCATAGCTAAACAAAAAGAGAAAGTATATAGAAAAAAGCATTTAATATTTTGAACCCATCCAAAGTATGATAGACAAATTCAAATTTCATCCTTTCTGCATGTAGCTTTTATTTTTGTTATCTTCTATTAGCGAAAAAAGAGAAGATGTAACGTCTGATTTCTACTTGTAACTATTGACGAAACTGGAAAACAGAGAAGCAAGGTATTATTACATCACAAATGCTTGTTACTTTGCTAAAGAATGTTGCAGTAGAGTCTGCAGGTTTTATCAGGATACCATAAAGAAGCGGATTGAAGGGAGAAATTATCAGCAGTTATCCCAAAGGCTGTTCCAATGATTCTTGCCTTGATAATGAAGCAATGCTGGAGTAAGAGTTCTAGTATGAATGGGGTACCTTTATAGACTTATAGTTTTCTATCATTCTGATCAATGTTACTGGGGATATTTCCCAGGTTTCTCTCTCTTGCTTCTTGGCCAGTATGATTCTATTGAGATCTTTGATTGCCCTTGGTCTTAACCAGGAAGATAGAAGAAGATTAGAGTAACAACATTTTAACAGCATATGATGATAAACTTTTTTCTCCCTAAAGAGAAATATTAATCTATCTCTGGACTAATAGGAGCGAGGTTACTCAAATGGTTAGGATACTGGGTTGACAAATGTTCAAGATCCAAGTACTACCATATGGCAGGGTGAACATGTAATTGCAAGTAGATTGTTAGTTATCACTTCAGTGGGCACATTAATGGGGACCTGAAAGGAGCCCCAACTGGGCATCCCCCGGGGAATGGAGATGTCACTGGCTAATCCTTTTAATCTGGAAGAGCCTTAGTTGGTTCTGCAATGAACACAAGCAAGCGACTGGACTAAGCACTCCTAATTGACAATATTCTACGTACATTATTGTAAATATATGGATTTTTAATGTTTTGGTCCTGGGGCACTTCTTTTACAATGTATTAAACTTCCAAGGAACTTGTGCAAAATGCAGAGAATTGATACTGTAGTTGTTGCAGTTCTAATTGTTACTGTCTTGTTATTTTAGTTCCAACTGGGTTCTAATGGTCCATATTTTGCCTCATTTCCATATTCACCGAAAAATATTCTGTATTTAATATTGCCAAGAAAGATCATTAGTGGCAGCTATGTCAATTAAAAATTATTGAAAAGTTTCTGAAATAATTGAGTCTTCTGAGAAAGTTTAAGTTAAATTAAAAGTATGGAGGGACTGGAAGATTCCTAGCAGAGGTATACATCAAATTTAGATGCACTCTTGAGATCTTGTATCACCATTAGCATTTTTAATCCTACCATAAATCTGAGAGTTCAGAGCAGCTTGCACAAGCATATCCTTAGTACAGTAACCTTGCAAAATATGTTAGCACAGAGAGAGAGGATGACAGAGCAACTGAGGTTCATATTTAAATGAGAACATGAAGCGGGAACCCCTTGATCCAAGTCAGTATCTTAATCATTAAAAGTTACAAGTAATTTCATTCTTTTAAAGAATCAAAATATAAAGGAGAACCTAACTAATATTTTTTGTATCATTTTCCATTCAATTGGACTTCAATTCAATACATGGAAATTTCTCTTATTTTGTAGTTATAGTTATTTGGTGTTTTCCTGGGAATGGGAGAGACTCAAATTTCAGATTGGACACTTGCTCAGTCAAACCAGAAGCATCTCTTTAGGTTAATTTTTTCTAAATACACAATTGGCTCAATGAAAAATTTGGCTAGGGTTGTTTTTTTTTTGGTAGACAAAAAAGTTTTTTAAATGGAAGGCACTGTGGCTAGATGTTAAGAGTATAATGAAAACCAGATAGCATTCTGCATGCTTTAGCATAAAAAATAAACTTCAATTCAGTAAAAATAAATTCAGCTGAAAGACCGCAGTACGTACACAAAGAAGAATCTCGTACACACATGATCAGTGTTGGGAACTACCCATATCTCCCCATGTTTGTGCAGATCCGGTGAAGTTATCACTAAAAGAAAGAGAGAGATTTGGGGGAATGGTTAATATTTGATGATTTGATGCACTCAACATAAAATATGAGATCTGATTATCAGAATCTGACATTCATTGACTTTATTAATTGCAGCCAAGACTCTTATGGGTGAATGTCAACTTGTAAACATCAACATTAAAGGCCAATGTAATTTGTCACTAGCTTAATTACATCATGTAAAAAGCCCGCCTGGTGTAATGGTTAACGCACCAGACTGAAAACTGGAAAACAATAAGTTCTAAGTTCATTTGAGGAACAAAGCTAGCTGGGTCACCTTGGGCCAGTCACTCTCTGTCAACCCTAGGAATAAGGCTATGACAAACCACTTCTAAAATCTTGCCAAGAAAACTGCAGGGTATTTGTCCAGGCAGTCACAAGGACTCTACACTGACTCCAAAGCAATAATAATAGCAACCATGGCAATACCTAACAGACCTGAATTAATCTCAAAAAAGCTAAGCAGGAACAGAACTGGTCATTGCTCTGTTCAGAGACCACTAGGAAATGCGACAGCAACAGACTAGGCTGGGAAGTTGAAAAAAGAAAGGAGTGATAAACCACTATTGATTAAAAAACAACTATAAAGAAATATTTAGATAATCCATAGGAGTTGATTTGAGGAAGTTGTTATTATTAATGCTACATAGCAGAATGAAAATAATTAACCAGATGACAAAAAGGACCTAATTCTACATGGTTGCAAATTTTTAATTGTCTCAAAATATCAATGGGTCTATATAGTTTCAGAGAAAATCATTGGAATTAAAAATAGGAAGGATACTCTGCAGCATGCCAGCCGTCCAGTTATTATTTTTAATTAAATAAACTGCAACAAATGAGGACAGGCAGATGGCATGGAAGAAATCAAGGATTAATGTTTCCGTTAATGCTCAGATGTACCATGCTGGAGACCTCAAAACTAACAACTGGATAGGTTACTGAATACAGTATTTCCCGTGAAATAATAAAATCTTTAACGTAAGTCTTATCCAATGATTAAAATAGCATGAAGAAAGTAATTAAAATTAATCTGTTACAGAATCATAGATCTGGAAGGGTCCACTGCAGAATCAGAGAGCTGGAAGGGCCACAGCTCAGTCCAAGAATTGAAATCAAAGCTTCCCAGGATTCTGCTTGAAGAAACGGAGGCAAGACTCTGGGGAATTTGCTGTTATGAAGGGTTTTTTTCTTTTTTTAAAAAAGACTTTCAATTAGTATCTGCTTTCTTGTATTTAAATCTTTTATTCCATGTCCTAAGGTGATCAAATCAGTCAGCAGATCAACCCTGACTGCTCTTTAGAACGCCAGATCCTGAAAATGAAACTGAAATACTTTGGCGATCTAATGAGAAGGAAGAACTCACTGGAGAAGAGCCTAATGCTGGGAACGATTGAGGGCAAAAGAATAAGGGGACCACAGAGAATGAGGTGGCTGGGCGGAGTCACCGAAGCAGTCGGTGTGAGCTTAAATGGTCGCCATTTAAGGAGGACAGGAAAGCCTGGAGGAAAGTTGTCCATGGGGTCGCGATGGGTCAGACACGACTTTGCAACTAACACAGTGATGGCTAACCTTTTTGCCATCGCGTGCCAAAAGTGGGGGGAGTGTGGGGGGGTCGCTCACGCGAGGGCCCACACCCATAATTCTATGCGCCCCACCCCCGAGCATGAGTGTGCGACCCCCCCGGGCTCTCCCCACTTTTGGCATGTGATGGCAAGGTAGACCTGTTTTTCGCTCTCCCCAGGCTCCAGAGCCTTTCTAGGAGGCTAGGGAGTGCAAAAATGGCCTTCCCCACTCCCCCGGAGGCTCTCTGGAGGCCGGGAACAGCCTTTTGCCTGACTTCCGGTGGGCCCAAAAGGCCCAAAAATCAGATGACCGGTGCACGCATACACGCCGGAGCTGAGCTCGTGTGCCCACTGATATGGCTCCGCGTGCCACCTGTGGCACTCGTGCCATAGGTTCACCATCACGGAACTAACAACAACAATTCCATGTCCTGCATTCTGAAATGGAATGCCCTCGACTTACGGCTGGTCAGTTACAGTAGACCCTACCCCCAAAAAGCTATTTACAACCCAATATTGCAATGTCCCCCTGCTGCCCTGTGGTCACTTCGGGCACTTGGTAAAGATGACAATTAGCTCATGATTATAGCTATCTGCAGCATCTCAAAGTTGCATGACCACAATTTTCAATGTTTTATGCTAGTTTCTGAGATTGATGTCCAGTTTCCAGCAAAAAATGTCCATTGGGTATAAGGACTTTGCTTAATGACCATGGGGTTTGCTTAATGACCAATGCAAAAAATGTCATAAAGTTAGGTCCAGTTGCAGTTTAATGACTGCAACAACCATAATTCTGGGCTCAACTGCAGTTGTAACATGAGGACTTCCTGTATTATTTATTTATTTATATTTATATTTATATTTATTTATAATTATCAATTTCTATGAATCCTTAAAAGCGTGGTGGGCAGAACTGGGCAAAATATTGAGGCAATATATTAAAAGAAAGCAATAACTTGTTAAAGAGTACATTAATAATGTACTTATGAGCCCTTTTTGATATTGCACCTGACCTTCCTGGTTAGATCAAACATTGCTGTAAACATTTCCCTAATTCTACTTCTATTTTCTGTCCTGAATTTTCCTTTCTTCTTTTCATGGTATGTAGGATGTAGCAGATATACCGAAACACAAGTATAAATAAAAGATTGTAAACCTCGAATAAGTTATACATAAAAATACAATCAACTAAAATAAAAAAATATGTGTTTTAAAACAAGTAAATTAAAATCAGCAAAATCAATAAATCAACAATCAACTTTTTATGTAATTCAAGATAACTGCAAGGAAATCAAATAGAATTCAGCTCCCCCCCCCCCGAAATGCTTACCTTCACATAAGGCTATGCATTTTAAGTTTCGGCTTTGCAAAAATTGGGACTGCTGCCCCTTTTTTTGTAACTGTGAAAGAAAAGAAATATTGGAAGTGTTATATGAAATATTTTAAAAATACTTTGGTTCATGAATTATTCTTGCCAGTAATACTGATATAATCTCTGTAGTCAAAACCACAATCATTTGTTATATTAGTCATAACTGTCCATTCAGGATCTTGATCCAATAATACAGGTAATTTCTGCAGACATTATGAAGCCTGAATAGTTTCCTTTAAGGAATGATTTTTCATCTGATGGGCCAGTGAAAGCTTCTGAAATGAGATTGTATCTGCTAGGAACATTTTATATGTATGTAAATAAAATTCCTTTCTCATGTCCTTTACCAGAGGCCTGGGAATTTGGGAGTTCTGCAGGATATCTTAGCTATTCCTAGTACTGCATTCTTCTGGATGTTCTGGTGTTATTCCTGGGATCTGTTGGATCCAGTCTTCCAGTTTAGGAGTCAAAGCCCTGAGAATTCATACCACCACAGGGACCACTTTGGTCTTGACTTCGTACATCCACTCTAGTTCCTTCTTCAGACCAGTGGTGAAATCCGGCCAGATCTATCCGGCTCGCGCACCCACTGGGACATCTTTAAGTCCCGTTTTGACCCACAATAAGAAGGCTCTGCACATGTGCAGAAGAGGCACATGTGTCCCCACATTTCCGATCCGGTAGCAAAGATAAGTGCATTTCTTATGTACTTCTCCAGCTTCTCATACTCCTTCATTCTTCATTACTGGTATATAAATTTAATAAATAAAAAAAATAATAAATAAATTCTACCTTGCTGTCCCTTAGCACCACTACATCTATTACCACTGTTGTCTTTTGGTCCTTTGTCCACTGCCACAATTGTCTGGTTGACTGGTCGGTACCTGCCTGTCTGCCTGGAGCTGTTATCCTTTGTGAATTTCTGGGCTTAAGAAGACCTAGCCCATACACTGTGCAGATGTTCCTATATATAAGGCCAGTTACTTGGTTGTGCTTTATCTTACACCCCGCCACTATGTCTCCAAGGCCGCTCTGCAGCTTAGTTCTGCCTAAGCACCAAATCCACAGAAGACCTCTGCTTAGTGCTTAGTGCCTGTTCTTGGGTTGCTATGATCAGAGCCTATATATATATATATAATATCTGCCACCCAAACACAGGATAAGTTAACTCTAATTATCGATGGAATTGTATGAATGGATGTGTCAGCTGCATCACTAGCTGCCAAATGTCTTTCTAAATCAAAATATATTAGCAGGTAGAATAAGAATAGAAGGACAGCACACACACAAAAATTATGATACGTCCTTGTCAAATATTAATGCAATGGCTTTCTGGATCGGTCCTTCCTGTATGAGTCACCCAATGTGAACAAGGATGCTCTGGGGGTATCTCGCACCTGCCTTCAGCAAGGAGAACCATAAAAAAGAAAAAGAAAAAAGAAAATGCCTTTTTGAAGTGCTTCATATATTTCTTTACCTGTAAAACACTGCTGCTTTTACTGCTTGAAGCAGGCTCATCTTTAGCTGATACCTTCTGCTGTTTCTTGTTCATCCCTAAAGACATTGGATTTACATCAGACATAGTGGTGCGTGAAATACTGTATTAGATGTTCCACTTCATATACAGAATGCAGACAGGTATTAATGCCATTGCTGATTCTCATTTCCAGCAGCCTATAGTTTAGTAGTTACCATATTTTTTGCATTACAAGACACACCTTACCATAAGACACACCTAGGTTTAGAGGAGGAAAGCAAGAAAAAAAATATTCGGAGTGCTGTGTAGTGAGGGCAGGAGGCGGAGCCTGGGAGGACCATAGATAGGTGTCCTCTCATGTGCCAGCTCTGCCTATTGACTCCTGCACAAAGAGACAGAAGAGATGGGCAATGATAAAGAGAAGAGGCGGGGTTCAGCACTGTAAAAGGACCCTGCCGTGGCAGCCCAGCTGCTATTCACCAAAGGACTGGCACCCATCCATCGCTGAGGACCCTGGAGGTAATACACTTCATGGTCTGTGATGCAATATTCACTCCATAAGATGCACAAACATTTCCACCCACTTTTTGGGGAAAAAAGTGTGTCTTATGGAGCAAAAAATATGGTAAGTACATTTATGCAGGCAACAGTAATGACCCAATCATACAGCATTCTAAAACCCACTTCTGTTTCTGATAAATAATGGGAAGTTGCATGCTGAGTTCAGGATAAAAATGAGTCAAAACTGAGTTTCATATCAGCTGAGCCAATCTTAAGTTTATGCAGAAAGATGGCTAAACTGCAGGATACCATACAATGCTAGCCTAGCTAATATATATATTTTTATGGTGCAACCTGGATGAAATTTACTACCTGTCTTAAAAGACAAATGCTATTATTGCCCACTGCATCAGAAAGCCCCGCCTCCCCCTCCCCCAAGATTTTGCACCTGGCTGGATCTTCTTTTGGAGCTAAATATATAATTTTTAGAGAGGGACATATTTCTGTATCTTGTCTTTTGTATCAAACGTGTCAGGAGTCTCAGGAGTAAAATACTTCCTCAGATTTTGAGAACTACAGTTTTTAGCTAAAATGGCCAATAGTGAGGGATGTTGGGAATTGTAGTCCAGCAAACATTTGGAATCTCAAAAATTCTTCATTTCTACTGATATTCTTGAGAGAGTAGAAAACAATTTGACATTTCTTAATTACAGCTAGAAGGTTAAATGTAATTAGTAAGGAAGCAAAACTTGTATGAGTGGACCCCTTGAGGAATCTGGATCTTAATTTATCCAAGCAGCTCATGGGGATATAGAGGGCAAGCAGAATAATAAATGAATAACATTGGTGCATGTAGATAAATGACATGGCTCATGAAAACTGAGAGATTATCTAGTGCCTGCTCTGTTAGCTTCAGACTCCTGTTAGATTAATAAAGAACAGCCTTATTTATATTTTACCTGCTGTATTTATTTCAGTACATTCGATGTATGAAAGGTACCACCTACTGAACAAGAAATAGTTTCTGTATTCCACTTGGGAATTCAGCTACTTTAATGTTTCTCGCTCTCAGCAACTTTAAGATGTGTAGACATCAACTTCCAGAATTCTCCAGCCAGCAATGTGCTGAATTCTAGGAATTGAAGTCCACATATTTAAAGTTGCTGAAGCTGAGAGACACTCGGCTACTTGACCATCTTTCTTCTATCTTATGCATGTTTTTCCCCTGCCTAAACTCTGGCATGTTGCATATGTAGAATAAAGCTGGAATGGCCTTATTCAACAGATAAAATTTAGAAATGTAGACATTTATTTTTATTTATTAAATTTATATGCCTCCCGGGCACCACTTGCCCAGAGGTGACTATTATTTACTTTCCCACTCCCTGTATCCCCCCACATGAACAAAGGGATTAATATACATCACCTGAGTAACCAAAAGATATGCTTGACAATGGACTAAGGTAAATACCACTTCCAAACATTGCACCATGGAGCTGAAAGTTGAAATAAACAAAAAGCTAGTGAATTCTTCAGTTGCATTTTATCAAAGATAAAACTCGGAATGTGATTCTTATGCTAATCTAAGACTTTGGCTGGTGGATATATTTGAATTTACAAAAGGCTTGCTATGTTGGCTATGGCCAATCACAAAGCCTCCATTTATCAGAAAGCAAGGATGATGAGGTGCTACTCAAACACACACACACACACACACCATCTGACATCTCAAGATGCTCTTTATTGCCTCAACTTTTACAGCACAAGTTGATGGAAATGATGGCTACTCTATACGCAATTTGTTGAATGTGTTTTTACTTTACGATATTATGTTGAAATGTTAAGATGTTATGTTTTAGTGATTTGTGCTTTTGTTTGATTACACCGAATTGCCTAAAAATATTGATGAAATAAATAAATAATAGAGGAATGGGGAGGCCATTTTTACTTAGTCTTCTGTTACTTTTCCAGATGGTTCTCTAATCCATAACAAAACTCAAGAGAGTGAAAAGGGTATCAGTTCAGTTCCTGGCAAGTTGGGCTCCTGTTAGTATGAGCAAATTCAAGGATTCCAGGTAATAATAACAGTGATGATAATGTCAACCTGATAATCATCTTTTCATTCTATGATATTCTATGAAACTGTAGATTATGTAGGAGAAGATCAGGCTGGGCACAAGGGAGGGGTCAAATATATCATCAGTCATGACTCTCGTTGAGCCCACAAGAGATCTATCTAAGTTCAGCCCACCTTGAATTCCTTCTATTCTTATCTCCCGCTAATTTCCCTTGGCTGTTAGTAGTTCAGATTCTTGCAGTGAACTTAATCTTACAATTAATTTTTATACCCATTTGAACTGCCTGGATCTCCTGATTTTCCTGGAGCTTGACAGGTTAGGCCTCTGTGCCTTTCAAAACACGTTTATATATTTGCTTCTACTTCTCACTTCATTACCTGCAGCCTTGTATTGGAAGCAACCACTAAGCCATTCCTCAGGATCGAGTGCCAGTTTTCAATGTGCGATCCACTTAAATACAAAAGACAAGACAAGCAGAAATCAAAGTAAGGAAAGCAGTATAATTAAAAAGCACTACCAATGAAATTAGAATGGATCTGTGTTGTAATCTCTGTTACTTGGTGAGACAAGGAATCAATGATATCTTTATTTCTATTTTTAATACTTACTGAAATGCAAAGGTACTTCCATAAAGAGTTTTAGCAGCTCTGAAATTGGACTCTTTGGCTGGTGGACTGCTGAGCAGAAGAAACTGGTGTGGGGTGTGCATAAATTTCAATTGCTATAGAAGAACAAAAGCAGAAGAGGCGAGTTGTATATCTATAACAGTTTGACATTCTCCTGTACTTGTTAATTTTTTCGTTATTAGGTGGTTCAGGACACAGAATAATGGATTTAGTTCAAAGGTAGGCAGATTACATTTCAGTTTTTAGAAAAACTTTGACAGTGGAACCAATCACAGAGAGAGCAGATTATAAAGCCCCTTTCCCTGGGCATGTTCAAAAAAGGCATCTGTCTTGGACATTTAATTTGAATCCTATACTGAGCAAGGTCTTTGCTTAAGTAGCCCCTTCCAACTCTAATTCTATGATAGTAAGAAATTAGATAATCATTTGTCTGAAATGCTATAGGGCAGTGATGGTGAACCTTTTTGGCACCAAGTGCCCAAACCGGAACATCCGTGCATGTGTGCGCATGTGTATGTCGGAGTGCCGGAAACCCAAAGACCAGCTGGGCTGGCATGTACATGCCTGTTTTGGGGCCGTTTTTGGGGCATTTTTCAGGTCTGTTTTCAGGTTGGTTTTGGTCTGAAACCGGTCGGAAAATGGGCAGGTTTTTGGGCCATTTTCTGAAGACCAGCTGGCTGGAAATACGTGCCAGAAACCTGTTCTGCCCCAGCTACGGATCCCAAAGAATGTAGTACACACAACTCCGAACAAAACTCAGTTTACTTCAAAACAAAGTCTTTTGCAAATTTAGGCTGTTAATAAAACGTTCTTAACCTGCCAGAAATTCCACAGATAAGATAGAGTCTTACTAGAGTTGGCAGAAAGCCCAGAAGCCAGGTTTGCAGAGAAAATTCAAACTCAATGATCAGTGAACGAACGGACGAACACACGTTGTTTCCTGCAGCTTTTTACAAGCTGTGTGCAAACTTAAATAGGCTAAGGGAGTGGCCAATTAGCCCCAAGTCTTACTCTCGAGGAGACCTCCTCCTGAATAACCACTCCTGCCTTTTGGCAGCTCTGCATGCCCGTGCATTGAGAAGAGGCTCTTCCACTTCATCTTCTTCACTTAAAGGAGCCTCTGGAGGTTCTGAAGGCCCTGGCTGAATCCCTGCCTCTGGCACCACATCTTCTTCAGCCTCCTCGGTGTCTGACTCGTTGTCGGGATCAGCAACAATCCATGCAGGCCGCTGGTGGGCCACAACAGAAACCACATGCGCACCGGGAACCAGAAGAGTAGCTGGTGATGGCACACGTGCCCCCAGAGAGGGCTCTGCATGCCACCTTTGGCATGTATGCCATAGGTTCGCCATCATGGCTATAGGGTTTCCTCCCTAAGCAGGGGGTTGGACCTCCAAAGTCCCTTCCAACTCTGTTATTCTCTTCTCTTCATTAGCCACAGACTTTGATATGCCAAGGCCAAACGGTGTAAAAATTATTTTTGAAAACTACACAATCTTAAATTGGAATTTGATCTTGAAAAAATAAAGAGTTAATCTTTCCTTTAGCCCATACATTTACCTGGACTGAACTCTTGACTCTGCACAGATACTGTTTCTTCCAAAGAATCAAAATACTATCAATACAAATTATTTTTATGCATATTTTTATGCATTTTATTGCATAAAAAATGGAAACTGTTTTCAAACCAATAAGAGATGCTAATGGTTCTAAACAGATTGCAACTAAAAATTGGGAAGAAAGTTTTTTTCCTATATGCGATCATACTAACCTGGTTTTTCCAACAGAATGAATGAATGAATGAATGAATGAATGAATGAATGATGTTATAGAATCTGGTGACAAAACACCCACAGGGAAACCATAAGCTCTGACAACAATGAATCCAATTGGTTGAGCTACAATCTAAGAATGCTTCTGAGGAATCAACCAGAAAGGAGACTTTCTGCTTGCTATCTCCTTTTCTCTGGAATAATGTCTCTCCAGAATTAAATCAGCACTAATTCCAGTTTAAATAAATATTGGGGAAAAGAAATGCCTGAACATTGAGAAAAAATTATATAGTTTCACTGATGGTCAATAATCATACCATTTTTGTTTGTCTTAGTTTACAATGTATAATTTATACTGGTTTCATTATTTTGTACAAACTGCATATATCCTGTGTTGTAAATCATATTGAAAGATTGTTGACAAATAATCAAATAATTATGGCTGTTAAGGTACATAAAGGACTTCCTTGGAACTTATCAAGTATTCCAGAGTTTTCTAAACTTTTCTTATTCTTTTCTAGAAATAATTTTGGATATTTCTATTTGGCTATTAGAGCTTTCCCCAGTGTTAGTACTTCTTTCTGAAAATTTTGCAAAAGCAAGATTTATCTGTAGGATCTATGGATGGAAGGTTGTAATGGCATATCTTACTGAGGTTGGGATGTCAAGGCATATTTTTCCAGACTTAAAGGATTTCCTATGCATTCTTAAAATTTGATATCGATGTATTCAGCCAATCTTATTTTATATATAATCAAAGGCTGAGCCAATTGTATTTTAGATAATCCAGCAGCATTGAAACACAGAAAAAGTTAAGAATGTAAATCCTTATAATTGTTTGTAATTGTTTGTAGAAATTTGCTTTCTTTGAAAAAGCATACTATCCTAATTTTGACCATCATTCTTAAATCTAAGAAATATGCATCAGTTTCAGCCTGATGATCTCCATATACAACTACTCCCATTACCTCTAGCTAATGAATAGAACCACCATTGAATAGTTGCATTTTTTAAAAGGTAAAGGCACAGAAAAGCAAAATCTACTGGCTGATAAACTAAAACTCGTATTCTTCCAAAATCCAACTTGCTTTTAACATTAAACTTACCCTGTTCACAGGTAGCTTCACAATATGTGATCTATTACTGGAAATAACCCTGAAATAGAGAATATGTGAAACAAAATAAATCACAGTTTTTCATGCTAGTCCTAAATGCCAAAAAAAGTACTGTTGGGAGTCTTTATTCCATTTTCCTTGCATTTATATAGAGAAACTCAACTATTGCAAGGTATATTTTGTCCCCCATGGTAAGCCTAGTTATTTGTATCAATCAAGTAAAAATTGAGAATTTACCAAAACTATAGTAAGTCACAAAGTAAAATGTACCCTGTTGAATTCAAGGAACCTATCTTAGAGTTCAAAATAAAATGTACTCTGTTTTCTGATGAATTAAAGGAATCTATGTCATTTTAATTATTTTTAATCAATATTTACAATGGAAGGGTACAATTCATCTTCAATTAGCTCAGCGTAAATTTCATCCTTTCTGCCCATCCCCATCCAAGATATAATGTTATGAATTCTGAAACCTTGTTTTGGGTTACAATGCCCACATGACCATTAAATACCCCAGTCCCTCATACAGGCAAGAATGCTAAATTTAGAAGTTGTACATGATTTTCCTATTACACCATATAATGTCATAATGCATTATATCTTAGATAGGAAGAACAAATTTGTTCTTCAGTTTAAGGAAATTGCACATCAAGTTAACAAGGTATAAGATAACTAGGGCCTTATCATAATATTTCAAAAGTACTCTGAATGTATTAAATAGACGGCATATAAATCTATGTAAGATCTTTACCACTGTAGTAGAGGATGCGCAAGTGAGTCTTGTTTGTCCATCTGCTTCTTTATTTCTAAATAAGGTGCCTATGAAATAATAACAGTACAATTATCAACTGAGAGATATGCTGCGACTAGATATAAGTCAGTGTTGATTCTGGTAATTCTACTAATCCAAGAAACTGTAGAACAGTTTAGCAAGTTACCTAAAGAAAAAGCTGTCACTTTGAAAGGACCCGAGTCTCTTTTGGGTCAAGCTCAGCTTCTAGTGACCCCATGGGCATAATCATGTAATCTCTTTGGTAACAACAACAACAACAACAACAACAACAACAACAAAAATAAGTGGGTTGTCACTGTCACCTTCTGGAGGTTCTTCTGGCTTCTTAAAGATTTTTTTTGGTAATTTCCCACTCAAATACTACCGTAAGTAGTATTCAACTGTATTTTTTCAAAATTCAACTGGTTTTTTTGTGACTGATAGACTTTGGATGAACTATATATAGTTCAAAACTCTAGCAACAGTAGCACGTTTTCTTATAAAACTGCATCCTGTCACTGGTTTCTGGGATTCTTTCCCAATTATCTCTTACAAGACATTTGCTACCCAGTGCAGCCTATTCTCTGTAGATATTTTAAGATTTTTTTTTTGAACCTGCTTATGCTATCCTTATTTTTCAGTGGTCCCCTAAGCCAGGGATCCCGAAACCCCGGGGCTGCGGTCCACTACCAAGCCATGGCCTGTTTGAAACCTGCCTGCGAGCAAGCGCGCGTACATAAAGCTCCACTTGTGCGAGTGGAAAGTGCTTGCGCTCGTGCACGAAGCTCCATTCGCGTGAATGGTGCCCTCCCCTTGTGTGAGGGCACGCTAATGCCCTCCCCTCACGTGAGTTGAGTTTTGCACGCAAGCACAAATGCCCTCTGCTCAAGTGCCCTCCACTTGCACAAGTGGAGCTTCATGCATAAACACAAGTGCCTGCTGCTCGTACGAGTGGAGCTTTTGAGCTGAAACTTGATCTTTACTATGCCCCTTATGAGTATAATTCACACTTACCCACAAACATCAGTGAAATATTACTTTGTTTTAAAAATGACATTATTGAGTGTAATGATTATTGAAAATCCTCTTTGAGAAGCCCATCATAGTGATTCGTTCACAGTGATACCCCATGACCTTCTTACTTTAGCAGTCCACATTTTACAGTTTGACTGACTGATATCCCTTCACAAAAGCTTTAATAAAAAAGTAGAGATACTACTGATAGTAAACAAAGCATGTTTAAAGAGAAACATTTGATGAAATGTTGACATGACTGCAATGTTTGCCAGTCAATATAATTAATACACCTTATATGTTCATGAGCACAAGTTTGCATGTCCTCAAGCCTGCTCTTCCTCCTAGGTGGCCATGAGGTCAGAAGCATTTGCTTTCTATTTTATAGTAAAAAGACTTCTTTGTTAGATACAAACTGGGAAGAATAATTGTTTCTGTAAGCAATGGTTAAACATAGCTTGTTTGATCCTGGCTGGTTTGCAAAGTAGTATCCCCATTCCTCAATTAAAAATCTTTGTCTAAAATTGACAAAGATATCCTCAGATGATGAGGACCTTTGGTTAGTTTAAGATTAGATGTTGATTATCTCTTTGTCCTATCTATGCTGAAACAAGAAAGAGATGCTTGAAGTTGCTCATAAATGTGAGCTAAAACCATGATTGAACTTCAAGATAAATTGGCGCATTGTGGAGACTATTCACAGCAATTTTATGTAGAATGCTTTCCAAGCAGCTAATATATACTTCTTAAAAACTGAGCCAAAACGCAAAGATCAATAAAATACAATAGGTTCTATCCAGGTATACATCTTTGTAAGTCTCACCAATAATGCTATCTCAAAATCCTATAAAATGCTATTTAGCATGTCCCTGAATAGGGTAAACTGGAGAATGGGGAGATAGAGAGAGAAGATAAATTTCTATCACATCGGGAAGAAGAAGTACCGGCAGACTTATAAAGCTTCTTCTTGTTCCAACTCAAATGTTCTGTTCAAGGAATGTGCCTCTTCCTAATTTTCAAAATATTGTCCATTCTCTTGCAACTCCTGAACTGTAAGCTGCTGTACTTAGAAGGATGCATTTTTAGGGAACTGTGGTTTACTATGGCAAGAAGGGCCGATAAATCTGCACATTCATAGATATGTACCGTGACCCAATTTTAAACCTTGAGTGAATGTCACCACATTTTAGTACATCATTTTGATTGCCCAATCTGAAGAGACACATCAAATTTAGCTTCGGCAGAACTTTTGGTGGAGTCACAATGTAGCCCTCTTTCCATCTTCAAATGCTTTCCTGTTTCACTTAAGTGAACAAGCTTTTACTTGCAAAATCATCAGTGTCATTGCAGCAGATTGTCACAAATCTGTATTTTTCCCTTGGCAGTTTGTTTTGGCTTCTTCCTAAGAATGCACACGAATTGAGAAATAAACACACAAAAATACAGCAAGGTGCTGCTGGTCAGTGCTGTATTCCCCAGACAGGGGAACAATCTATTTACTCTCACGCAGTCCTGCCCCTATTTTGAATGAAAAGTTCCTTGTAACGGCCTACGATATCGATGGCAACATTCAAGCTTGATCTGTCCATGTTCCGGTTCACTGATTTTATCTTGCAACTTGTTATCTACACAAAGATTATTTTGATAGGCTTTCCTGGCACGGCTCTAGTAAAACAATAACCACACAATGCTAAAAACTAATCAACAGATGTTATCATGTATTAACACTTTAGAGCACAACAATTCATTTACTTATTTATTATGCCTACCTGCGTCATTTCTCTTATGGAAGTAATGCTATCCAATGCTTTCATGACCCGGTCATAATTCTTCTTCTATGGTGAAAGAAATGAAAGATTACTTTTCCCCATTGCATGTTTTAAAGTATATTAAGTATATCTCTTATAACAGGGGTGTCAAACTCAAGGCCTGGGGGCCAGAACAGGTCTGTGGGGTGCTTAGATCTGGCCTGCGGGGCTACCCTGGAAACAGTAAAGGACAGGCCCACAGTGCCTCTGCCAGTGAAAACAGAGGTCATTTTCGCTGGCAGAGGGTTACAAAAGTGGAGTTTGGGAGGGCCGCAGGCAGCGCCCCCCCCCAAGCTCTGTTTTCACTGGCAGAGGGTTGCAGGAAGCCATCCCAGCCAAAAACAGAGTTCGGGAGCCCATTTTTGCTGCCAGAGCTTTCGGGCCACCACAGGCACCCCTGACACAAGTAACGTTGAACTAGCCATGCCCGCCCTGGCGCCCCAAGGTCAAACACAACCCTGATGCGACCCTCAATGAAATCGAGTTTGATACCCCTGTCTTATAATCATAAAATTGGGAAGATCCATTTAGTTCCTGAATCCAAGCCTCTGCGGTATGCAGGCATTCAAATCAAGGAATCCATAGCAGATAGCTATCTAAACTCCCTGCTGGCATATATCTTGTGAAAGGAAGCCCATGACTTTTCTGAATAATTGGGTTTCACTGTCACTGTAGCTATCGTAACAATTACTGATAATTTTATATAGAAGATGAAACTTATAATCCCTACACCATTACAAGCCCTAATTATATCAAAATGTTGTATATGTAACATCATCATGCAAATAATACAACTGACATACTCATGTCAACTGTTGTCACGATATCTGAATCAAACACATCAATTGCATTTCCCACCCTTGCTCTCCCTACAATCAGTAAGATACTGTTTGAAATGACATGCAGAGTTACTGCTACTTTCCAATGCTTTAAAATCCATTACTGATTGTATATCAAAAACCTATCTGAAACTCCACGTGTTATCCGCACAGTATGCCTATCAACCAATTGTTGTAGCCCAAAACATCTGCCTCTCCCAAACAGATGATATTCAGATGTTTTGAACTGAAACTCACACTATTCCTAACAACTGGTAATGTGAACCTGGGCTGATAGAAATCCTAGTGTGAAACATCTAAAACCAGACTGAAAAAAACAGTTGGGCATCAAAACGAGTGGTAGCTAATAATATGTGTTTGGTTTAGAAATAAAAATGAATGTGAATATGTATAAAGTCATTTTTTTCCCTGTATCCAACTCTATCTTAAAGTAATGATTTGGGTAATTAATTACTGTAGTTATTCAGAACTAGATTACTATAGGCATATGTTTGAAATCATTCAAATAGCTCAGACATAGGACATATTTTTGCTCTGAAATTTTAGTTAGAATGATTTTATGTCTTACAAATGCCTTTGCTTGATATCTTAAAGTGCAGACGTCAGAATGAACTAAATCATAATGTGGTTTGCTTGGTTTTGGTTTTTTGTATTGTATGAACCCAGTTACCAAAATATGTAAACTATGGCTTAATACACATCAGAAAATATCTAGTTTAAGCAACAAACCACTTTATAGCTATAACTTTAACTTTATGAGTGAACTGAATGTTTATGACATTTGATTAATAAATTGATATCACCTAAATCTAGCGGTTTGCATAAGGAGTGATGCTATTATAAGTAACCACACAAGGTGCATAATTTTTATCTGAGCCTTGATATCAGTCATCCTCCAAGAATGTGAAAAAAGAAGGAAGTACTGTTCCTTGCCCATATCAACACCCCTCCCCTCCAAATACAAATGATACATACCCTGGGATTAAAGGCTAGCATCTGAGAGTCATTAGGATCTACTACGGAGGGATATGGCTCAAAAATCACAACTTTTCTTGGGGATTCTAATGCAGAACGGCACATAGATACGAGTAAGTCTACAACCTAGAAAAAAAGAAAAGACAAAAGAAAGTTCAAAAAGAAGACTTTCCCCTTCCCCCCACCAAATATGTACATATATGATTCACCAACAGATCTGGACCAGAACTTTGTTAAAGTTTAACAGGGTTTCAAATACAATTGTACCAGCAGGACTGAGATAATTTACCAGTAGCTAGAAGATCTGGATCTGTTCTTCATTGTGTTGCAATGTCCCCACTTTAACAGTAATTTAATAGGAGTGTCAAATGATGTGCAGGGGCAAAAGGACAGTGTCGGATTTTGTAGAATCTGTTTTGGCTCCTTTATTTGAGTAACTTCTCTTCTGGGAAAACCCATTTACTTCTTCAAATTATTACAGGCATGGTTTTGAACATCCATTCAAGGATTCAGATTATTCATTTCATAAAGGTGTACAAGGTTTATAGATTAACAGAGTTGGAAGGGACCTTATAGATCATCTAGTCCAACCCCGTGCTCAAGCAGGTGACCCTACACCATTTCTGACAAATGGCAGTCCAATCTTTTCTTGAAAGTCTCTAGTGATGAAGCTCCCACAACTTCCAAAGGCAACTTCTGTTCCATTGGTTGATTGTTCTCACTGTCAGGAAGTTCCTCCTCATTTCTAGGTTGAATCTCTCCTTGGTCAGTTTCCATCCATTATTCCTGTCTGGCCTTCAGGTGCTTTGGAAAACAGCTTGACCCCCTCCTCTCTGTGGCAGCCTCTCAAGTATTGGAAGACCGCTATTATGTTTCCCCTGGTCTGTCTCTTCACTAGACTAGCTACGCCCAGTTCCTGGTTAGGTGCATACTAATCCTAGTTAGGTGTATACTAACAGGTTTTCTTTCCTTCCATGTACACATACAACAAATTTTGGTGGTATCCACATGTATATGGTTAAAAGTATAGAAGCTTCTGTTTATGAAATTGTAATTCAATGAATGGCATTGGATACTAAGTCTCTGTGAAAGTTGACAGGCCACCACATCTGAGGCAGGATTTGGAGTCCAGTAATGGACTGACAGATCCACCAGAGAAATTCCAGGCCAACTCAATACAGGTAGTCCTCAACTTACAACAACTGAGCTCAAAATTTATGTTACTAAGTGAGAAATTTATTAGGTACATTTTGTTATTACGTGCACCTTATTGTGTACGTTTTGTACATTTGTTAAGTGAATCACTGCAGTTCTTAAATCAGTCACATGGTTGTTAAGTAAATCTGGCTTCCCCATTGACTTTGCTTGTCAGAAAGTCACAAAAGGGAATCGCATGACCCTGGGACACTGCAACCGTCATAAATGTGAGTTGGTTTGTCCAGCATCCCAATGTAAATCATGTGACCATGGGGATGCTGAATGTCATAGGTCTGGAAAATGGTCATAAGTCACTTTTTTCAGTGTGGTTGTAACTTCGAAAAGTCACTAAATGAACTGTTGTAAGTTGAGGACTACCTGTACCCAGAACTGAAGTGAGACTGAGGAAAATGTTCCGTTCTTCCATAGTCAAGAACAGGAAATATGTAAATGACTAAAATATTTTTCTCCAATCAAAATGGATGGAAACCTTATAAAATCCATAATGTGTGAAACGTTAATTAGGATAAAATTTAATAGGTATAAATGATAGAGATCTGCTTTTTTAAATCGGATTTTTTTATATATAAAAAAAACTTCTCATAAAATCATTATTCCAGTCCTTAACAAAAATTCCTAAGTATGATTTATACTATTGCTGCCCTTTAATAATAATCTCCTTTAAAAATTGTTTTATCTTACCAGATCCTAATACACTTGCAATCTCAGACTACATGAAGTTGCTTTTGAAGATTATCTACAAATTTCAGCTGGTCTGCAATGCACTGCCTGTGCACTCAGAGGTCAGTTACAGTACTACTATGGTAGGTTAAACAAATGCTGCATGAGATGTACAGTTTAGCCATAAATTTCCAAGTGCAATTGAAGATGCTGCTTGCTAGCTATTAAATCCCCTGTGGCTGGAGCCCTGAAATTTTGGGGAATACCTTTCCCAGTATATTTTGCCCATCCTTTTCAGATAACCAGGGAGTACTTGCTTAGCCAGTCTCTCATACATGGAGGTATGGTGGGAAATGGACTAAAGTTGCATGTTCTCTATAGTACAGTGATGGCTAACCTTTTTGCCATCGCGTGCCAAAAGCAGGAGAAGCTCGGTGGGGTCACACGCCCCGTGCCCACATCCATAACTCTATGCGTCCCGCCCCCCACGTGATGGTGCGGTGGGGCTGGTAGGCCCATTTTTTGCTCTCCTCAGGCTCCAGAGCCTTTCTAGGAGCCTTGGGAGGGCAAAAACTGCCTTCCCCACTGTCCCCAGAGGCCCTCCAGAGGCCGGAAACAGTGTGTTTCCTGACTTTTAGTGGGCCCAAAAGGCCCGAAAATCAGCTGGCTGGCGCACGCATGCGTGCCGGAGCTGAGCTCGTGTGCCCACCGATATGGCTCCGCGTGCCACCTGTGGCACCCGTGCCATAGGTTCGCCATCACGGCTATAGTAGCTTCCATCTACTGCAGTAGCCAGCATGTGTGAAAAATATAATTGCATTTTTAAAAAATATGAGTTATTTATATTTGGATTAATATGCCAAATAAAAACAGCTTGTACCCGTCTTTTTCTGAATGTAATAACTCACTGAATTTGGTATTTATTTTCCATTGGTATTCCCACTGTTGCATATCAATTGACCTCTTTAAATTCTGCATCAATTTAATCATACAGTCTTTGATTTGATCATATTTCAAAACAAGGTAAAATAAGTCACAACAGATGCTTGGAATTTTGTGCTATATGTTTTTCAAATTTGTCCAAATTCCTAAGTGTTCCATCTTGTTTTTGTGATTTTTTTTTAAAAAAAACTATACTACTTATTTGAAGATACTGAAACCAATGAATTTCTGAATGTTCTACAGAAACTGTCTTGAAAGATTTCACCTTAGTTTTAATCTTGCTCTCTATATAAATTATTATCTCTTCACTGACCAAATTCTATAGCATTTAAGCAAGGGACCGTAAATTGGACATAATCATTTACTTCCATCACATACTTTTGGTGTATTACTTATGATGAAGTCATGTCTTATATATTAATCACGTTTGTTTATATCCCACCGAAATTATTTTGCATGCCTGCAAATCCTGCTCCTTCAACAAAGGTAAAACAGCCCTTTGGCAATCCAATCCAATCTAGTGCAGTCCAGTCCAGTCCAGTTCAATCCCATCCAATCCCATCCCATCCCATCCAATCCAATCCAATCTGTTTTCCAAATTAAACTGGCTTAATAATATAATTTGAAATGTGCAATATAATTTACCTTGTACTTTCATATCTTGCAAAACCTCGAATTTAATCCTTGGTCTTCGGTTTCATCAAATAAAAAGTTAGTTGTCCTTGTCCATTCATTTAATATTCCCCCCCCCCCAATTCTTACTGGAATCATATGAAAGTTGACCTTTGTAAAAATATTCATTTTTATTTATATTCTTCCTAATTTGAACAAGTTTAACTTCTGTCTTAAGGTATCTGCCAATGTATTTTTCCAAGTCTGTTAATATTTTTTTTGAATTAGTTGTCATTATGTTTTGTTAAATAATTTCCCAGGTATTTAATTGGTTTAACAAAGATA
Source organism: Ptyas mucosa (assembly GCA_012654045.1). Classification (NCBI taxonomy): domain Eukaryota; kingdom Metazoa; phylum Chordata; class Lepidosauria; order Squamata; family Colubridae; genus Ptyas; species Ptyas mucosa. Next base: position 53,156,992 of record WNWU01000002.1, read on the forward strand.
GTGAATCTTGTTATTTTCTGCAAATGTTGCTTTTCTTCTTCAGGTAAATTCCATGCTATCATTTGAGCCTTGTTTTTATTGATGTCCCAATCCATATTTCTGTATATGCTCCATTATTGATTCTAAAAAATCTTTGGATGGTTAACTCTTGAGAACAACACCATCAGCATATAATTTAAGTTTTATTTTTGATTTGCCAATGTTATTCTCGTCATTTTTGGGGGCAATATTTCTAAAGCCAACAGAAATAAAGGTGAGAGAACATAAGTCTGTCTTGTCCCTTTCATTATAATACATGTTACTGTACATATTAATTGAATTTATCTAGTGAATAAACTACAGCCCTAAGAAATTAATTTGCTATACCAGGTCAGCAGTCAATGCATCTTGCAAAGCCCAATCATACCATTGTTCAGGATAAGAGATTGAGCAATGACATGACACAAATGACCAAACATTCCATCTCTTCCCTCTTACCGACATGAAATCATTCCTTTCCTAGGCCATTCTGACTGGGCTGAAAAATGATAATACTGATTGGAGAGAAGGGCCTGTCCATCACTGAACTATCTCACACAGCCCGGTAATTATCTAAAGACTGTTTTAATTCTCTCTCTGGCTGGTTTGAGAAACATATAGGACCTTCAGCTTTGTAAAGGCTGAGAAATGAAAGGTTCACATCATCATGGAAGTTTAGATTTGATCTGATATGCACCATTATACATTCAATAAATATTCTGATGTGAAGAAGAGAATTCTAGCTTTCCCAGATGCATTGATGGAATGATTCCCAGACAGCAGTGATGCTAGCTGTTTCTATGATGCAGGCGCTAATAAAATTAATCAACCAAGCATCTTCAGTTGGGTACTTTCCAGATAGCCTGGGCAAAAATGGGTAATCTGTGACCTAAGGGCTTTTTATCTTCTCCTTTGCTTTCCACATGTGTCCCCCAAAGTACTTTAAATCAGTGATTTTCTCCCTTTTGTTTTTAGCAGGATTTGGTAGGGAAGAGTGTTAAAGGGTAAAATGGAGGGTTTTAGTCCCACAGAAACACAACTCTAAAAGAAACTCTAAAATCAATCAGGCAAACTTTGGGTTTTAAAAATAAAAAGGATGCAGATTTCCTAATATTATTTTCTTTGCACTTTGCTTTTTGTCATATATTGCTTAGTGAGGAAATCTGAAGCTCATAAAAAATGTGAGTACATCTGCAATCTTGAGAGGGTGTAAATAATATTGGTCTACAGTTAATTTTGCGATATGCTTTTTTGGTTATTCATTTGTTTATCAAATTTATTTGCTACCCATCTTTTGGTTCAGGCAACTTTGCTCTTTCCTACATAACAATGTGTGCATCATAAAATGGAATAAGTGATCTCCCCCCCGCCCCCAAAACAGGATCATAGTAAAACTCTCTGCATAGGAAGCCAGAAGGAATTAAAACACTTTTGGCATTCTCCAGATATTTTGATTTCAACTCCCAGAACTCCCAGCAGTGACCATGTAGGCTAGAGAACAATAGGAGCTGAAGGCCCTACATCTGGAAGGTGAACTGTTGGGAAAGGCCAATATTAAAAAATGTCAAAAAAGCAATCTTCAGTGGATAACTATGAGAACGTATATGTACTAATGACATCTTTTCATCAGGAAAGACTTATTCTTGTTCTTATGTCTCCCCTTTTCTCAAAAAATTATAATGCTAATTAAGATTTGAGAGCTACATAGAACTTATAATAATTTATAACTTTTCTTCCAAGTATTCAGATGGGTTTTCAGAATACAATGGCATACCATTGCTGGATTACCAATGGATGAATAGGATGAAACTACATTGCCTGGAATGTGGGGGAAAGTTCTAAGCAAGGTTGCACTGTTAGCCTCTACTTGAGAACTTCAACTCCAGTGTTGAAGCAACAAACCATGTGCCAGATATTGCATGTGGGAGTGATATAACACTTTTCCTATAGAGTGGGTGAACTGGATTGGGAGTTTAGGAGTTGATTTGAGCTTTTCTAATTTCTTTAGAAATTAGGGGGCGCAGTGGCTCAGTGCCTAAGGCGCTGAGCTTGTCGATCGAAAGGTTGGCAGTTCAACGGTTCGAATCCCTAATGCCGCATAATGGGGTGAGCTCCCATTACTTGTCCCAGCTTCTGCCAACCTAGCAGTTCGAAAGCACCTAAAAAATGCAAGTAGAAAAATAGAGACCACCTTTGGTGGGAAGGTAACAGCGTTCTGTGCACCTTTGGCATTTAGTCATGCCGGCCACATGATCACAGAGACATCTTCGGACAGTGCTGGCTCTTTGGCTTTGAAACGGAGATGAGCACCGCCCCCTAGAGTTGGGAACGACTAGCACATACGTGCGAGGGGAACCTTTACCCTTACCTTTAATTTCTTTAGTGTAAGTTAACTGAGCAGTCCTAAATATAGTGTGCATTCAAAATGGGGGCCAGAATTTAACAAGAATACTACAAATCATTTCTAGTTCTGGACAAAGCACTTCCAGAAAAAAGCATGAGCCAGAAACACATGAATTTCCCCCATGATGATTGGACATAAGGAGCCTGACTGAAGTGGATTAGCCCTGAAAAACAGTGCTGCAGAAATCCATGTCTTTGTTTCTGTTCTCCAAACTCCTGATCTTCAAAAGTTTTAGCTGCTCTCCTGGTTTCTAACCCCTTATTAGTAGCCTGCCTTTGTTTTACCTGATTGACAATTTTCTGGTGTTTTGTTATTCATTTGATTTCATTTCATGAAACAAACTAGTGCCTGACCTTCAGCTACACAATCTGTCAACTGCCTATGAGCAACACCCTAATGCACCGTTTGATAATGGACTGGGAAAAAAACGTTTCACTGAAAATACATCTGATTTACTTTACAAATGTTCAGACTGTATCATGTTTCTGATATTCACTGTCTTTAAAAAAGAACAATGTTAAAATATTCCCATTAACGTTATTAATAGTCCTTCTTGTCAGAGTCTACGATCAAATCCTGAACAAACTCTTTTGAATATCTCAGAATGCAAATGAAAGTTATCTATTTCTGAAATAATTAAGAAAATCAGCAACCATCTACAAACAAAGATTACATTTAAAATTTATTTCACTTCATTGTGATATTTACTGTAGCACAGAAACACCTTAAAAGGACCGTTCAACAACTATTCAAACACTTGAAGTAGTAAACATATTTTTACTTAATGGAGTGCTATGAAATGAATTATCTAGTTTGCAGCCCTTCCATCTTTCTGATAACACTTCTTTGATTTAAAATGATTCATTCAGGGAGAACATTAAAAAAAAAAAAAGGATTTGATTAATGCAAGCCTCTGATTCCTCCTACAGCCCCAGATGGGCTCTGACTCATACCAAGGTTAGTTCTGAAATCTTTATATTCAGTCCTCTGGAGGGAAATAAAAAAGAGGATTCTTTCAAAAAGGGCAGTGAGGAAAAAAAAAAAACATCAGGGAGCAAAATATATTTAGGCTGCCTTCCCTTCCCTTCTCTCCTTTTCTCACACTTGGCATGAATGGGCAATCTTAATGCCAGTGAGCAAGTGTGGTTCGGTGAACCACACTTTGGATTAATTGCTCCTCCTACCCACACGACAAGGATACACAAGTATCTGTCTAGCCATAATATCATTGCTAGAAGGCATCAGTGTGGAACTTGCAGCCCTTGCCAGGGTTTAATTCCCATTGGTGGGAATTGTGGTAAAGCAGTCCGAGAAAGAAACTGACTTCTCGTTCCTGCCATCAGCATAGGTTGAGGTTGTCTTAAAACCGTGGTGGTGAACCTGTGGCATGCAGAGCCCTCTCTGTGGGCACGCCAGCCGTCGCCCCAGCCCAGCTCCACCGCGCATGCGCATGTGCTTCCCACCAGCCAGCTGATCTTTGGGTCTCTGCCACGCATGCGCGGGGTACACATGAGGGACGTGCTCATACATGCGCAGGGGGAGGGGGCATGTGCGGGGGGTGCAGGTTGGTGCAGGCTTTCCAGGCCCAAAACTGGGCACGGGAGAGGGTGTGTGCATCACTCTGTTTTGGACTTGGAAAGTCTCCTGCACCAACCTGGAAGCCAAAACAGGGCGCAGGGTGCATGCACGGGACGGCGGAGTGCATGCATGGGGGACATGTGCGCATGTGTGGGGCACATGTGTGGGGAGCGGGGCAGATGCACGGGGTGGAGTGCATGTGCGGGGGGCGCTTGCATTGCATTTTGGGGGTTTGGGCACACGCGCTTTGGGCACTCAGCACCAAAATGGTTAAGCATCACTATCCTAAAGCTTACTCATCTGGAAGCTGCCTATCTACATACTTTTGATTCCTTGACAAAACTTGACTTTGGAGAATAAAAATATGGAAGAACTAGCACAGGGAGGAATGAAGATGTTTCTGTGTGGTGTTGTAAAGGGAAGCTTGGCTGGAATAGTTTTAGAATAAAGTTCTGACATACTGAGAGTGCACAGTACTTTGATCTCCAGAAAATGCTTTGCCGAACAAAAAGGAATACCAATGGAAAGCTTGATCACAACACCTTGTAGCTGGGTCATTTTCCAGACTTATTCAGCAGTTCAGGAAAAAGCACAGCTGCTTCCAGACAGTGCAGGTAAGTACTGTGTTTATTACTACATGCCTTTTTTAGCACCTTTTGGAGACTGAATTGCTGCCCAGTCCTAATTTATACATATAGGTAGTCTTTGACTTACAACCAATTGAAGTTACACCAGACCTCAGCCACCTGCAAAAGGTACTTACAAACCAGTTTTGAAGTCCTGAAAGCCAGGCCCTCCGCACAATGCACTCAGCAACTGCTCAACATTTACGGCCATTTCCAGCATCCCGTGGTCACACGACTGTGATTTATACCATTTTTGCAAGAAAACTGGCATTTACTTCTGCTCTTCAGCAAAATGCCCCATTGCAGACAACGGGTTCGCTTAACCACCATGGTGTTTGCTTAACAACATTCAGAAAATAGGTTGTAAAGTAGGGTCTAGTTACTTGATGACCTGCTTTTATGACCATCACAACTTACGACCTGTAAACATGTATCTAATACGGATTATCTAATACTGACAAAAAAGAGTTCCGTAATAAAAACATGAAAAGTTGCTTTACCCTAACTTTCATCTGCTGTATCATAAAAGCCTGGTGTTTTTGAAAAAGTAAATTATTTGAATTTTACCTGAGCCCCTGTTGCAATTTCATCTGCGGCTTCATTCATCACGCCTAGAGTTTGGAAAGCAAATACACACAGTTCCCGTTCACAGACAGTTGGCTAAAAGCAAAGGGGAGAAAATGGTTATTCTTATATTTAACAATCTTACCAACCTAACATTCTACACAAGTTGAAGAGTACAGTTCCTAGAACAGTGATGGCTACCTTTCTTGCTATTGCATGCCAAAAGCGGGTGGAGCGCGAGGGAGGGTTGCGCATGCAATTGCCCACCCCTAATTCTATGTGCCCCGCCCCCTTGCGCATGCACGCACAACCCCCCACGCTCCCAGCATGTGATGGCCCGGTGGGCCTGGTAGGCCCGTTTTTTGATCTCCCCAGGTTCCAGAGCCTTCCTAGGAGTCTGGGGAGGACGAAAACAGCCTTTCCCACCCTCTGGAGGCTGGAAACAGCCCATTTGCTGACTTCCGGTGGGCCCAGAAGGCCTGAAAATCAGCTAAGCTTGCGTACCCACCGATATGGCTCCACATGCCACCTGTGGCATGCGTGCCATAGGTTCGCCATCACGGACTGAGAACATCTATGTAACTTGTCCAAAGTTTAGTTGGGATCCTGGGAGATGTAATTCCAACAAAGGGACTGATATCTTGTACATGCGTAGAACTGCTGTGTGTATGTGTACTATTTTCATGTGAAAAATATTCAAGGTCTTTTTGCCTATGAATTCTCATTCAGTTTAATGCAAGAAAATTAGTTTTCATCATATATTTCAAAGTGGAATAAACATTTGGTGTTATTCTTGTATTTTTGCATTTATTGGCAGATTAGGTAGCTAAGAGCTGTTTGTCCCGTCTCCTATTGGATAATCACCATTGCAGAGATCTGCACGGTCCCTATTTCAATCCAATCCCAAGAGAAGAAATCATGAGGGGACTTTTGAGGCTTTTGGAAATGGGAAATATGAAGAATCAAGGTAGCCCAAATGTTGGAAAAATATGTAATTCTTCCCCCAGCAATCCAGGAAGAGTATCCTTACCCCTACACCAGCAACAAGGTAAATTCAAAAATCCTTTCAAGAGAGTTTTTGAGACTAAGATATAAAATTCAAAGCCTATAATACAAATAGGCTTGCAAAAATGTTTTCAAAAATGGTAAGGTAGAGCTCAGCAGAGTATTAATACATAAACTAAAATCTCTGTCTTTGGGCTCCTCCCTCTTTATTTCCTTCATGTGAGTAGGGGATAAAGGATTGTATCAGATGGCCTTACCCATGCCTTTCTTGTGCCCTCCTTGCTGTCTTCTAAAACACAGAAGATGGAAATCTGAGGCAAGCGGTTTATTATTTCAGTTTGTCCTTCTGCTAACATTTAAATTAATGTCTAGGAACCTTAAATAGATAGTGCAGGCCCTCTGTTTTAGACATTTGCCATCCTAACCACGGGGGTCAAGGTTGTAGGAGAAAGTTAGAGAACACATTTTCCTTCTCCCCTTAATTATGTGTGTGACTAAACACACAATTCTATTTTCTCTGACCCATTAATAGAGACTAATGACAAAAGACATGGAAGGATAATCTTATAAATAAATGAAGTTGCTGCTCCTCACATTATTTATTTCCAAGCTCATGCTTGGAAGTGAAGACCACTGGGAATACTATAAGAATACTATTGCTTAACGCATTGTAAGCCGCCCTGAGTCTCCAGAGAAGGGCAGCATATAAATCAATTTTTTTTAAAAAAAGACTCCAATAGGCACAAATACTTTTCTGAGCAATATTCTTGGCATCAGGAACATTGGGAAATGCAGAACCTGAACCGGTTCCTATTGTCAGTAAAGACCACCACAAGCTGAAGTTTAGAATAAATGTAGACTTTATCCACAACTTTCATTGCTGTTGCTGCTGCATAAAACTAATCCAAAAGACATGATCACAAGCAAGAAAGACTGCTAGCAACCAATAAAATAAAGTCTAAGTAGGACACAATTCTACATTTTGCACACAGAAGTATGATTCCAACTTTTGAGTTGGAAGACATTCCTTGTGATACTGGAAGAACATTCCCCATTATCTCTAACCAACATTTTTCAAATCAAAATGAATTTCAGCGAAGCCCGTGAGATTTTCAAAAAGATGCCATTTTAAGAATCTTTTATACACACACACACATTTCATTCTTGCACTTTGCTTTATCTGCAAAGTAAAACAGGGACACAGATAATCCTGCTGAGCTCAGGATGGGCTGCTGCTGATCTTATTTCTCTGCCTTTTTTTTAAAAAAAAGAACTATATTATATCTTATATACAGAACTGAATAGTCTATCATCATGATGTTTTCTATGTTTTCACGTTACAAAGATAACCAGTGAATCAATCTTACTTTGGTCTTTGGGTTATTTTTTTTTTCTAAAGACATGAAAACTAAACAATGGTTTGTGCTTAGCACCATAGGAAATACAAAAGTATAGAAGGAATTTGCTTTTTTTTCTTTAAAAAAATGCTTCACAGCGCATGCACTTACATCAACAGCTTTTCCATCCATTTTGTTGAGACCATTATCCTTTCCTCTTCCTCTACTTGCAGTCCCAGAGATTAAATGATGATTACAAGTCTTGAAATATTTTTGCAGTGATGGTTTTAGAAGATCCATTATCTTTCAGGTCCAATACGGCATTGCTCATTTGATATATCTCATCTGCTATGTTACATTGAATTAGGCAGCAGATGAAGCCTAACACTATCTAATTCACTGTACCATGGCACTCTAGACCAAATGAAATAATGTATAATAACTTCACTGGCTCTCTTGTGGGCACATTTTAGGAAAGTTTGACTGATGCACTTCAGTGGTTCAGTCTTGAAGTTGTCAACTAGAGAGCTGTCCACTTAATAGGGAAATGAATCCAGGATGTTTTACAAGCATGGAAGACAAAACAGGCCACGAGATTCACAATATTTTAGGGAAAGGTTACAGTGAATGTAGAACATGGTATTTGCAAACCGAATAAGCCTATTCCCAATTCTAGGTCCAACTTTGCATAATATACTGAAGAATAGCTATGGACAGCTGCCTTGCTAGATAGCTGCCTTCTGCCACCAGTAGCCTCTCACTGACCAGTATGCTCCCATAGAGAGGGGTTTCTCAGGGTGCTGTCAGTCAAATAGTGTCAACTGGCAGCCCCCAAAGGGAGAGCCTTCTCTGTGGGGGCACCTGCCATCTGGAACGAGCTCCCCCCGGAGATACGGAGGTTCCCGGATCTGCGCACTTTCCGCCATGCCCTCAAAACATTCTTATTCCAGCAGGCTGGAATAAGAATGGGTCTAACTTCCCTTTTAATTGCTATTTTTAAATTTGTCTTATAAATTGGGGTATTTTAAATTTGGTTTTGGGCCAAAGTATTTAATGTATTTTAAATGGTTTTTAGCGTTTGTACTATGTGTATTTTATCTTTTTGGCTGTTCACCGCCCTGAGTCCTTCGGGAGTAGGGCGGTATATAAATTTAATAAATAATAATAATAATAATAATAGGCAGAACTGGTTCTCATAGGACAGTATATCATCTGCAATTAGCCTGTGGGACATACTTAGCCTATGGAGACTCTCCATTCAGACAGATACTGTGTGTACACAAGCCACTATTCCAAACTATTTTTTTTTTAATTTCCAATAACCCAATTCGTATGCTCCTAAATGGACTGCCACTAAGTTGGACAAACTAATACAAGTTTGATTTACCTAAGAAAGATACTCAAGGGAAACTCTCTACCACCTACACTCTCAGCACCTTCCTTGCCTTTTTTAACATGCTCCAATCAAGCTACCAAACAGCCTTTGGGTGGACTTGCCAAGGTATATTCAGTTGGGATAATGGCATGTACTGAAGTTTTTACTCATCTGAACATATCCTTGTAAATTTTATATGTGTGCGAATGAGTTTCTGTGAAAGATTGTATCCATATTTGCTTATATGTGAGACATAAACAGACCATGTCTGTTTATGTCTCTGTGTACAAGCAGTCCTCAACTTACAATAGTTTGACCATTCAATGTTACAACATCCGTGAAAAAAGTGACTTATGACCATTTTTGACACTTATGACTGTTGCAGCATCCCAAGTGATCAAAATTCAGACACTTGGCAACTGACTCATATTTACGATCTTTGCAGTGTTTTGGGATCATGTGATCACCTTTTATGACCTTCTGACAAGCAAAGTCAATGGGGAAGCCAGAGTCACTTAACAACTGGGCTATTAACTTAACAATTGCAGCGAGTCACTTAATAATTGAGGCAAGAAAAGTCCTAAAATGGGGCAAAACTCACTTAGCAAATGTCTCACTTAACAACATAAATTTTGGGCTCAATTGTGGTCGTAAGTCAAGGACTACCTATACAGCATGCATGGGAGAGAGGCAATGTTATTGTTGGTGGTAGCTTCAACAGGTTGGCCAGGATCTGTTCATTTTCTGTCACATCAACCCGCTTTGCAATTCCTGATGCCTGCCTGCCTGCCTGCCTGCCTGCCTGCCTGCCTGCCTGCCTGCCTGCCTGCC
>WNWU01000002.1:53166739-53184046 GCA_012654045.1 Ptyas mucosa
GCCTGCCTGCCTGCCTGCCTGCCTGCCTGCCTGCCTGCCTGCCTGCCAACATCAGTCAATGTTGGCTCCTGGTAACTGCCTGATCTAGTCCTTGTAGTTTTCTTGGCAAGGTTTCTTTGAAAGAGATTTACCATTTCCTTCTTCCTAGGGTTGAGAGAAAGTGATTGGCCCAAAGTCACACAGAAGGCCTCATACCTTAGGCAGGACTGAAACTCACAGTCTCCTGGTTTTTAGTCAGGTGCCTTAAACCAGATGGTTCTCTGGTTTATTTCTGTCTGATGTGAAAGAAGTCCCAATTTAGGCCATTTGGTTGTTCCTCATACTTCAGCTCTATCGCTGAGTTCTTTAGAATTTTACTTCAAGAGTATCTTCTACATATTTTTTTGTAAAATATATGAACTTGAATACTAAGGAAGACAGGCAGGCAGGCAACTATAACTGATAGCCTGTTTCTATTGGTTGATTGCCATATGGCAAGTCAAGATCCCATCACAGTCTATCGAAACAACCATGTTTGTTTATTTATTAAATTTATTTGCCACCCATCTCACCACAGGTTCATGTGACAGGCAGGGCAGGAAGCAGGTTTCTTTCCACTACACTGTTCTTTCCTCAGTACAAAATTTTACCTGCCTCACAGTCCTTATTATTTTTGGTGACCAAGAAAATGGTTAAAATACAGGGCTACAATTTCACACACTGAAACAGGGAAGGTTTATTTTTAGTGATGGCTGATATAATTGCTCTCAAAGGTGAGCATCCTGGAGGCTGCACTGTGGAATCAAATTCCAGCTGGGGGCTGTAAATAGATTGCCATAATATCATCAAGAATTACATTTTTGCCTCCCTCCCCCCCTTTTGGGGAGGCGACTTAAGGGAGGGTGTTTAAGGATAAAAATGGGTGATTTAACAACTCCAAATATTCAGTATGGAAAAGGAAAGCAATGGCAATTAGAATATTCAGCCCCCTTCATTTGTGGGGCTGTAAAAGCAGCAAAATAGGTTACTGTTGGGAGGAGCACATGGGTTTTCATCTCTCACATACTGCATTCTTAACACATTTGTTGTAAAGATGTGAAAAATATGAAGCAGTGTAGAAAATCTTACCCAGAGCATCCCAATTCTCCTTGGTGACATTTAAGGATAAAATATGAATGTTTGAAGAGATATTTGACATGTGTTCAACTGAGTTTGCTTAGAAGTCTTTCTGCAAATTGGGAATGCTAATAACAAAAGTTCCTGATTGTAAGGAATTAGTCTAAGTACGTTCAGGTGAACAAACCTGAAATCTTATTTCAGGCATTTATGCCAGTGAATGAGTAAAAGTTGAAGAGAAAGTGGCAGAGATGGGCGACACAGACACTTATATTAGGGTATTTGCATAGGAAACATTACATACTACTATGCCACAAGATATGGCCATAACTAAATAAGGCAATAGTTCATATAAAAAGTACTGTATTTTTCAGAGTGTAAGACGCACCGGAGTATAAGAGGCACCTACCTTTTTTGGTGAGGAAAAAGAAGAAAGAGAAATCTCTCTCTGCCTCTGAGCAATTTTGCCTCATTGCAGCAAACAGCCTGCTTTACTTTCATTTTCATTTTCAGCATAGCTTGATTAGCACAAGGAGAAAAAAAAAATCTGCTCCAGCAATTTACCTCTTTGCAGCAAGCAGCAGACCCTGCGCAAAACAGCTGAGAGCAAATCAGCTGAGAGTCGGGAGGCCGATCCAATCAACTTGTGCTAATTAGGCTGTGCTGAAGCTGAAAGGAGCTGTTTTTTCTTGCTGTTTGCTTGCAAGGAGGTAACTGCTGGAAGGCAGAGGCCAAAGGGTGGGGGCCAATGGGTGGGCGGGGCTACATTCGGTGTATAAGAGGCACCTAAATTTTCACCCCCTTTTAGGGGGGAAAAAGATGTGTCTTATACTCTGAAAAATATGGTAATTCATTTTGCCTGCTCCACTACCAAATTAAAATGTCTCTTCAGTGTTATTTTTTCCTTTTCAGATTTTCTTAGCTGGATAGAAATGTTTATGAAAGGATTCTGTTAATGCAACAGTATTCCGGCTACTTTTATTGTGTCTTTTCCTGGGGCAGGATATTAGAGAGGAATTTGATTTACTTGGTTGACACGTTATAGATCAACCATACTCAGAGACAATGGAAGTTACAATTCAATGTATCTTATTTAGGAGATAATCATTTCTCTCTCAGTCCAAAAACTGCATAACTAAAACACTGTGCTTTAGGATTATATACCATATTTCCCCCCCCCAAAAAAGGGGTGAAAATGTAGGTGCGTCTTATACATCAAATGTAGCCCTGCCCACCCACTGGCCCCCACCCTTTGGCCTCTGCCTTGCAGCAGTTACCTCTTTGCAAGCAAACAGCAAGAAGAAACAGCTCCTTTCAGCTTCAGCACAGCCTAACTAGCACAAGTTGATTGGATTGGCCTCCTGACTCTCAGCTGATTTGCTCTCAGCTGTTTTGCGCAGGCCTCTGCTGCTTGCTACAAGGAGGTAAATTGCTGGAGCAGATTTTTTTTCCCTTGCGCTAATCAAACTATGCTGAAAATGAAACTGAAAGTAAAGCAGGCTGTTTGCTGCAATGACGCAAAATTGCTCAGAGGCAGAGGAGATTTCTCTTTCTTCTTTTTCCTCACCAAAAAAGGTAGGTGCCTCTTATACTCCGAAAAATACGGTATGTATGTTTTTAAAGGCAGACAAGAAATATAACTGATTTATGATAACCTAGAATTCAACTTTTGAAACTTCCTCCTTCTAGGAGACTCAGACAAGGTTAAACAGATCCCAGAGAGAAGCTGTGCATCTGAGTTCCCTTTAAATAAAAGCAGAATGCCAAGTAAAACAAAATGAAAATTATACCCTATGTCTGTCTGCCCAAATTGCCGTGATACAGAAAAGTAAGGCACAAAAACCGCATACGACGCCTTACAAGAAAACTGCAGTGCCAACCTATACCATCATTACGGCAAAAACGCCATAAAACAACCTGAGCGGATAAGAGCCCCTGGCAACGAATTCAGAGGAAACACTGAAATTTGCCTTCTCTTTGGCCTTCAAAGAACCCCTTAGGAATGGGAATAGTTTAAGCCAAACAAACACACACAGCCCAGATTGCAAATTTGGGAAGCAGGAAACAGAAGCAAAAGAGAGTTCACTCAGCTCTTAAAGGCTTTGCATTGGTATTCTCTTCCTATGTATTACATTTCATCCCACAAAAGACTGTGCAAAGGACCAGGGAAGCCGCGTGCTTTTGCATTACACAGTTTAAAAAAGCAAGTCACAGATCATGAGAAAAGGGAGCCATGGGAGCAAATCAGAGTAAGATTGGTTCCCCTGCATCTGTTACTTAGTAAAGATCCCTCTCATTGTCCCTGCCCATCAGTGCTATTTGTCCTCCAGAGCAGGGGTCTCCAACCTTGGCAAAGCTGGCTGAGGAATTCTGGGAGTTGAAGTCCACAAGTCTTAAAGTTGCCAAGGTTGGAGATCCCTGCTCCAGAGGTACTGTCTACAATAAACATAATTTTTAAGGGTAAAAAGGCACTGACGGTCGCATCTAATTCATTCTTACTGGGGAGAATTTGGGGAAACTGAGCTTCTAAAGAAGGATATAGCTAAAATAGTACTGGTTCAGTGCAGGGCAGCAAAGGTGATTGGATTTTTTTTTTAAAAAAAAGTCCTGAAGTATGAAAAAACGTATAAAGAAAGAGACAGCCACTATTTGATGGTGGTGAACCAAACATCAGTTTGTGCCAGCTGAAAACGGTGATTACTGTCAGCAAAATAAATCATTTTTTTGTCAGAGGCAACAACAAAACCCCTTAATGAAACAATATATATACTACAGCTGTAGTTTTAATCAGGAGCTTTTGAACTTATAGTAAAAAAGATAAAGGAGTGCCTGTTGATTTTACTCTGCTAGTCATTTTTACATAGAATAGAGTAACAGAGTTGGAAGGGATCTTGTAGGTCATCTAGTCCAATCCCCTGCTCAAACAGGAGACCCTATACCAAGAGTGGGCAAATGTGGCTCTTTTACAACCTGTGGACTTCAACTCCCAGAATTCCTGAGCCAGCTTGGATGTCTAGGAATTCTGGGAGTTGAAGTCCACAGGTTGTAAAAGAGCCACATTTGCCTACCCCTGCATACCATTTCTGATAGATGGCTGTCCAATCTTTTCTTGAAAGTCTCAAGCGATGAAGCACCCACAACTTCTGAAGGCAAGCTGTTCCATTGGTTGATTGTTCTCACTGTCAAAAAATGTCTCCTTATTTCTAAGGTTGAATCTCTCCTTGATCAGTTTCCATCCATTATTCCTTATCTGGCCTTCAGGTGCTTTGGAAAATAGCTTGACCCCCTCCTCTCTGTGACAGTCCCTGAAATATTGGAAGACTGCTATCATGTTGCCCCTAGTCCTTCTTTTCATTAAACTAGACATACCCAGTTCCTGCAACTGTTCTTCATATGTTTTAGCCTCCAGTCCCATAATCATCTTTATTGCTCTTCCCTGCACTCTTTCTAGAGACTCAACATCGTTTTTATAGTGTTATGACCAAAACTGGATGCAGTATTCTAATATTTCCGACTCAAGGGGACGGTCTCATCTCTGTTTCAAGGGCCATTAAGCCAGCAGTATCTGAAGACATTTCCATGGCCATGTGGCCAGCATAACATCATGGAGTGCTGTTACCTTCCCACCCTAACTGTACCTATTTATCTACTTGAATTTCCATGCTTTCCAACTGCTAGGTTGGCAGGAGCTGGGGCAAGGACAGGAGCTTACCCCGTTGCATGGCACTCGGGTCTTGAACCCAGACGGCTAACAAACCAGAGTCTTAACTGCCACTATGCTGGTCTTTCTATCTTATAGACCAGGGGTCTGCAACCTTAAACACTCAAAGAGCCATTTGGACCCATTTCCCACAGAAAAGAAAACATCGGGAGCCACAAATCCCTTCCCATGCCTGACTATTTCCTGAGTGGCCCAAAACTGGTGTATATAGTTGAATTAAATGTTTTGTTTTCTTCTGAAACTTTTACTTTTCTTGGATTTATCCATGGTTTGCCTACCGGGGGTTGAAAAGCTCAATAAATTGCGTGCTGGCGGGTGTTGCACATTGGCGGTTGTGACACATATTTTGAGTGACAGGGAGCCACAGCAGAGGAATGAAAGTGCCACATGCGGCTCCAGAGCCACAAGTTGCGGACCCCTGTTATAGACCATGTTTTCATTCACCAATTAATTATATTTGGCCCTTTATCAGATATATGGTGATGTCAGAACTACTTGGTTCTGTGGCATTTTTATGAGTTTTACCATTAATTTGCTTTAACATTTTCTTTCAAGAAAAATGGCCTGACATTTCAACACAAGATGGTACTGTAGAGGATATGTCACAAATGACAGAAAAATAATTGTGGCAGGCTTCAAAGATTCAGGGATCAATCATTTTAAAGGAATCTTATTCCACTAAAATAAATGACTGAAAATGAGTTCTATGCGAATATCTGACTTTGTCCAATGATTTAGTTTGGACAAGTTTGAATACTCTTCATTCACAGACACAAGTGTTTTTAGTGTTTTTGAATGGATTCAGACTGATTTAGCTTAATTTGGATGATCGAAATGCTTTGGATATATCAACTGAACTGAATCAGTCTGAATCATTGGTTTGATTCAAATTGCTAAATGTGGTTTTGAATGTGCATTTAACTGCCAACTTGCTTGTTTTGATCATCTCCTTCCCACTCTCCGTAGATGCCACTGATGAGTCTAGTACTTACGTTTTCAACGGTCACTGTTTTGAGACCGGCAGCCATGTAAACAGTATAAATAAACAAACAAACAAACAGGCTTGCAAATCTCAAAAGTCAGTAGGGGAGAAGAATAGGAAAAAGAAAGAAAGAAAATTTTGGAGTCAAGATTTTATCTTGATGTAGGATTTAGATGATCCCAAGGGATCATAAAGAGGAATGAGTTTCAACAGAGCACTGTCACCATGGATGCAATGGACTACAACCAGTGGTGGGTTGCTCCCGGTTCGCACCGGTTCCCAAGACCGGTAGTAAAAATTTGTAGTAGTTCGGAGAACCAATAATAACATTGGCTGGCCATGCCCCCGAACCGGTTCCCGGCCCAGTCGCCGCTCGCTTACCCCACCCACCTCATCAGAGGCTTTTTTTTTTTAATTTTTAAAAGCATTTTTTCTACAACCTCTTCAGCAGAGGTCAGGCGATCCCTTCTCTTCAGGAGATCCCAGCTGAGTTGCCTGATCGTCAGAGGCTTCTAAAAGCATTTTTTTCTGCCACCTCTTAAGTTTGTAGAAAAAATGCTTTTAAAAGTTAAAAAAAAAAAGTTGGCCACACCTACCCAGTCACATTACCTCCAATAAGCCATGCCCACAAAATAAGCCACACCCACAGAATCGGTAGTAAAAAAATTTAGAACCCACCCCTGACTACAACCCCTTTTCCAATTCTATGGATGCATTCATACAAACTACTATGCTAGGCTAATGGGATTGGTCTGTTTTGAATCACTGTGTGGTGAGAATTTACTGTACTGTGTACTGATGTCAGGCTCTAAAACCAAGAAGGACATGCTGAGGTTCTTCCTGCATTGTTCTTCACCTACAGGGAGAAATCATGCCAAACTAAAGTAGAATAGAATAACAGAGTTGGAAGGGACCTTGGAGGTCTTCTAGTCCAACCCCCTGCTTAGGCAGGATATCCCACACCACTTCAGACAAATGGTTATCTAATCTCTTCTTAAAAACTTCCAGTGTTGGAGCATTTACAACTTCTGGAGGCAAGTTGTTCCACCGATTAATTAAGTAAGTACATTACTTATACCATTAAACAGATACTCTGAGAACTCTTAAGATAGGCTGTTTTGACACTCTTCCTCCCACACAAACTTTGCGTTCTTTTGATCCTCTAGAACAGGGTTGTCAAACTCGCGGCCTGCAGACTGGATGCATCACGTGCTGGACCCCCCCCCCCCATTTTAGCGAAGGGGGAAAAGTCGTGATACGTCACATGACGACAACATGAGCCGCGAGTTTGACACTCCTACTCTAGAATGTACTCCCTGACTCCTGGGTGACTACATTCCACAACTGTCATCTAAACAGGTTGTGTGAACCAGGATAGTGTTGACTCAGGCAACAGTATGGTTTATTATGTGAACATAAGTGTGTTTGCTTTATGTATGGAGAATATACCTCTTAAAGAAAAGGAATGCAATTCCCTTCCCTAGCTTTTTTTCTGGCTGGATTCTGACATCAAAATTTTTTGTTTTGTCTTCATTTCTGCCCATGAAGGAAAAGATATATGCCTGTTCCTAGATATGGAAGGGCAGTTGCATGGCAGAGATTTTGAAAGAGAAATGGGAAGGGAGATTATGAAACTGCTTTTTGACTTCTTCCATTTTTTCTTCATTCCAAAGATTAAGAAATGGAATACAGAGACTGGGGCAAATTTTGTCACTATCACACAGCATATTGTCCCCAACAATCTGTCACCTCATGATGGTAACAGGGGGACAGCTCCTGATATTCTATTTATTTTATATAATCTTTTAATCTAGTAGATTTAAAATCTGAGGATATAGTAGAGTTTTGTACACAATTTCAAATGCTAATAGAAATGGTAAACATTTAAAGTAGGAGTAAGAAATAAGCTGAAAAGATCCAAAAGGGAAAAGCAAGTCTGAGATGCAACAGATGGAAAATAAGATAAGTTTGTGATGATTTCTAGGCAACCAAGGGTAAAGGACTTATTCCACTTTTAAGCATCTTACAGAGTGTATCAAATGTTTCACCTTTCAATTTCCAAACATTAGGGGTGCTCAAAAGTTGTGACATGCCTTGGGGATTGTAAAGATATTTCGGTTACTTTAATATAACTTAGATGTGCTTGGTAAGTAACTACATAAATATAACTTTTTAACATTTTGTTTGTTTCTGTCAGGGTTCCAAGTAACACTCCCAATCAAAGAATAGTCCAAGGCCTGAAGTTCCTCAAAGTTCCATTTTATTAGAGATGTCATATTGGCATATCTGGGGAAACCTGAATCTGAAAGCTTCCAGGTTTTCCCCACCCAAAAGAAAGTTCAAGTCCCTGCCCAATACCCACATGTTCATTACATTGTCCAATCAAAGCACCATGTCAACTGGAGATGCCTCCCAATCACAATCCTCCAGGTGCAGGGCAAGATGACCTTGACTCTCTGAGAAAGGAATGCTATTATGACTACATATCACCCATGCTCCATACAATCCCTCCTCCCAGTTTCCCACAACAGTAAATGTGGCAGGCCTGAAGTCTGAATGCAAAAGATGGTTTCCAGGCCTGGCAGTTTCATTGCTATATGAAAGACTTTCTTGCCTTCTCCATCTCTCCCTGTAACCTTGGTTAATAATTCTTATCCATCATTAGACTGGGATGATTGCCCTTTCTATGAAGATGAGGATCTAATAGACAGGATGGTGCCATTTATATTAGGAGTAATTTAAATGGAGACTCGGATTTGGTTGCTAAGAATTTAACAGATCAAATCATTGCTATATTTGATCAGTTTCTGAGTGCCAATAAAAAAAAGAGATGAATTAAAGTCTTAGAATTAAAATGGAAAACTATATTTCCCAATTGGTTATGGAAGTAAATAGCAATTCATATGTTTCTAAACCTACCTCTAACCCATGTTTTGTACAGTGTACAGACTTTACAAAAATTCTCAGAAAAAAATGAGGAAAACCTGATTTTGTAGAGACAGGGGATCCTAATTCAGGTTGCTGGTGGTTTTTCAAATGAGGGCAGATGGCAGGATAAACAAGCAATAAACAAGCAATGAAAGATAAAACTCTCTTCCACAGCTTCTTTGTTCTGCAAGTATACTCTAATGAGCTTAAGGAAATCTCCTGGCTTCCGAGCAGGCATAGATCTAAAAGGATAATGCTAACTTTCAGGTGGTTTATTTTTCCCTCAAGTTTTCAAACTTAAGAACTTTTTAAGGAGGCTTTACATTCTGCCAATATGTGTAATTTAACAACAGCTGTATCCAGCCCTTGCTAATTTCTGGGAGCAGAGCCAAGCCACGCGGAGGACGGTACAAGCTCTAGAGCTTCTAAACGTAACTATCCACTATCTGTAAAACTGAGAACTCCTTCAACTTCAAGGTCAGAATAGGAAGAACACAGGGAAAGAAATATCTTAGATGCAATTAAAGGGAAGATACAGGTTTCAGATGAGTTTTTGGAAGCTGAGGAAGATTTAACTCGGTTGTTTGACACTTTCTCCCCAAGGAGTGACAATTGATCTTAAAGCAAGCTTGAAACAGATAAATCTATCTTGCAGTCAGTCACCGCTGCAATGGAGTTTCTTAACATCTTACTTCTCTGTTGTTCCTCCATGGAAATGTTGCTAAACCCAATCTCTGAGACCACAAGACTCCCCATAAATTCCGTATAAGCCGACCCGAATATAAGCCGAGGCACCTAATTTTACCACAAAAACTGGGAAAACTTATTGACTCGAGTATAATCCTAGGGTGGAAAATGCAGCAGCTACTGGTAAATTTCAAAATAAAAATAGATACCAATAAAATTACATTAATTGAGGCATCAGTAGGTTAAATGTCTTTGATTTCAAAGAAAAACAGTAAACTAGCTCTGTAAGTGGAAAAGAGGATCAACAAAAACAATATGATATCAACATTAACTTTAAAAGTACTGTATATGGGTTGGGTAGCTATATAAATTTGTTTAATAAATAGAATGGGAAAGGTCTTTGGGGATTCCAGAATTTACATGGCACTAATTGGATTAGTGGACCCTCCCCATGCCCCATTTTACCTTTAGCAAGCCTCCCTGCAGCCAAAACGGTTGCAGGAAAAAAAGGCATTTTTTCCTCACTCGAGTATAAGCCGAGGGGGGCTTTTTTCAGCATAAAAAATGTGCTGAAAAACTCGGCTTATACTCGAGTATATACGGTAAATAAAAACTGGTCTAGTCCAAAACTAAAAAAATAAAAATTCTATTCTATTCTATTCTAACTATACAAAAAAAAAAAAAAAAACAAATTAAAAAATGTCAAGGTAGCACAAATGTCACATAACTATTTGGAGAATAAGTCCATAGCTGATGATTTATTACAGCTGGTTTCCTAGGATCAGTCTGAACAACCATAGAAACAATTTTCATCAGCTGTCCCCAGCATAGACCCTAACCCTGGCTCTACTCCACAAGGTACTACTCTACCCATTCATTATCGCAAGTTAACTCTACCCACCGGAGCCTTGAATTAGCTCTCTCTTATCAGCTCTCTGTTATCAACTTCATCCTATCTGCTCTCAAGCCCAGCAATTAGAAAACGAGAGGGAGGGACTGAGTTTATTGCCACTGGCAGTAACTGCCGGGCTTACAGATATGAAGCTTCCAACACCAGGTCAGAATTTGATGAACACTGATTTTTTAGAATAAAGAAGAGCAACAGTCCCTATTTAGAGAGAGGAAAGTTGAATTTTGAATTTGAAATTTGAATTAGTAGCTGTCTATCAGTGGTGGGTTCCAACCGGTGTTACCACCGGTTCTCTTTGCTTACGCGCTTTGTGCGCGATCGCCGCAAACTTGCAAGTGCATTAGATTTCTGTCCAGCGGAGGCACAGCAATCCACTCTGCCATGCCTGTCAGCTGGGCTAGAAAACAAGAAATAAAGGTAGTTATAACACAGGGGTGGGCTGGAGGGACCAGCTCACAGTCATAGAGAACTGGTTCACTGACATCACATCATCACCACTACCGGCTCACCCGAACCGGGCCGAACCGGGAGCAACCCACCACTGCTGTCTATACTGAAAGCATTAACAATGAACTTCCAATTCCAGAAACAACAAATTGTCTAAATCTTCATCTTCTACTTTATTTCAGGCAGACCTACAAAACTGGACTTGGAAAGTAGCTGGATGGAAAGAGTCTACAGAAAATGATTTGGGGAAGTTGAGATAATAGCTTTACAAAAAGCCTGGCCAGCAGGAGAGGATGACTTAGTACAACTTTCAGTACTGGTATACCTATTAACCCAAAGTTAAAGAATAAAGGACGAACCTCTGGGTCTTAAGGAAGAACTGCAATGGCAAACTGAGAGATTATATCATGGGAATAATCTATCTCATATTGGCAGTCCCTGATTTATGACTGTTAGTTTAATGATGGTTGGAAGTTATAACAGAAAAAGTGATTTATGACCTGTATTTCCACGTATAACTGTTGCACCATTCCCATAATTATATGATTGCAATTCAGGCACCTGGAAATTGGCCCACATTTACAACCAATTGCTGCATCTTTTGATCACGATTTGGGACCCTTTTTACTGATTTTTATTTCCAAATTTCCAGCAAAATATGGCAAAAAAGTGCACACTGGGTCCACATTAAGCTGGATTTGCTTAATGACATGACTCACTTAATGACCGTTTTGGCTGGCAAAATGCTACAGGATGCCATTCAAGTCAAAAATGGACCGCACCCCATTTTGGCTGCCAGAGGCAACACGGGCCAGTCCTTTGCTATTTCCAGGCCGGTCTCACGGGCCAGATTTAAGCACCCTGAGGGCCGGATCTGGCCTGCAGGCCTTCAGTTTGACACCCCTGCTCTTAACAATCATCATAAAAATCTTAATAAAATGAGGTTGGACGTGATGTTTAACCACAATCACTTACAATAGAAATTCCAGTTCCACTGTGGTCATATATCATGGACTACTTATATACTGGCCATGACATTCAGATATAAAGATTTTGAACTTGCAGTGGTAAATGTTTATATTTCCTCAAATGCATCCTTTTATTTTAATCCTGACTATTAAATATATTTAGGAATAATAATATTGGAAGAAAAAATTACTTTGCGTACCCAACTCATAATGATTTCACTTCGTAAGTTTAATGCTAAACTAAACCAATCCCTATATGTTCCCACCAGTTTTTCATTGCTGGCACTTGATAATCTTTACAGATGTTCCAGTGAGTCATTTGGGCAGCTGTATGCATCGTATCATTTATAGCCAGTTTATGCAATCTGCTTGCAAAAGCTGAGTGTTATTATTATGGTTCGTTGCATGATCAGTCAGATGTTTAGACTGGATTTGACATTTTTATCTATCTCTCGAGTCCTTCCCAAGGACCTGGAATAGACAGGTGTTCATTGTATCATGTGTTAAAGATATACTAGCTTCAGTAGCAGTATTCAAAAATTATTCAATTTCTTCCGATATTTTTCCAATGCTCTTTTTTTTTGAGTCTTCAACTGTCTGGTGTACTTGCAACATTCCACACTGACCTGTATTCCTTGGTAAGTACTCTGTCAATATTGCTGCATTGATGAAGAGCATGATTCGTTGTCATTATTTTTCTGGTCTTCCTACCCAGAGTTTTTAGTTCTGCTAGCTGTGTATCTAATGCTTGGAATTGCACAGGTATTAATTGCCTTGATAATATAACCTCCACTGAATTTAGAATAGAATAGAATAACAGAGTTGGAAGGGACCTTGGAGGTCTTCTAGTCCAGGGGTGGGCAATTGTGGCTCTTTTACAACCTGTGGACTTCAACTCCCAGAAGTTGAGAGTTCAACTCCCAGAATTCCTGAGACAGCCAAGCTGTCTAAAACCCCTGTTCTAGTTCAACCCCCTGCTTAGGCAGGAAACTCTACACCACTTCAGACAAATGGTTATCCAACATCTTCTTAAAAACTTCCAGTGTTGGAGCATTCCTGTGTTGGAGCTTCTGAAGGCAAGTTGCTCCACTGATTAATTGTGCTCACTGTCAGGAAATTTCTCCTTAGTTCTAAGTTGCTTCTCTCCTTGATTAGTTTCCACCCATTGCTTCTTGTCCTGCCTCAGGTGCTTTGGAGAATAGTTTGACTCCCTCTTCTTAACATCTTGGACTTTAACATCTTCTTTACTCTCATGATACATTCACTTCTAACTTTCTCCTTGACTTCAGTGTGCTTGATGCTGTCAGCTTGAAGGATGACTAGGGATCTTTTTCATCCAAACTCTTGGTATTATTTCCACAGGGCATTTTATTTTCCTTCAGTTTTCACTATTTTTCCCCTGTTGATAAGGGTGGCACATTTGTCCAGTCCAAATTCCGTTGCATTTACGAATAGCATTGAGCAGCAATTCTATTTTCCAAATAGCTTCAGAACATCCATATAAAGGAAGTGGGATTGCCCGGAAGATGTTTTTGATAGTCGTGGCCTGACTTGTTCAGTATTTTTGATAAAGGAAATAGTGCAATAATAAACAGTACTGGTGATAATGAACATCCCTGAAAGATTCCTTTCTTGATATTAACCTCATTTAGTCTGTCCCATTCATCAGCAACAGTGTCTTCCATTGTGCCATTGATCTTTGCACAAAACTTCTGACTCCTGTTATTTCTAGATACTTGATTATCCAATCATTTGTCTATTATATTATTATTAATATTATTTTCATCACCATCATCATCATTAAAAATAAGTCACATTAGTCACATAGTCAGCCAGATGCCAAAACTTGCCAAGTTTTTTTTTTTTGGGGGGGGGATACAATAATTCAGCAAGTGGGAATTAAGGGTGTGCATTCATTGAATCCAAAAGGACACTGGAAAATAATAATGGGATTTCTTTGTATTTAGTATAGATATATTACAATTAGTCAAGTATTTACAATTAAGGTTAAATCTTCAAATTCTCTTATGTGTGTAGGGTCGTTTTATGAGGGGTCCTTGGTGCTCTCTGAGGTTGGTTGTTTTCTTGCAGACATTTCATTACCTAAACCAGGTAACATTATCAATGCACCCTAGTTTGGGTAATGAAAGTTTACAAGAAAACAATCAAGCTCAAAGAGCACCAAGGACCTTTCATTTCAGCCCTGAGCTACAGATAATCTCCTTTATTTCACTTTATGCAGAATAGAGAGGGGAATCTTCCAAACCCATACTTCTATGAAATTATTTAAAGTACTAAATTCAGCTTCCTGGTCAATGCTGGAATCCAAATTACACTATGCATTATAGAAAATCATCCTATTATTTTGGCTAATTTGAAGGGTAATGAGAGAGTGGAAGAGTAACTAAATCCCCCCAAAAATACCCTTTTAAAGGTCAAAGCATAGGCCATTGGGCTTGTCCAAATCCAAATCTATTGTAAGGGATGGAAATCCACCATCAATCCAATAGTCCTTGTTTGTTTGTTGGTTGGTTGGTTGGTTGGTTGGTTGGTTTGCTTCCTTCCTTAGGTCTAGCTGTGAACCCTTCAATTCCTAATCTCCTTCATTGTTATTCTGGGATTCCTTTGAAGCTGTTTATCTAAAAAGAAGGCAACAACTAGCTCAGGCTCTCTGTGATGTGCTAAGAAGCTGAAATGAAGCTCTGGCCTCCTGAAGTTTCACTCAAAAAGCTGTTCCCAATGGACAGAAACGAAATGACTATAGCTCAGAAAGGTATGCTTGAACAGAGATAGGAAATGGCAGGAGAAGGTTGACAACACAACTGCTGTAAGTCTAGATGGCTTTTCTTTGGAATAAAAGAGAAGTGAGAGATTTCTGGCAGGATATTTATGAAGACCTTAAGATGGCTTATGACTTCACCAAATCTTTCTTTTCCTCTGAAAGAAAACATGAAAGCATTTTCCGACCCCCTCCCCATTTAAGTGAAGGAAGAAAATTGCAGAAGACATTTTCAAGACAGCATTAGTATTGAAATGTTATAATATTAATATTATTGTATTAATAAAGGATTCTGAAACAGCCATCCATTAATGCTAGGCCTGTCAAACTGGCGGCCCGTGGGCCAGATATGGTCCACACGGACTACGCCTGTCCAACTCCACAAAGGCAAAAAACATCCCGATATGTCACGATACGGCATGATACGTCCCGATCGGGCCCGTGATGTGATCGGGTTTGACTCCCCTGCATAATGCATTCACTGACTGCATGTGAGAATTCTGATATAATGTAGGTATCCCTGTCCATCATTATTTTTCCTTCTCTGAAAAACCATCACTTAATTTGCTTCAAAGACATGAACCAAAGGACTGGACTTCTTGCCCTCTCCAGTTCTTTCAGTGCCCATAGAAATGCCTCATTCCTCTTCTCCATAACATGTACTAAAGATACAATTTGAGGAGGGGGGACTTTGCAGCATTTTTCAAGGCTGATTCAGAGTCTGTCCAATGATTATTTATCTACATTTTCAGAAAGACGGGCCACATACTAAGATTCAGTGAATAAGTCATCTTGATGGATGGACCAAAACAGATGTCAAACTAGAGTTATGCTTCTACCAGTCCATCACACAAAACAGCCACCTAAGATGCACAGCCTCTCCTATCAATACCACTTTGAGAAGTTCCTGGGAATGATAGCTTGTGAGGGGTCCTCAATCCTTCAATCCAAGTATTAATCAAATAGGATCCTGTTTAATTTTCCCCCTTCTTGCCACACACTCATCTGCAAAGTTGCTAAACTATCTATCTACACACTATTTTAACTTGCTATAAGTTATTATTACAGCAGAATGAACAAACTAGCTAAGAGTTGGCAGTGATCACTATTTGCACAACACAAAAGTTCCAGGCTTATTCCATGGAATCTGAAATCCACAATAAAAAGACTACATAGGGCCACGTGTGCCTGCTTACTTCACTGTCCTATGTTCCTATACCTACTGTGTTTCCCCGAAAATAAGACCCTGTCTTATATTTTTTTGAGCCCTGAAATAATCACTTGGCCTTATTGTCATGCGCTCAAAAGCCCAATTGGGCTTATTATCAGGGGATGTCTTATTTTGGGGGAAACAGGGTAATACTAAATGGTACCAAAAAAAATCTGATCTTATGATGAGCTGCGGTGGCGCAGTGGTTAGAGTGCAGTACTGCAGGTTACTTCTACTGTTCACTGGCTGCCAGCAGTTTGGCAGTTCGAATCTCACCAGGCTCAAGGTTGACTCAGCCTTCCATCCTTCAGAGGTCAGTAAAATGAGGACCCAGATTGTTGGGGGCAATATGCTGACTCTGTAAACCGCTTAGAGAGGTGCTGTAAAGAACTGTGAACCGGTATATAAGTCTAAGTGCTATTGCTATTGCTATCTGTTCCAACCATAATTTTCTTTCATTTTTAAATATGCATTATCTCCTTTGCTCAAATAAGAATCACAGAATCCAAATGAAGAACATGACAAGCTTGCTAAATCAAACTTTAAGTCACCATGGCAGACAAGGTGAATTATAATTCTACTCTTCTCCTGCCCTGCAAAGTTTCTTAAAGCAGCACATGCAAATATATCACACTATATTACATCGCTTAGTGTGAAGTTTATTGAACTTACCCTGAGCATGGGTCCGTTCTGGAATACGTGCGGTTCATCACAAACTACACAATATTCATTTAGTACAGGTATCCGCTGCTCAGCAAACTCAATTGTCTGAGAACAACAGAAAAGAGAATAATACAATCTGCTTAAAATAATTAATAAGCAGCTCAGCCGTCTCCAGGTTTGTAAAACTCATCAGGCATTCTGACCTACCTGCACAAGAAAGCCGTGGTCTCTTATTGGAACAGATTTTGCACCATAATTTGGCTGTTTAAAAACAAAAGAAAAAAAAAACCAACGTCAGGAATGCTGTAAGTTGAATATGTATAAGCCTTGATATAATTTAGTATTACCTATAATATAACGATGCAAATTAAATAGCATTCAGTTCCCAGAGGACATTCAGAACTATTTGCTATTTCACTGGAATTCAGTTGGATCTTTTTAAGTAGTTCTGTACCCAGTGCATTCATTTATCAATGCACTAGGGGGGAAAAGTTGAAAATAATTCATTTGGAAGAGAGGAAAAAAAAAAGTGAAAACAATATGTCCTTTTCAAAAGGCTACTTCAATATTCATAAATAATAAAACCCCAAGAAAAACTGAAGACCAATACTGGTTAGGCTGGCATTTCTGTTGCCTGGTTTCATATAGATACAGAGTTATGTTAAAAAAAAGTCCTATGCTAATACGGTACCTGCTGTGAACTGCTGGGTGTATAGCACATGCTTTGAATACGTAAGATCCCGTTCCATTATCATCATTGTTAATTAAAGAAGTCTTGGACTTATTGAGAGTTTGGAGTTTGGTGACAAGAGCCAGTGTCCTAATACAGAATAAGTACCTTTCCTAATACAGATTAAGTACCTTTCCTTCCTTCCTTCCTTCCTTCCTTCCTTCCTTCCTTCCTTCCTTCCTTCCTT
>WNWU01000002.1:53184056-53210507 GCA_012654045.1 Ptyas mucosa
CTTCCTTCCTTCCTTCCTTCCTTCCTTCCTTCCTTCCTTCCTTCCTTTAGACTGGAAGAACACAACCTGAAATATCATGGTTTCCTACAGCTCTCTCTCTCTCTATTTCTTTTATTTCTTATTATAACATGAGGGAAGGGGTAAAAAGTTAAATATGTGAAAAAGTAATCCTATCAGCTGCATGTAATTCAATTAATGTTAGGAAATAAAAGCACGGTTTGATTTTCTCTAAGCTTTGCTTACTTTGGGGAATGAATAAGTGTCACCCTTGGCCTGAAGAAGCTTATTTCTTCAATAGAGGTGAGCCCAGATCCAAAAAACTTCAAACTAAAAGTCATCACTAGTGTGCAAGGAAGTTCAAAATCTTGTACAAGTTATGAATCTGTCTGGAACAGATTCCCAAAGACTCCACAATGAGACTTTATCAAATGAGGTCAATTAGACTAGGAAACCTTATAAAACGTGTTCCTCTGCTCCCAAAGCACAGAAGCATCTTCAGCTTTGTTCTGTGGATTAATTCTGGGAATCAAAGCTCTGGAGTAGCATAACTCTGTATGAGCTGTGAGCAAGAGGAGACAAAAAAGGATGAGGAGGAGGAGGAGGGAGGAGGAGGAAGGAGGCTATATATTTTTGTGTGTTTTCCTTAACTGTCCAAAAATGTTTTCTTCCTTGAAAGTGGAGATTTTGATGAAAAACATCATTTCCTGTAAGAAAACCGATCACTTGGATTTATAAACATAAATATCTACTATAGAAACTTTTAAAAAAATATTATCAATATGCATCATTGCTCCCTACAGTAACTCAATTAGGGACTGTCAACAGAAATGTAGGCAGAACTGAGAAACAAAGAGAGATATCAATAAGTTCAGAGAAAACCAAATGCAGACATGATGACAACATTTAAATATGAGGTCCCATTCCCATTCATCTGAACATGGTCTATCAAATCACTTGGGAGTGGGCAGAGGAACCACAAAAGAATTTGTGGAGTGCATTTTTAGGATAAGAACACTCCTGTTAGGAAGTGAAACACATTTAAGGTTCTTGTGGTATTCTCTTATTTCAACTGTTCAAACTAATGAACTACCTCAAGCTTGTCCTTACATTATTATTCTGACTTTATGGAATAGTAATTCATATATATTCTTGGGCCACAGCTGCCAAGATTCTACTAGGGATACAGAGAGAACTATTCCCTGTATATCAACATCTTAGTAGTAATTAGTAGTGATTCTTGTATGACTCACCCAGCAATAATGTATTTCTAGAGAGATCCTTCCATAATTGAATACACACTATTGAAGTTCCCTCCAAGGCTAAATTGCTGTCTCTTAGCTGAGTGCCCTCTGGAGCAGTATTTCTCAACCTTAGCAACTTTACGTAAAGGTTCCCCTCGCACATATGTGCTAGTCATTCCCAACTCTAGGGGGGCGGTGCTCATCTCTGTTTCAAAGCAAAGAGCCAGCGCTGTCCGAAGACATCTCCGTGGTCATGTGGGCGACATGACTAAATGTCAAAGGCGCATGGAATGTTGTTACCTTCCCACCAAAGGTGGTCCCTATTTTTCTACTTACATTTTTTATGTGCTTTCGAACTGCTAGATTGACAGAAGCTGGGACAAGTAACGGGAGCTCACCCTGTTACACGGCACTAGGGATTCGAACCATTGAACTGCCAACCTTTCGATTGAAAAGCTCGACAGTGGCTAAGATAATCGATGTCTTAGCCACTGAGCTACCGCGTCCCTAGCAACTTTAAGAGGTCTTAATTTCAACTCCCAGAATCCTGGGAGTTTAAGTCCAGACATCTTAATATTGCCTGGTTGAGAAACATTGCTCCAGAAGCATTGGGACTATGAATTGTATGGTTCCCAGTCAGTATGACCAAGGTTATGTTGTCTGGGAATGCTGAAAACTGCAGAATATCTTTTTCTCAAATGTTACAGGTAGGGATTATATTGATGTATGTATGCTAATATCACCTACATTTATATATGTTTCCATTCACATTTCCTGTACACACTAATTGCCACAAAGAAGTAATAGTTCAGATCATGAGCATTTAAAATTGGATTGTTTAGTGTAAAACATGATACAAATTATTCAATGATCATTTCTGCTTTTTTCTGTAGGAAAGAAGGTCGGCCATTCTATTTTTAGTACTAAAAATTTCTCATTATATCTTGTGGCATTATTTAGTGTATCTTTGAGAGCTACTTCCCAGAGTACATTGTGTAGGAAACAATGTAATGACTGAAAGAAGATTGGTTATAATAACTCCATCAAATATCGCTATACTGAGAAAATGCTGAACGTCTTCTGGATGTATGCATTAGTGTATGACACTGATAACTTACAGACATTAAATACAGACATGTGCACCCACCCACAGCATACAAACACAACTTTCTGAAAAATCCATCCACACAGAATTTATGCAAAGCAGTACTTGTATACTAGCATTTCCTTTCATTTTTCCTCCTCTAAATCCTTTAAATTATGCCCGCCAATATTTGCTAAGAATTATAGTTTAATTCAGCAAGGTTTATCAGTATAGATGAGGGGTGTCAAACTCAAGGCCAGCGGGCCACGAGGCCGCCCTGCCTCTGCCAGCGAAAACAGAGCTAAGGAGGGCCGCATGCAGCCCACCTGAGCTCCGTTTTCAATGGTAAAACACTTGGGCCACCAAAGATGCCTGACACAAGTGATGTCAAGCTACCTGCGCCCCCTGACCATGTACCATGCCCCGCTGAGGTCAAACACAACCCTGATGCAGTCCTCCATGAAATCGAGTTTGACACCCCTGGTATAGATCAAGGACTGGTAATTCAGATCAAGTTAACTGTCAATCCTGAAAGTAATAATCAAATAATTTTCAATGAAATTAAAATGAAGTTTTAAAATGTGCACAAAACTCATAAACCAGCCTCTCCCCTAAAATCTCAGGTCACTCATTGGCAAAGGGAACTGGGCCATCATACTGAATTCTACAGTGATGCTTAAGGCTTATAATGTTTACCAAGTCTGTAGATGTGTAGAAGGAAATTTTCTAAAATGTGGTGAAGTTCCCTGAGCATTAGCGGAATCGGTCTGCACACCAAATTTATGAGCAAAGGCACTCGGACTTCCTAAGAAGCTTGTGCATTTAACCATTCTAAAAATATGTGGGAAGAAAAGAAAAAGCTCACAAAAGAAAACCGTTTACGCACAGCGGATGGCGATGGCGAAGATGTGGATGGTGTTAAGATACCAATAAGCCCTGAGGTAAGAGAGAGTCTCCTGCCCTCTGTTATTGTGGGTTCTTTGAAAAGTTCCATTTTAGATGATTTGGGGGCACTGGAATAACTCTTGCTGAGTAACTTGTGGTTCTTCAACCCATCTAATTCATCCATCCTAAGATTACTGGAATAAGACCTGCTTAAAAGTTTGTGGGGCTTCAAAGTACTGTTGTGCTCACATCGCATATCCCCAGAGCATGGTCTATTCAGCAGTTTGTGGGACTTTAACGTGATGCCTTCATCCTGCTTGATGGTTGCAGAGCAAGAGTGGTTCAACAGTTTGTGTGACTTAATGGTCATTGTATGTTCAGCCCTAGGATCACTGGACAGCGAGCGACCAAAGGTTCTGTGAGATTTTGCCACACAGGAGTCCTCAGATTTAACTGTGCTAGAACAAGTCCTCCTCAATAACTTGTGGGTTTTTGAGATACCATCTTGTTCAGGTTTCAGCTTTGATTTGTTTTTCCCACAGCCTGGTGGAGGATAACTCGGCGACCTTCAAGACAACCAGAGAGAAGAATTAATTAGAGTGCATGTATCTAGATCACTATGACAAACATCAACATGAACACATTTTTCTTCAGCTTCAAATTGTAGGTTTTTCATATAACCAGTATCATCAATTAAGTCAGTGGCCCCCAACCTTTTGGGCATTAGTTTTCTTGACAAGATTTTTGGAAGTGGTTTACCATTACCTTATTCCTTGAGCTGACAAGAAAGTGACTGGCCCAAAGTCATTCGGTTGACTTCAAACCAAAGGCAGGATTAGAACTCATGGCCCCCCAGTTTCTAATTTAGTGCTTTAACCACTACACCAAACTGGCTCTCAAATATTTGATAGTGAGTACTCACCAAGCCTCCAACTGGAGTTTATTAATTAAACTAATTTATTAAATAATAGAAATGATGTAGTCTTCCCAAGTCAAACCAGTAACTCATCTCTTCTTTATTAAATCAATGATAGTAGAACGGATAACGGAAAAAAGTTCAATCTGCTCATGTCCTTTGAAAGTTATATTGATTATTTTGTCCAATGCCTGTTTTCTAAAATTGATGTTGAAACATTGGCTCTACAGTATATCTTACATAAACTCAGTGGTGGGATTAGTGCCTTGTGAGAAAACCAAAAAGGATTTAATTGACCAATTAACTATCATACAGGGATGGAATTTCACCTAAAACACATGCAGTCATACATACAAATTCCACCTGGTCAATTGATTCATAAGACCATCTAAAACAGCCAGATGCCCTACTTCCCCAAAATAAAATGTTAACAGAATAATAGAAAGCAGAGTTGGAAGGGACATTAGAGGTCTTTTAGTTCAACCTCCTACTCAAGCAGGAGACCCTATACCAGTGATGGCTAACCTTTTTGCCATCGCATGCCAAAAGAGGAGGGAATGTGGAGCGGTCGTACATGTGCGTGCCCACACCCATAATTCATTGCACTCTGCCCCCCGCATGATGTGTGCACGACCCCACCTGCGCTCCCCCCACTTTTGGCACAGGATGGCATGGTAGGCCTGTTTTTCACCCTCCCCAGGCGCCAGAGGCTTTTTTGAAACCTGGGGAGGGTGAAAACGGCCTTTCCCACCCCCCCCAGAGGCCGGAAAAGGCCCGTTTCCTGGCTTCTGGTAGGACCGGAAGGCCCAAAAATCAGCTGGCCAGCGCATGCATGCGTGCTGGAGCTGAGCTAGGCCAACGCTCACGTGCCCATCAATATGGCTCTGTGTGCCACCTGTGGCACGCGTGCCATAGGTTCGCCATCACAGCCCTATACCATTGCAGACAAGTGGCTGTCTAGTCTCTTCTAACAAGCCTCCAGTGATGGAGCATCCACAACTTCTGAAGGCAAGCCATTTCGCTGGTTAATTGTTCACTGTTAGGAAATTTCTCCTTAGTTCTTAGTTCTCACCTTGATTGGTTTCCATCCATTGTTTCTTGTCTTACCTTCTGGTGCTTTGGAAAACAGATTGACCTATTTTTATAAATTTTAATTTTGATTCTAAATTTGTTAGAGGTGAGAAGCTGAAAAATCTAGCTTGTGATGGATCTGTAATGGAATTCTGAATCTGAGGGTAGATGCTTTTGAAATCTGGCATAACCAGAAGAGATTAACATTTTTTGTATCTTCTAAATGAGAAACAACCTTCTCCAAGTCAAGAGACAATTAGAAAGAGGATCAAAGGCATCAAGGAAGTCCTGCCTTCTCTTACTCACTGACTAATGAGAGCTAAAATACAAATTCGATAATCTAATCTTTCTCTTGTCATTGACCTGACTAATGAGACTATGAAAATCTACTTTTTGGGGTTTCTTGGGTTATATATTGCAGTTGGGAGACTGACACAGACTGTCAGGGTTTGATACCAATGATCTCTCAAATACTGGTTCACTGCAGTGGTTGCTTTTCTAGTAAATAGAGAAGAAGCTAATGATATTTTTGCCAATACTTTGGTGACACAAAGAATCATAGGAAAACAGAGCCCTAGAGAAAGTGTATAGGGCACTACATTTTCAAACTAGTAAGCCTTTTTAAACTGAATCAGTATGATTGTGTGTTGTAGAACCACTGATAAATTGATTTGACCATGTCAGTGACTGTATTGCGGAAAGAAGAGTCACTGAGGATTCCAAATAACATTACCATTGTCTGACTTTCAATTAATCAGTGGAAAAATGTTTATAAATTAGCATATGGATAATATAGTACAGTGTTGGCGAATCTTTTTAGCACAAAGTGCCAAAACGGGAGTGCGCGCACGGGAGAGCGCCAGAAACCAGAAGAGCAGCATGCGCGCACCGGGAAGCTGAGCTTCCAGTCACCTGTTCTTCTGGCATGCATGTGCGTGTGCAGACCAGCTGGCTGGTCTGCATGCGCATGCCGGAAACTGGAAGCTCAGCTTCCCAGCGCACACATGTGCGCCCGGGAGCTGCTCTTCCGGTTTCTGGCAGTTCCACGCATGTGAAGACGAGCTGGCCAGCTCACATGTGCGCTCCAGAACCTGGAAGAGCAACAGGCAATGGCTGGCATGCCCGGAGAGATGGTTCTGTGTGCCACATCCGGCACGTGTGCCATAAGTTTGCCATCACAGATATAATAGTTCCAAAAACATGTTTTCAATATTTACTTTGTAGGAGGTAGCATCTCAGAAAAGAAATTTCTCAATCCTGTAAAAGAGAGAGAAATGGTGCAATTTCTAGAACAACACTTTCTATCTGCAGTACTGTTTTATCTTTTTTTAAAAAAAATCTTTAAAAAAAAAGAATGGGTTGCCTGATTAATTGAAAATAGCTTTTCAGTTGGATGGTATTCAATTCATTAAACAATTAAATTACACAGCTGCCTTGTTTAAAACAAAAGTTTGTTAAATAGAATGAACAAAAGAGTAGAGACAAGGTGCTTCACCAATTATGCAAATATCTATGTTCAAATATGAACACAGCTTAATAGTTATTTCACGGTTTTATGAATTTTCTCCATCAGGACACTAAGCAGATCAGCAACCTCCCTAGCAGTGAGATCTTGCCAGATGTAACTGAAAAACTACAAGTTTATTTTTTGAACTGTCTACTATATTTATTGTGCTTGTAATAGATCTCTGCAAGGCAGAGGGAAGGAAATTACATGATGTGGATCTGCAGAACTTATTCTACCAAAAAAAAAACCTCCTGACAAATATATTTCTCATATATTTCTCCTTAGTTGATCTGTCACATCTCTAGACAGTGTGAATTATTCAGGGACACAAACACACATTGGTGAACACACATTTAAAATAAAGGGAACTACTGGGATATTTTGGACACACAAAGTTGCATTCCTTTTGAGACCTGTGAATATAGTGAATATTTTAATTTACCTAGAATTTCTAATAGTATAGAGAATTCCTGTACATGTATACTTTTAAAATCAAAGAGTTAGAATTTAAATGAAATCAGCTAGGAAAATTGCATGCAAATCGATTTCTTCGGTCACAGATTGTGTCTTGTGGGTGGGAGATGGCTGGTAGATATTTTTTTTAAAATCTGCAATCTCCTCACAGAGTAAATACGAATGGACAAATAATTACTCCCTGTGTGGCATCAGTTCAGTCAGTCTTTGGATATGAATGATTTGCCACTAGGAAGTGGCAAGTGGAAGATACCATGAAGAATGAGATTTCAGCTGCGACCCCTTGAAATTAGATGAGATAGATTAGAGGACCTTTGGGATGCAGAAGTGTGATTACATCAGGCATATTTTTCTAATACTGCTAATGTTTATTTTCTTTGGACACAAACTTCAGAGAAATCACCAAATCAAAGAAGAGCAGGTAGAGGTACTTCTTACTTCCCATCCACCCCAAATATACTAGTCTTCTTCATTCTGGAGGAGCTTCCCAGGTTTGATCATATGGACATAAACTGCCACATTCTCATATAGCAATTTCAGGATACATCAAGGAATGAGCCTCTATTTTGCAAAGAGACTAGCAGTGCTTTTATCATATATAAAGAAGGGATGAGGTGGCTCAGTGGCTAAGACGCTGAGCTTGTTAATCGAAAGGTTGGCAGTTCAGTGGTTCGCATCCCTAGTGCCGCGTAACGGGGTGAGCTTCCATCACTTGTCCCACCTTCTGTTAACCTAGCAGTTCGAAAACACGTAAAAAATGCATGTAGAAAAATAGGGACCACCTTTGGTGGGAAGGTAACAGCGTTCCATGCACCTTTGGCGTTTAGTCATGCCAGCCACATGACCACAGAGACATCTTCGGACAGTGCTGGCTCTTCGGCTTTGAAACGGAGTTGGGAATGACTAGCACATATGTGCGAGGGGAACCTTTACCTTAAAGAAGAGACCTTTTGGCAATCATCAAAGCTGTTCAGAAATGAACACAACTACCAATCACTCCCGCTATGCTTTCTTTTTCAAAAAAAAAATTCAACAGACTAAGTGGACTATATTCTTTTTCTTCACCTGGGAGGCGTTTTAAAAAAAACAAAAACAAACCCAAAACCAAAATTAATTGCTAGCAGAACCCCTGGCAAAAGTTTTTTTTTTAAATCCTGAATTTGTTGGGGAAAAAAAATAAAGTTAGTCATCATGCTTGCGCTGAACGTAACGTGACAAGATTTCACTAAACCGTATAGCAAAAAACTGTCTCTCTTTTTTGACCAAGCAACAAGGTACATATTTTATCACTTCCTCCTACCTGCGCAATGTAGAAAAGATGTGCAGGGGAGATTTCACTTTCTTTTCTGACAGTTTTTTGTTGTGCGTACTGTTTGATTTTTCTTTGCCATTTTTCCATTGCTGTGTAACAAATGTTTGCATAATTCTGCAAAAACATGAAACAAACAACTACTCTGGGAATCTGGGCAGAATAGAACAATCAATCAATCAATCAATCAATGTAGTGCATACATACAGAATGGAAATTTAAGTCTGAACTGTCAATGGGAGTCCCAGAAATCTATGTTCTGTTTCAAACTGGATTTAGTTTTTTTGAACTGAAATGCTTTTACTCTTATACTTTCTTAACAACAGCTATCTTTAGCTTTTATATTAGAAACTAGTATAAAAGTCTAGTATATCAGAAGCTCTTTTAACACATGTACTGTATGCTCAAAGCTATCTGCAACTCTTTCAGCAGTTGGGGGAAAAAAAAGAATAGAGAAAGGAAGATGCAACATGCATTGTAGTCCATTTAATCACCCTTAATTTATCTTCCATGCTGCTGAATACAATCTATGGATAGCAATCTTGCAAATGATAAGGAATGAATTTTTCATTTTCTAATCTATTCTGCGGAATATCAGTGTACTCATATTGCCTACAGCTTTCCATTCAAATCCTCCCAGTTAAAATATCCAAAACCTCCATTCCAAAAAGAGTTCCTGTTTTAGGTCTATAAATAAGGAAAGGATTCATCAGATTTATTTTCTGTCTAAAGCATAAAATCCATAAATTAATCTCAAGGTGGCCTAAAAGTCTTGGCTTCTTAAATCTTTCAAGATACCAACTCTAAGAAATAAAATTCAGGAGTTGCTTATTTAGCTTTTGGGTTTGTTCATGTCCAATACATTTATATAAGATTGACCTTAAATATCCATTCATAAATTCTGAGAAAACAGAAAGACAAATTATTTCAATTTGTTATAGTCATGGGAGGCATTGTAATAGTCAAAGGTAACTATTGTTAATATGGTTTATCTAAGTGGGGAAAACTGCAAAAAAAAGTAATTTTTTTACATAGATTATAAAACGAAATGGTAAATCTTGATGCATTTTTAAGGGTCAACAGAAACATTGCTGGAGTTGTTAATAATTCAGAGTGCATTTGCTAGAAAATACTGTAGCCAGAAACAATATCTTGCAACTAGAAGCAAATATTTATGCATAACACATTCATGTCTCTCTTTGGGAAAACTTACTTCTTTAGCTGATGCCCCAGTCCAAATCTTTCTTTAGTAGAGATCTGAAATACATCAATGGTGGGCACTGTAGAATAAAAGACATTGTTGAAAAAACAGGGTGAAACATATTGTTTAAAGGTCATTATTAATTGTACTTTATGCTATAGTTGGCCAATCAAGGGCTCTAAAACACACGAGGTGCTCCACTCCTCATTCAAAGATAGCCAGAGCACTCCAAAATTATATTTCTAAATTGGCAGCAAAAATATGTATTTTCAGTGGAATTTTTACTCTGGGGGTGGGGGGAGGGAGAAAGAGAGAGAAGAGGAAGTATAAATTAAGTTTCTGCAAGGCAAAACATTCTTTTCCATTCTAAACTCCTGCTGAGCCATCTCCAAATAGTGAAAACCTTTCAGCCTCGCCCTTCTGATGAAATTGCTATATCATCAGAGACATTTCCCCCATTGCTCCCAGAAGCTGTTAAAAAAGCAACAACAATAACAAAAACAAAACCCTAAAGCCTTTAATGTTTTCCCACTGCTGTTATATGAGCAGAATGAAGTACTAGTTACAATTAAGGTAAATGATGTATTAGAAAAAACACTTGGAGCTGTGCATAGCAATGAATTAAAAAAAGATTGTGTAGCTTCCATGCTAGCAACTTTTTCCAGTGGTAAACACAATACATCTAGACAGCTATGAGTAGTAGCCTCTGGAACTGATTTGGAATCTTTTTTTTTAATTTATTTATATTTATATGCCGCCCTTCTCTGGAGACCCAGGACGGCTTACAATGCGTTAAGCAATAGCCTTCATACTTTTGTATATTTTATACAAAGTCAGCTTATTGCCCCCATAAACCGGGTCCTCATTTTACCCACCTTAGAAAGGATGGAAGGCTGAGTCAACCTTGAGCCTGGTGAGATTAGAACTCACAGTAATTGCAGGCAGCTGGATGTTAAATGCTGCCTTAATAGGAGGCATTAGCCTGCTACGCCACTCAGGCTCCTTCTTCTTCTTGTGACATATCCGTCATTGGACACTGGCGATCATGTTGGCAATCCTATTTTTGTCAACAAAATGTCAATCCTATTTTTGTCAACAAAATTTTTTTGACAAAAACAGCCGCATGAAAAAGTGCTGCTGAGTTTTGTCCAAACCAGTCCCTTAGATTTCGAAGCCATTTGGATTTGGAATAGAGTTGGTTAATTAGACTCCATTCAGACAGGTGCTGAATTTCATACCCAATTACACGAGAAACTACAATTCCCACAATCTTAGCGCTCACAAAGCAATACCTCTTCTCTCTTCTCACCACTGCTTCTATCAGTAGAGATAAAGCTTAAGAACAAGCAATGAGATTAATGTGCAATGATGTGTCCAATTCAAATGTGCTACTGAAACCAACCAAATTGTTCTAGGTTGAAATTTTGGTCATAACTGGAATTCAGTTGTCCCAAAGGTGCTTTTTCAAGAGGCAGTTGGACTTTCTGGTTTTTCTTTGAAGACGTTTCGCTTCTCATCCCAGAAGCTTCTTGAATGAAGCTTGGATGAGAAGAAGCTTCTGGGATGAGAAACAAAACATCTTCAAAGACAAAACAGAAAGTTCAGTTGCCTCTTGAAAAAGCACCTTTGGGTAAACCATGACCTGGATGAATGAGAATCTCCATAGACAGAGGCAGAAATGATGATACAAAAGAACTTGATTTTAATTATTATTAACACTATTAAGTGCAGCAGCTCTTTAATAGTATTTTAACCTGAACTCCATATGGGATTGTCCAAGCAGCTCATTTGTCAAATTCACCTTACTGGCTTTTTTCTTCCCGCACTGGAATCAGATCCTCTTTTTACTAAACAGTTTTATTTATTTTGCTGACTGTATTTTTCCCTTCATACTTGGACAAAACCCTGCCTGCCTGAGATCTTTGCTTGATGCAGAATAAAGCGGAGTTCTGCTTGTATTTCTCCAAAGCCTTTTTTCAAGATCATTCCTATTTTACCAATATGGAACTGGGGACACAGCAATTGCTTTTCGGACCTGTGGCAAGTTGTGGAGAACAGTGTTGGAATTCAATTTTTTTTTACTACCAGTTCTGTGGGCATGACTTCTTGGTCGTGGCAGGGGAAGGATACTGCAAAATCCCCATTCCCTCCCCACTTCTGGGGGAAGGATATTGCAAAATCTCCATTCCCACCCCACTCTGGGGCCAGCCAGAGGTGGTATTTGCTGGTTTTCTGAACTACTCAAAATTTCCGCTACTAGTTCTCCAGAACCTGTCAGAACCTGCTGAATAGCACCCCTGGTGGAGAAGGAAAGAAATGGTTAGCCCTTTTTTGCCTTGTTCTTGTCATCCTCTGAACGTTTCTGCAAGATAGAAACTTTTTCCTGTTCTCAGGCAATCATAGGGCTTGGAAGAGAAGTGGGGCTATTTATTCCCTTGGAGATAAAGTGATACGATACAACTGAGAAAAAGAGAGCAGCTTGCTTAGTGAATCAGCCTATTCAAGTGACGGCGAACCTTTTAGACACCGAGTGCCCAAACTTGCATGCGCGCATGCCCAGACTGAAAGGTTGTTTCAGACAGACATGTGCGCATGCGCAGCAGAGACCTGAAGAGCAGCTGGCCAGAGGGCGGTGGGGCATCCCAACACCGGCAGCGCAGCAAGATCTTTTTCTTTTGTGAGCTTCTATTTCGTCATTTGCAGGGAAACAGAAGCTCACGAAAGAAACACCACAGAGAGCTGAGCTGGGGCGACGGCGCACTTACCAGCAGAGAGGGCTCTGCCTGCCACCTCTGGCACCCTTGTCATAGGTTCGCCATCACGGGCCTATTCAGTGATGGCAAGTTAGGGAAGAATGATTTGTATGAATGAGGGCAAATATATGTGTCCCAATGTTGCAGGATCCAGTCTGGGTTGGTTACCTGGACCAGAGGTTTAGTCTTTTGAGCTTTTGCACACATGCTGGAGCCCATCCTCATGAGTTCTCTCTCTCATCAGAATATGTCACAAATTCTGGTGACAGAGAAGTTCCCTGAGGATGGGTTCCAGCATGAGTCCGAAATCTCAGAAGACTAAACTCCTGGTTCCTGAGGTATGATCTATACCAGTGGTGGGTTGCCCCCGGTTCGGACCAGTTCTATAGAACCGGTAGTAAAACCAGCGGGAGGCTCTGCCCACTAACCTGGACGTCATCAAAAGCGATCTACGCATGCACAGAAGAGTGTGCGTGCACAAAGCGAGCGTGTGTGCACAGGCATGATGAGAACCGGTAGTAAAGGTAAGTAGAACCCACCCCTGATCCATACATTTTACCATTCTGTATTTCAACTCTGCTACTGGATACAATTCAAAATCTGCAGTTATGGGGTAGATGAGAACATCTGCAAGTTGTGTAAATTCTGCAGATTCCAAATATTGGAACAGTTTCATATTCTTTTGCTGAGTAAGGAGTTAAATGAAACAGGAACGTGGTGCGTGTGGTGACTGCCATTTTTAGCAGTTGGCAGGTTTGTACTTTTTGTGCCTATCGGATATATCTGACATTGGACCTTGTAGAATTTTATTCAAGCCTTACTTGGCAATAAATGAGTTTGACTTGCAGGGACATTGCCTGAAAACTTAATGTAGCTGTTGGAGAAATGAAAGCAAAGAGAGCAGAGAATACAGAAAGAGAGATAACAATGCATAAAGGCAATGCATAATTTATAAAACAGGCCATCTGAAGCAGAAACTTTTTGCTATCCTTTTATGAGTATTTCATTGCCCATTGATGGTGTGTGCGTGTATTATTAAAACTGGAAAAAGTATTAAAGAAAAAAAGAGCCCCTGGTTTGTTTTTAAGAAAAAGAAGACTCTTCTTTTGGTGGTGGTGAAGTATTAATACTACTAGAGAGAATTAAAAATCTGGGCTGAAAAGAGACTTAGGAAAGTATAAAGTTTTAGGAAAGTATAAAGTTTCTGAAAGGAAAAAGGTTAAATGAGCTGGTGTTATGGAATACTTTTAAGGCTACTATTGTATTTTTATGCATATGTTTTTCAAATTTCTATATTTGTGCAATAAAGTATGTTATATAACGGTGGCATATATATGTTATATAACTACGTGCATGACCACGGTAATAACAATGAGCTCTTGTCCCTTGGAAAAAAGTCTCCAAATTAGGAAAATAAGGGACAGGTTAGATTTATCAGAAGAATACAGCTGATTTCTTTAATACAAGGGGGTTTTGTCTGGAAATCATAGCTAGATACTTTTAGAGAAGCTCAGCACTGAACCAGCACTTGATGTAAACAAAACTCACCTTCAGGGTTACATTTCAAAAGTACTTGCATTAGTATAATTAGATACGGCAAATTATAACAGCTGGTTTAGAAAATTTAAAAAAATGAAAATTATTAAAAGCAGAAGGAACTATTTTATCAAGTCACAGAACCAATTATGATACTGAAATTTTGGTTTACTGCAATTAAAATAATAGCCTATCAAAATGTAAAACTGAGTGAAGAACAGTCCGCTATAAAAGGCTTATAATGACTTTTATCTCAGCAAATATTTAAAGTGTTACTTAATTGGACCTAGTTTACTGAATCTCTAATGCCATATGTTGCTATTAATAGAAAACTATAATTTTCTCTATTCTTTTTTTTCCCCCTTGCAGTATTAATATTTATAAATATATTTGTATACGAGCATTATTTGCATTCTTAATTGCTTGGCTACAATCCAAATCACCATAACAGCAACTGGAATAATCATATAAGAAAAGAAAATACTAGGTGGTTATATGCAGCCTTTTTGAAGTTTTGTTGTTGTTGTTAAGGAGCAGTATCAAAAAACACAATCATTTTTGCTGAATATCTAGTGATTAACTTTAATTTCTGCCTCAAGTAATCATACTGTACTAATTGGACAAATTACTTGCAGCCTCAGATGATCTAATGTTATAAATTAACTTGCAATAATTTAATATATACCATCATAAGTGCATTATTTAGTAAAAATGGAAATGATTAGTCAAATCTATATAACCAATTTCCAAACTGACTCATGGCAATAGACTCATAGATGTCCTTGAGACAAGTTGACTTCTAATTACTGTATCCATGTAGTTCTCTTGGCAGGATTCATTTGTTGTCTTCAGGGAGGGTTTGTTTTTTGTTTTAGCTTCCAAATCTAAATCCGTTGTTCTAGAATTTTCATCCAAGCACTAATCAGGGTCAATCTTTATTAACTTCCAAAATCAGTGAAGATCTTTAAAGAACTTACTTAGGAGGAAGTCTACCAGAAAATATCAGGCAGTTGATTAGACTGAGAAAATGAAATATGTCTTGGAAACAGGCAGATCACATTTGTGTGAACATGACTTATATGCCCCCAGAACTTATAGTACTTACGCTAGTTACTTAAGTTTATTTACATGCCACTCTAATCCAAAAGGACTCTGGGTGGTTTACATTCCCCTCTTACAATAAGAAGGCTAAAAGTCAGAGTAAACAAGCAAAACAATTGACATTTGGAACTGTACCTAGGACCCAAGCATCAAACAAAACTCCTTAGTCTTGCACGCTAATGTTCCCATATAGCAGTCTGCCCAGATCTCAATTTCTAGAGATCAAATCTATTTCAAAATCTTTAGTCTCCAAAATAGTATGTGTGCCGGCAGATATATTTAATTGTGGCAGCAGCAGGGTTCAGACAAACTGGGAAACCTAAATCTCTTGAGCATAACCTGCTGCCAAAGATATTCCAAGGCCTGACACCATCTGGCAGAAGGCCACCCCGTCCATTTTTGCAAATCTTTCTTGTCCTCTGGCTGCTGCAAATCTTGTTGACAAGCTCTTTGCTAGTTCCTGGAACGTCTTCATCTAAGCTGGATGGTCCATGCAGTGCTGCTAATTCAGGCTCCTACTCATGTTGCCCAAGCTCTGAACAACATCTCATGGATACCTAATACCATCATCCATCCAGTCCATAGCTTCAAGCATTTTCTACATTTCACGTGGTCCAGAACTCCATCAATCGTCTCCTCTTTTCTCTCTTCTCTTCTTCTGCCATCCAATATACACCAAGCCCTCAAAAATCACAACCTCATAGTTTCTTCATTTCCCATTGCATCAGTGGTAGAATTCAATGTTTTTACTACCGGTTCTGTGGGCATGGCTTGGTGGGGATGGCAGGGAAAGGATACTTCAAAATCCCCATTCCCTCCCCACTCCTGGGGAAGGGTATTACAAAATCTCCATTCCCACCCCACTATGGGGCCAACCAGAAGTGGTATTTACCTCACAATTTCTGTTACCGGTTCTCCAGAACCTGTCAGAACCTGCTGAATAGCACCCCTACATTGCATCCAATGTGACCCAGTAACTTTTACTGCACTTTCATTTCCCTTTCAATAATTTTCACTATTCTGTTTTGTCTAGCTTCCCCTTCCAACGCTTCTTACTATTGAGTTCAAATA
The DNA here is from genome assembly GCA_012654045.1 of Ptyas mucosa. NCBI lineage: Eukaryota > Metazoa > Chordata > Lepidosauria > Squamata > Colubridae > Ptyas > Ptyas mucosa. The sequence goes on from WNWU01000002.1 coordinate 53,200,206, forward strand.
ATATTTTGCTTTTAGATACCTGCTATATTTCAGCATCTTTGTATTACTAAGAAATTCTGGATATCACTTAAGCTGAAGTTATGTATAATGCACAGCTTGCATTCACATAAGCAGCCTGATTATTATTTTGTTTTTCATCTACTCTTCTAGATGGTGTAAAGTTTAAAGAAAAGGACTTGGATGGGAGAGAGACATAGGTTCGATTTATGTAACTCCTGGACCGCTTTCACTCTCAGCCAACCTACTTCATAGGCTATTATTATGGGGATAATATATGGAGAGAACCTATGAAAACCTTCTTAAACTCTTATAGGAATGGAGGGATATTAATAAAATATTTATGTACTGGTGTACATTCATACCCATATTTACTTTAAAAGCGAGCAAACAGCAATCAGGAAGACATTCCTGCATCAAATAAAATAATGCTTGATTTACAACCATTGGTTTAGTGACCATTCAAAGTTACAGTACTGAAAAAAGGACCTTATGACCATTTTTCCCACTCATGACCATTGCAGCATCCCCGTGGCCATGTGATCAAAATTCAGACACTTGGCAACTGATTCATATTTATGACAGTTGCAGTGTCTAGGGTGATGTGATCAGTCAATGGGGAAGCCAGATTAATTTAACAACTATGTTACTAACTTAACAACTGTGTTGCTAACTTAACAACTGGAGTTGTTCACTTAACAACTGTGGCAAGAAAGGTCATAAAATGGGGCAAAACTCATTTAACAACTGTCTTGCTTAGCAACAGAAATTTGGGGGTCAATTGTGGTCGTAAGTCGAGGACTTCCTGTAATGATCAAAAAAGAGGATAAAACCTGCAAGTTTTTTAAAACAAAGAAGGAATAATTTAGGCAGCTGATATAATCAAGGCAAATAAATGCATTAACATTCCTCCAAAAGCTCTCCAGCATGAAGATCTACTTATTTAGTCGCTTATCTGAGATGGTATAGATACTCCTTAGGTCCCTTTATTCCTCTTCCTCTTCCTCTTCCTCTTCTATTTTCTACTCCTATTCCTATTATCTGTCAGCATAATAAAAAGCATTCAAAGGATCCCAGGATCCTTAGAGTTTCAGGATCTTCAGAGACAATAATGAAAAAAACCCTTCCCTGACACTTACTTAGTTCATTTGTATAGCCACCCTTCTCAGCCAGTTGACTCTGGGAGGTGAAAATTCAAAAATTTGGAATATCGAATTAGAATTCTTACTGAGAATGGGGAACATGCTATTGCCCATAATTCATGGCTCCACTGGCCTTAGAAAAACACGCAAGCTGGTAAAGTTCGGAGCAAAACAAACAAACACCAGTGGAGCTTTTGAGCTCTCATTAACCACTCTTGCTAGGGAGGAAGCCAAACAGGGAGCAATGTCCCTTCCAACTCTGTTATTCTGAGATATATATGCAACCAATAGCTAAGTTCTTAATGTCTGCTCCATAACTCAACCATTCCCAAGAAGGCAAATTAAAATAGAAAAGGCCTTCTGGAAGGTCAGAAGTTAGAAATTGTTTGTCCCGTTAGTTTTATAGGAAGACAATTTCATTAAGGGAAAACACCAGCTTCCTTCTAAGTAAGCCACAGCTCCTGACTATAAGTCCCTGCAGACTCAGGGATAGCTAAGTGTAAAGGCTGCTGTGTAAAATGGGCATCTGTGTGGGCTGGAGAAGAAGGTAGAGGAAACAGCAGATACCAGAAAACAACAACAACCACGAGAAGCCTATGGAGGAAGCACCAGCTGGAATTATTGCTATCAAGGCCTATATAAATAGACTCGTCTGCCTTTCTATGCTGTCTGGCGAAGATCCAGCTCATTTCACGGGCACAGAATAGAACTGGTTCCTCATATTGGAAAGCATTATTTAAAAGGAAGGAGCTAGACGAGCTTTTTTGACCTTTGAGCCTAGAGGAACTCTTGAAATATTTTTTTAGGCTTCAAGGAACCCCTGCACCTTCAGGCTCAAAATTAGGCCTCAAATTACAACATTATTTATTTTTCACATTTATGATTGGCCCCTCTCTTTCAAATTGGGATTCTGGGTGATGTACCATAAAATGTTAAAATGTGAAACTGTACCTATATATCAGTGGTGAAATCTAAAATTTGTTACTACCGGTTCTGTGAGTGTGGTTTGGTGGGGGGAAGGGGGGTAATGTGACTGGGTGAGCGTGGCCAATTTTTTTTTCTTTTAAAACCATTTTTTCTACAACCTCTTCAGCGAAGAGGTTATAAAAAATGCTTTCAAAAGGCTCTGACGATCCTAGCTGAGTTGCCTGACCGTCAGAGGCTTTTTTTCTTTTAAAAGCCTCTGCCGATCAAGCAACTCAGCTTGGATCGTCAGAGGCATTTAAAAGAAAAAAGCCTCTGCCAATCAGGAAACTCAGCTGGGATCATCAGCTGACGATCCCTTTGACGATCCCAGCTGAGCCGCGCGATCATCAGAGGCTTTTTTTTTTTTACTTTTAAAAGCATTTTTTCGGCTGAAGAGGTTGTAGAAAAAATGCTTTTAAAAATTAAAAGAAAAAGCCTCTGATAACTGTGTGGCTCAGCTGGGCATTGGGGGGGGGAGGGGAGAGATTTTTGCTACTGGTTCTCCGAACCACCGCCTCCATCGCTACCGGTTTGGGCGATCCGGTCTGAACCAGGAGCATTTCACCCCTGCTATATGTTAAAATTTACGAGGAGGCAAGAGTGATTGAATATTATTAAAATGAGTTAAAAAGCAAGAGGAGGGTTTTCGGGCAGTGGTGGGATTCAAATAATTTAACAACTGGTTCTCTGTCCTAATGACCAGATGGGTAGGCTGGCTTAGTGGTCATATGATCATGTGGGCGTGGCCAACTCAACATCATTCAGGTCAATGGGCGCTTCACCTTAGCTGTTACAATGTAATAAGGGTTAACCAGAGAGGCCGTTTCTGTAAGCAGGGCAGTAAAGATTAGGCTAGAAACAACATCAGAATGTTTCCTTCCTGCCTTCCTTACAGGATTAGCCCTGTAAAGTGGAAAAAAAAACAAAATAAGATTTCTTCCAACAACCGGTTCTCCGAACTGCTTAGAAAGTTAACAACCGGTTCTCCCAAATAAGTGTGAACCGGCTGAATCCCACCACTGCTTTCAGGGTACTAAACCCCTTGGCTGCATGCTCCTCTAGGCTCCCCACTCGAGGCCATGGAGCCATGTTTTAACTTCTTTTCAGAAGGCCAGGACAGTGAGGGCATGTTTCATCTCCAGGGAAGGAATTATATATTATTATATTTATTTCATATGTAGACTCATATATATGTACTAAAAGAGTTCTTAAAGTAAAAATAAAGAATAGCTTTTTCTTTTCTCTCACCTCCTTACACCCTGCCCCCTGGCCTTTGTGGTGGCTCCAGCGGTCACTGGTGCCCAAGCCAGGCAAACCCCGTATCTCCTGTGCCCACATTAGACATAAAACCCCTAAACTGCTGCACCTGCAGAAAAGTAGGCATGCCACTTTTAAGCAAAACCCCAGCATGGACCCCCTGGTCTCTTTTGCATAAGGTCTCTTACCACCTACTACTCATCCCTTCTTCCCTCCTTATTCACTCCTTATCTCATGTACGCTCTGGTGGGTTGGAGGGTTTTTGTTTGGTTTCTACTTTTTTTTTTAAAAAAATAAACCACCTTCTTCCAGTGAATTTCTAGTGACCTCTCATTGAAGTCCCAGGATTCCATGAAATCCAAGTTGAGAAACTCTGGGCCAAGGAAGCAAATTCAATGCCTTTATGCCAAGGGTTGAATGCCCATTGAGTCTGTTGCTGTGTAAAAGAGGTATAACAAGCGTCAAGCTGCTGCATTTTCTTTTTGGTACGCTTCCTTGCTTTTTTTTTTTTAAAATGAATTTACTTTTGAGTTGTTGGTTAGGATTGACGACACTCCAAAGAGTCTGCCTTGTTTTCAACCCCCAACATTGAATTCTTAAGGCTCTCAGGAAAATAAACTATAGCTCTACATCTTTGCAGAGTCCACTGTTTGTTTTCTTTCACTAACAAGACAGCTCCACACTTCCTTCTCTACAACGGACTTCCGAGACAAGAGACTGCCATTGAAATTTAATTAGAAGACAGCACAAAATAATGAAATTACCACTTTTCTTTATTAACAATCTGTTTTGATCATTAACTATCCACACTGATTGGAGTATTGCTATCTACCCATACTAGTTCTACATAGTGTTCACCTGTATTAAATAATTCTTAACAGTCCAATGTATCTTTTCAGAGAGTACAATTACGTACAACCTTAGTGAAAAAAGCTCATCGTAAACACATAGAAGTCATTATGAAGATATTAAACAGGAAAAAGTCAAATATAACTTACCAGGTCCATTTAAGTATTGTGTGAGTGAACAGTGCAAACGCACAATTATTGGCTCTGTGCGGATTACATCCCAGGCCACTGCAATCTCTTCCTGCATGAAAAGAAACAACAGAACCTTAACCATTATCAGCAAATTTACACTGGGCATTTTTTTTTTTAATTTCACAGCTGGCAAAGGAATTGAAGATGCTCACCTAAGTTCTTTTCTAAACTGATTGGCCAAGACAAATGTTGTATCAGCTGCTATCTAATATACAAAAGGTCAGTAGTAGAACTAAAATGGGACTTGAACTAGCTCTAGAGGAACTATAGAGGAACTAGCTCTATAAGTGGAAAGAAATGCCAAATTTGCATAATTGTAACAATACACACACACACACACACACACACATATAGATATATAGATATATAGTTATTTTATTCTCTTTTCATAGGTCTTTATGTGTATTTTTCTTTCAGCCAGGTTTTTCCTACATAAATCAAGATCTTTATGCAGCCATAGTTCAGTGAAATCTCATTCACTAGTTTTTAGGCTTTATCAGACATCAAACCAGTATTTTGCTGCAAGTCTTGGTGTATTCAGGTCTTCTCCCATGTAAGATTTATACACACACACACACACACACACACACACACACACACACACATTATTTTATTAGTCATATTTCTATGCCTCCCACTCTCCGAGGACTCTGGGCGGCTTACACCAAAGACAGTATACTAAATAGCGTATTGCCCCCAACAATCTGGGTTCTCATTTTACCCACCTCGGAAGGATGGAAGGCTGAGTCAACCTTGAGCCGGTGAAATTTGATCCACTGATCTGCTGAACTAGCAGTCAGCTGAAGTAGCTGCAGTACTGCACTCTAACCACTGCGCCACCTCAGCTCACATAAACTTTGTTCTGGAAGATTTGGTTCTCTCAGCTTCCAGAAATGAAACCAAACTCAATAACTTATTTTTTACACTTGGAAGAAATCATCTTTACATATATTCATTGGTATATACATCATTTGCATTTAATAGCTTCCAAGTTCTTTTTTATGTATCCCCAAATTGGACTGGCAAAAAATAAAAATGCTTGTGACAGTATAAATCACCGTAAACTGGGAGTGTGCAACTTTTCTGAACCAGTAGTAACTTAATACTTGGGAGGTAATAGAAGAATGTCCAACCACACTTGTTGGTAGAGATTTCATTTTCCTCTGGAAAAAGATTTTTTTTTAATGTTTAGTCTATCTGAAAGTTTTAATATAGTTTGTGTATACTTTCCACCTGACTATGTTAAGAGTACAGGATCCTACCACAGATCTTTAGCCATCACCTTCAGAGGTGGGTCTGAGGGCCACAAAATATGGGCTCAGGGGCTGCACTAGAGATTGGCCATCTGTGGTGTAAGCAGCTGAGGAAATCAGTTGTCTACTTTAGGTAACACAACTTCCATCAGGAATGTTTGAATCAGTACAAATCCAATCTGTTTTGCAATCCATGTTTTCATTTGCATTAAGAGCTTTTGTACAAAATTTTGCCTAATGTAGCATTTTTAAAATCAATTCTCTACTATATCTTCTTAATAAGGATAATGTAGAACTGTTATTCTTTATCACATACATTCTCCAAGTAAGTTTTTCTTCTCAAAAACACAACTATCCTGTTTTTGTATAGAACTTGCAGAAACCTTCAGAGATGTGTTCTTTTTCAGAAAGAACTAGGAAAATGTTTTTATCCAATGAAATTAGATAAAGGTAAAGGTTCCCCTCGCACATATGTGCTAGTCGTTCCAGGACTCTAGGGGGTGGTGCTCATCTCCATTTCAAAGCGAAGAGCCAGCACTGTCCAAAAACGTCTCTGTGGTCATGTGGCCAGCATGACTAAATGCCAAAGGCACATGGAACACTGTTACCTTCCCACTAAAGGTGGTCCCTATTTTTCTATATGCATTTTTATGTGCTTTCGAACTGCTAGGTTGGCAGAAGCTGGGACAAGTAACAGGACTCACCCTGTTACGCGGCACTAGGGATTCGAACCACTGAACTGCTGACCTTTCGATCAACAAGCTCAGCATCTGAGCCACCGCGTCCCTTTGAAATTAGTTCATTGTAATTCAAGGTGCGTTCCATACGGCTTAGTTTAGGCAGATCTCACAAATGTGATTCCAAAGAAATCTAGGGCATATTGCTTTTATAGGCATTTACCTTTGGAAACCATTCTGCAAATATTTCCACTGAAAACACATTTCCCCCCGCCCCCATGCAAAAAAAATTTATGAATTTAAAAAAAGTGGTAACTGCCTGTGATCAATTGACTTCAAATCCTGCTGAAAGACAGAGACAGTTGCTTTTCAAACTTCATTATACAACCCTGTTATTAGATTACTTACATCAAGAAAGCTAACATCAATATGCAGATCAATATCTACATCATCAATGGCTCCATATTCCCTGAAAGGAAAAAAACATTACATTATATCTAAGTCTGAGATTTTTGATCATCCTTCCCAAACTAACTGGCTATTTGAAAATCAGTTTAAGCAGAAAAACTATGCTCTTATAGTGAAACAGATTTGAATTAAATTGAATTTAAGCAGATTACGATAAATAATTATTTAGTGGTAGAATGAATGTTCTGTATGCTTCAGATCCCCTATTCATAGTTCAGGAAAACCTTGAAGACGACATGCTGGTGAAAATAGACAGGATTTAGCTGGATGAACAAATAGTCCACACTAAGATGAATGAGCTAATATAACAGCATCTCTTCCAATAAAAAAGCTTTTAAAAAATTATAGCCAATGAATAGTATTTGGAAATGTAATTTCACTGAATTCAATATTTGCTTAATAATAAAACAATATAAGGGAATATTTGTAGCTCAGGGTTGAACTGTAGGGTCCTTGATGCTGTGTGACCTTTGTTTTCTTGCAGACATTTTATTCCTAAACTAGGTAACATTATCAGTGCACTGATGATGTTATCTAGTTTGGTAATGAAAGGTTAATAATAAACATCAAACAAACGTAATTATTTTTTCAAGCTAGAGAAAACTCTAGAACACGGCTGTCAAACTCCTGGCCCGCGAGCTGGATGCGTCACTTGCTGGCCACGCCCACGCCCGGTTTAGCAAAGGGGGAAAACGTCCCGATACATCACGTGACCCCCGCCGTGATGAAGTGAGTTTGACACCCCTGTTCTAGAATGAATCTGGGTGGAACCAAGAGTTTTGTCATGCCTTCAAAAGAAAGAAAGATTAGGTTTTCTAACTTCCTTGACAACAATTTTACCTATCATTTTCTAGGATAAAGGTATTCTCCCATGGACACTGTCCAGTATTTGACAATTGGTATAATACCTATCTTTTATACCAATTGGTATAATACCTATCTTATCTTATGTAAGAAAAAACTCAGTTTCTGGATAAAAATCCATATAACAGTAATTAGGCTGCAAATTTCTTAAGCTGCTAAATTCATTTAGAATAACAATGTGCAGCAAACACATTCTTTTTCATATACCTCTTATGAAAGAGACACTGCATTTGAAATTTCATTTGAAGAAGAAAGGGACTTTGGTAAAATTTCATGGGTGGTCTTCTTGCACTTATTCTAACTTCAAGGAATGTGAGTGTGCATGTGTGTGTGAGAGAGGGGGGAGAGGAAAAGAGAGAGAGAGGGTGGGAGAGAGAGATTAAGTGTCCAATTGATCTTTCTGCAATCATCCCTTTGGCAAGTTGCAGCCTTCCTGGCTTCCTCATGTTCACTCATAGCCAAGAGAAGACACCATAAGCAGACTCCTCCAAGGGGTGTGTGTGTGTGTGTATGTGTGTGTGTTATGAAGTGTTGATAGATACAGAATATTCAGAAAAGAACCCCAGCAGCAGTTGCCTCTGCTATCATTTCTAAAAAGAAAAAGAAAAAACTCAGCCATCACCAAGAGAATTTTAAAAGAAACTCTCAAGCTCCCCCAAAGTAAGGTAGAAAAACAGACACCTCCATAACATTTTAAAAAGTTGCAGGGTAGTTTTTGTGTGTTATAGGAATTTCCAAAACATACCAATCAAAAAATGGCTCGCCTATTCCCAAATATCCTTCCCAGTTACAAAATATTCATGAACCAAAACTGGTTAAGCAGAGACCATACACTACCACATCCACCCCAGAATTTTCTTTACTACCCCAGATTACTTTGGTTTTCTAAATATACTTCCAAATCAATCACTGACTGTCGAAGTCAGACAAAGTCCGTGGGGAAGGGCCTTCTCTGTGAGCTTCCCCAGCTCTCTGGAACCAGTTACCTCCTGAGGTCCGGACATCCCCACCCTATTGGCCTTCCGCAAAGCGGTGAAGACCTGGCTTTTCCGGCAGGCCTGGGGCCGTTGATCTCGCTCTTGTGATCTGGCGAGATCCGGCCATGAATGGTATGAATGAGTTTTAATGTTTTAATGTTTTTAATTTTTAAATGTTTTTTATTAGGATTTTAAATGTATTGTGAGCCGCCCTGAGTCTTCGGAAAGGGGTGGCATATAAATTGAATTAAATTGAAATTGAAAGAAAACTTGTATAACCCATGTAGTGTCCCGACTCATTATTGTAAGTACAGGTAGTCCTTGACCTAGGATCACAATTGATCTCAAAAGTTATGTTGCTAAGTGAAACATTTGTTAAGTGAGCTTTGCCCCATTTTACGACTTTTCTTGCCACAATTTTTAACTGCAGTTGTTAAGTTAGTCACACAACCATTAAGTGAATCTGGCTTCCCCATTGATTTATCCCATCAGAAGATCATAAAAGATGATCATATGACCCCATCATAAATACGAAACTTCTGAATTTTGATCACATCCAGTGGGGATGATACAACAAACATAAGTGTGAAAAATGGTCATAAGTCACTTTTTTCAGTGCCGTTGACACTTTGAATGGTCACTAAATGAACTGATGTAAGTCAAGGACTACCTGTGCAGATGTTGCTAGAAACTGGCCTTTTGTTTTGCAACTTTTCAGCTTCTCGTTTATTTCTTGCAATAATAAAAAAGCCCAGGAGTGCAGAGAGTCTGAGAAAATTCAAGAAAAAGCAGTTCCTTGCCCATCTCTTGTCTAAATATAAATATCTTTATGTTACAGGGCTATGTCATGGCAGCTTGAAAAAGCACTGCATGTTATTGATTGATGAGTTGGAATGGAAAGTGGGAACAAGGCCTCCTATGAAGGTGACCCTGGTTTAATTTACAGTGATGTCCCAGTTGCCAGACTAGGTTATGGAAGTTGGAGACTAGCCATAAAGCCGAGAATAAAAATCAATCAGTATTCAAGGGAGCATTTTTTTTTTTACCACCAAGGAAGTTAAAACACACTCAACAGTTTGCACACAAGAGATGGCTCTTTTTATTTTTAGAAAAAAGAAAGAAAGTGATGCTTCCTCATTTATTTGTTCCAAGTCAGAAGCAGCCAGCTTCTTAATGAATTGAGTCTCAAAAGACATTGAAGCCGGTACTGAAGAAATTAAGCATGGTGGTGGTTTTTTTAAATAAAAAGTTAAATTTACTTTCATAACTGCAAACCCAAAGGGAGCTTATTATGAAGTTATGTACAGCTTTTCAACCACAGCAGTTATCAGGATATGCAATTAAATGATTATCTTATTCATTTCCTCCTTGGACCTTAATCTCCAACATTCTGTATACTCAATGTATTTGAGTAATTAATTCAAACAGCATGTAATGAAAAATATTTTTTTTTCCTGTACATATTGTCTAAGGAACTGGAATGTACACTTGCAATTCGATTTGCATGTCACTGAGCAAATGAAACAAATGGATATTGAGGTAACTTTTGGTTGACTTGAGGATCTGGATAATTGGAGTGAGTGCCAATGAAATAGTCTTAGAAGATTATGTTCAAGAATAGAATAGAATAGAATAGAATAGAATAGAATAGAATAGAATAG
>WNWU01000002.1:53210517-53243707 GCA_012654045.1 Ptyas mucosa
AGAATAGAATAGAATAGAATAGAATAGAATAGAATAGAATAGAATAGAATAGAATAGAATAGAATAGAATAGAATAGAATAGAATAATATTCTTTATTGGCCAAGTGTTATTGGACACACAAGAAATTTGTCTCGGTGCATATGTTCTCGGTGTATATGACAAAATAACTGACAAATCATTCAGTTTAAGAGAAAGACAAGAGCCGTAATCTGCAATGATGTTATACAGTATATATCTGGAATCCTGATGAGGACTAGTCCCTTCTAAGGTACACTATAAACCTGATCCATAAAGATTAAGTGCCACATAAAGCAAGTGGAAGAAGTAGGATGGGCATTATTCAAGGGAGTTTTGGCAATTACAGTGACCATTTTTTCTCCTGGCAGTGATTTATTTTGGTTGATTCATGTGGAATACAAGTGTGCAATTCAGTTTATGAATAAATGAATGTACTGTACTATCAAAATTCTGGGCTAGCCTATACATGAGAGTTACCAATTGCTGCAATCATTGGTTAATGGAAGAAAGCCAGTAATATATAAGTCTATTGACAGTATGCTGAAGACGTTAGGCAGGAACTGGAAATGAAGGTGCAATCCTAGCCATGCATATTACAGGGAGAGGGGAAATCATTTTTAAACTCTCTATATTCATGATATTTGAACTGCAGCCTCTAATAGGTTCAGGAAATATTACCAGTTTCATGAAATGTTGGTCAGCATCATTTACAGGAACAGAACTTCCCTTTTTATCTAAATCTATTTAGGATTGTGGCTTTAAGACAATCATTTAATTGCGGTTAATATATTTAGAAGTAATGAACTGACTCACCTAAGTTGGCAGTGAAGTTAAAAACAACATTTTAAGTATGTTAAGATAGCCTTAACAATTTCAATTTAAAAAGTTTACAACACTCATCACCTAATTCAACTTTTGCTCATTAAATAATCTCATCACTCCAGTAAATAATCCAAGGCATGACTCTGAAGAACAGATTTCTCATAGAAGCCTAGAGTCAGCAATTAGGACTTTTGTGTAGCTACTGTCAAATTAGTCTCCTATGTTTTTTTAAAAAAAGAAGAAAAACTCCAATGTTCTAAGCAGCAATGAGTATCTAAAACTTGTTACTATAATTGCTTCCCATAATCCTTTGATGCACAAACAGTTTGAGGCATTGTGGGACATTTAAATGGATTTTAGAAAAGTTCTGACTTTTGCCCAGAATTTCTTCAGGCCTGCAACCAATTCTGCCTATACTGATTTGACTATTTTCCACTATAATGACCAAATAGAAAACATTCTATTTGAATGATTGCCTGGTTCAATTCCAGTGTAATTTAAAGAAAATCGGGGCTTTGAAATGTGTTTCAAGGCAGCTTTTAGATCAGGGATCTCCAATCTTGGCAACTTTAAGCCTGGCAGACTTCAACTCCCAGAATTCTGGGAGTTGAAGCCTGCTAGGCTTAAAGTTGCCAAGGTTGGAGACCCCTGATTTAGATCACCTAGTTAGAATTTTCACTATGAAGAAAAGAGAATTATATTTCTATTTTATTATAATTGCATTTCTTTTTGTTGTTGTTGCTGAATACAAATGGCTGCCCATCTCATAGTTAGATTTGTATGTTCATTTTTTAGTTCTCATCAGGTGTCTGATGAAATACTTTCTCTTTTTTGTTAAAATGTAATTGTTTACCCAGAAAAAATTACTTTTCCTTGCTTACATAGATATTCTTAATATCGAAAGAAAAAATGAAAAAGAGCAAACATTTAACACCCTGAACTGATTGAAAGGATGACACCATTTAATAAAGGAAACCAAAGGACTGAAGTCATTAGTCAAACTGATCATGTTTGAATGTATTGTGCTTGATTGGGACAACACAACGTATGTACCAATATTTTAATGATTTAAACTAGCCCAAATTGAATCAGGTTTGGAGATTCAGACAGAATTGATTCAGATTTCTGAACCAGAAGAATTTTGGGGATTCTTCTGAATCAATTCGAACAAATCCATTTGTATACCACTGATAGGAATGTAGATAATTCATTGGATAGGTGATTAAATAGGGAAACAGACAGACCAACCTGAGAGATACTGCATTTGGCCCATAGACGTCTCTTACTGCTGCCAAGTCAGCTTCCAGCTGTGGATGTTTGTGAAGTTCTCCATCATAACTAACCTGCAGAGGAGTGGGGAATAAGAAAGATTTTCTTTTAAGGTATCTCAAATTGAGTAGCAAAGCTTTCCTTCTCCAATACCTCATTTTCCTTTTCAATGCCTAGTCCCAACATAAAGTTGCTTTATGTCAGTAAGTATATCTGTAAAAAAGGGAAGACACTTAATTCTGCTGAATGTACCCTTCTCCATTGGGAACTCATTTTGCTGTATGGTGTCTTGGAATTCTGCTCCTAAATTCTGCCCTGGGAAACCCCACAGGATTCCTTAGTAGATGAAGCTAACATGTTCATTGTTTCCATCGGCACTCAACAGGAAGAGTATAAAAAGAACATCCCTTTACTATTGCTACTCCTGGCAAAACTGTTATTCAGACTTGCGCAAGCTGTCAACATGGCCATTATGCTTAGTCCTCATGACAAAACAAGGACATCTAATCTTTGATTGACTATCTTCATGTAATAGGTGTAAGCCAAGATAGCATTTAAATACTCATTGTTAAAAAAATAATAATCCTACATGGAGATGCTATATAAATGTTTTTTTAAAAAAATTTTTCATTAAAAGCCCAGAGCAGAAAGATTGGTACCACAAACAGAATGTTAAGAATATTTTTAATTATTATTGTTTCATTCAGCACTGAGCATGTATAACACTGTTATAAATTGTTCTTCAGCTAGCCACAGTACACCACAGATTCTTTCAATTTGTATTAACTGAATTACTACATCTATGTTACTAAATTTGTTTATACTTGTGAAGAATATACTTTATTTTATTTTATTTATTTTAATTTATTTTATGTACACTGCGAGCATATGCACCAAGACAAATTCCTTGTGTGTCCAATCACACTTGGCCAATAAAAATTCTATTCTATTCTAAGAATGTTGGAAGTCACTTCTTTAAGCATTTCTTTATTATGTTCTCTTTTTTTCTGTACTTTTGATTCTTTTTTCTATTCTTTCTTTGTCTCTAAGTTTAGTTTGTATTCATTTTACTATTATAATTAAAATTCTTAATAAAATTGATATTTAGAAAATGCTTAGTGTTAACAAATTGCATAATCCACAACAAGCTATTATACATCAACAGTATTCCAGGCAGTCATTCATAGTTCTACTTTGTGTAATATTACTTATGTCTAATAAATTTATTTCATAAATATGCTCTTAAAAGGTAAAGATTCCCCTCGCACATATGTGCTAGTCATTCCCAACTCTAGGGGGTGGTGCTCATCTCTGTTTCAAAGCTGAAGAGCCAGTGCTGTTCAAAGACATCTCTGTGGTCATGTGGTTGGCATGACTAAATGCCAAAGGCGCATGGAACAAGGTGGCCCTATTTTTCTACTTGCATTTTTTACGTGCTTTCGAACTGCTAGGGACAAGTAGCGGGATTTGAACCACTGAACTGCCGACCTTTCAATAGACAAACTCAGCGTCTTAGTCACTGAGCCACCGTGTCCCCTAAATATGCTGTTAGTCAGGGCTAAATTACCATTAATGATTTCATCTTATTGTTGACATTCAAGATGCATGATGCCAAGAAAACATTGAATAAGATTTCTTTAAATACCAATCAATTGGAATCTGAGTAGGAGACTTATATGATATAAATGGCTCTGACTGAAGGCAAAGACTATCAAATGCTGAAGTTGTTATCCAATGAACTACGTTGATCCAATTTTTCCCTTAGATAGAGACCATTTCTTCCCAGTTACTCTATAGCAACATTAAAAAATTGCATTGATTTTATTGGAGTTTGAATGTTTAGCTTTTAAATTCACTTGCAAATTCCTTTAGGCTTTGTTGAAGGTATAATGAAAGAACTATACAGTTGAATGGTATATTGCAATACTCCAGACTGAATTGGTAACTCTCTCTCTCCCTCTCTCTCTCTCTCTCTCTCTCTCTCTCTCTCTCTCTCTCTCTCTCTCTGTCTCTCTCTGTGTGTGTGTGTGTGTGTGTGTGAGAGAGAGAGAGAGAGAGAGTAGCAAGCTATCTGAAGAATTAAATAGTTGTGAACACCTGACAGCTGTCGACAACACTGCAGTATCATATTTTACAAAGCAACTCGATTTACTCAAGGCCATGGAACTCAAGAGAATGCATCTGTCCAAGTAAAAGACTTCTCTATAAGTATAGCTTATCTGGTTTTATTCACACTGAATTTTGATTCCCAAGGACACCTACACAGAAGGATATATTATCAGATTTTAATATATTTTCCTCCCTATTTGTGATTCAATCATTGTTTCTGTTGAGTGCGTCTAACCTTTATACTTTGGCTCTCTGGGAATTCAAGGTGGTACGTCTAACAATCTGCACATTTCTCCCCTCCCCCACCAAAAGGAATAACCCTATAGAGAAGACAGAGCAGAGAAAACAATTAGCTCAAAGCGTCTATGGAGATTCTCAATCACCCAGGTATTAGTTGTCCCAAGGATGCTTTTCCAAAAGGTAACTGGACTATCTTGAGTTTTTTCCTTTGAAAACATTTCACTGAAATGTTCTTTCAAGGAAAAAAACCAAGAAAGTCCAGTTGCCTTTTGGAAAAGCACCTTAAGGGAAATTGTCCCAAAGTCATCGAATAGGTTTCTATGGCTAAAAATGAATCTGAATCTGGGTCTCCACGCTTCTAGTTCCATACCTTACATACTGTACATCACTGTACTGTACTGTACTGTACTGTGTGAATGGAAGAAGAGATTTGTTGCATTCAAAAAATGAAGAAAATGCATGGTTTCATATCAAAGCATATCATTTCTGACATAACAGTTCAACTGTGCAAAAAGTACAGCGGGACCAATGCAATGCTGGCAAATGCTAAAAAGAAACAAATACAGTTTCTCCCCCATGTGTAGGGAGACATACAGAATCCAGCAGTAGCAACTTTGAATGATAAGATTTCTACATCTATTCTTAGAGAGATCTAAAGAGAGGCACAACAATAATCTTAACATTTTTTTTTGTCTCGGCAAATGCAGGTTTTGCTTTCATTTCCAGAAACATTATCATAATGAAAAGTGAAGTACTCAAAAAGATAAAAAAATATCTCTTTTTTGTGCCTGAAAAAATTGTACTTAAAAGTGATGATCCATTAAATTGAGACATGATATAGATTTCTGGTTGTCATTTATGAAGAACAAAGCATGTTTCTCTGTAAAACTCTGTACAGGTGTCTAAGCAGGAGAAACAAAACTATCAAAGCTCAAAGCTCTTTTCTTTCTTACCATCCCTGCCTTTGAATCTTTCAACTGATCGCAACCATTCATCTCAGTTCCATTAACTAAAAGCACAACACTTATTTAGTAAGAAAGATTGATGGATCCATCTATTTCCGTTCCTTATCACTTTTACTTGGCTTTGTTCTTAGATCCATTTAAACCCACTTCTACATTAATTACAATTTTCAAAATATGTTTAAATTCATGATTATTTATGTCCATTGGTCAATACATTTCACAGAAGGCAATAGTATAAAGGTTACCAGAATGATTATAAAAATTATATTACATGAATTAATTTGAAAGGTGGGCCTAGAAACCTATTTGGCAGAATTCTGATTGAAACGGCACAAGAGTTGATAGTGAAATATTGGAAATGCAATCAGGTTTTAGTCTTTGAAATGCAGACAAGATTTTTGCATTTTAGTGGGTCACTTGAGGAATGTATGAATATGAGAAAATATATTGAACATTGCTGAATAGAACAAAATGCATGATAAACTTGATAGCCTTGGAGTACTGAATGCTTGATGTGAATAAAGAATTGAAATTTCTTACTGAATTCAGTAAGAGCAATGGAGGGTGTGTGTTTACAAATTAAATGTTTAGCAAATGTTTCCCATAGAACATAAACTAAGCCAAAGCTGACTCATGTCCCTTTGGTTGTTTATTAATGGGTAAATGTGTAAGGAATGTTTTTGTAAGGAATTGTATTTGTATTTTGTAATTTATATTAGATATATGTTGGTTGGGGACTTGAATGAGCATGTACTTTTATATACAAATTATGATATGTTGTTGCTTGAAAATATGGGGTTTTTTGCACTGAATGTTACACTATATGATACTATGAGCAATACAGAAATGAATATATCAAATACCAAGATAGTTATGACTGCAAGGAAAAATGGAGTGAATGTTATGGGGGGAAAACAAGATCAAATAAGTAAGTTTTTCCTGCTTTGATAAAATGATTACAAAGATGGATAAGCAAATAGACTAATAGATTGTCTTGTTGTGAAGAATGATAGCTATGAGGAAGACTGTATGGAAGTGAAAATTTGGTGTGTCGGGAGAAATTTAAATGCAGCAGGAAGTGGTTATTTAAGAAGTGTGTGTGTCTGATAGGGCAAAAAGAGGTAGAGCCAAGAACGAATAGGATGATAAATGAAGGGGGATTGAATACAAAAATATGTGGTCAGTTTGAAAGAAGTACTCTGAGGTGGTTTGGTCACATAGGCAAAATGAATTATGATCAGATTTTAAAAGTAAATATGTGAAGAACAACGAATGGCATGAAAATGGCATAAGAAGAATTAAAAAAATTATGGTTTGATTAAGTTGTAAAACTGAGAAATTTAAGGACGGCATGGTAGAAAAATCCAGGATATAAAGGTATTCACCTATAATGAATGATGTTGGTGTAAATTAGATTTAACCAGATTTCCTTTCCTTTTATCTCTCACATTAATTAATTTTGCTCATTACTTCTTATGGTTTTTCTGGATTTTATATAACATTGTTCAACCTGAAAAGGAATAGCATGACTATGCAGGCAAGTATCTGTCTAATTAAGAATCTTACTGAATTTAATGGAATTAACTTCCATTTACTTCCACATAAGTAAATATTAAAGGTAAAGGTTTCCCTCGCACATATGTGCTAGTTGTTCCTGACTCTAGGGGGCAGTGCTCATCTCCGTTTCAAAGCCGAAGAGCCAGCGCTGCCCGAAGACATCTCCGTGACCAGCATGACTAAATGCCAAAGGCACACAGAACGCTGATACCTTCCCACAAAAGGTGGTCCCTATTTTTCAACTTGCATTTTTTATGTGCTTTCGAACTGCTAGGTTGGCAGAAGTTGGGACAAGTAACGGTAACTCACCCCATTACGCGGCACTAGGGATTTGACCCACTGAACTGCCAACCTTTAAATCAACAAGCTCAGCATCTTAGCTGCTGAGCCACCGCATCCCATCAAGTAAATATGACTGTTCTATAAATGTATTTTACTATTAATAATATAATATTTATTTGGTAATATAATGGAGCAGGATTTCTACAACAGACCCAGTTTGAAAATCGACACTTCTAAGTTACATACTTATAAAATGCACATATGACATCACAATTTTGTGAAAGCTGAGGAGCCCAAAGAACAATTATGTATATTTTTATTTTATTATATTCCATTCCATATATTCCATACAATCCTGAGAGGATTAAATCCAATTAATTCATACAAAAATTCCTCAAGCATTATGACAGATAAGCATACATTTAATTTTCTTTCTTTCTTTTGGCAATTGTGTTGTTCTTTTACTATTAATTTTTTTTAACTGTTAAACTACCTTAGTGGGTAAGTGCATTAATAAACTATGTATAACTTTTTTAAAAGTACCCCTAAACAGAATTAGCAGAAAGGTAGGCTCAAACAACAGCCTGCAAAGAAAAAAAATCTACCAAAATATTGTTTCAATTTGATTTCTGAAGACTTGGGATAAGATGAATCTCTTGAAATGGACAAAGCCTTCCCTATTTAATTCCACTATTGGAAAGTGTTTCCTTTTCTGTGGGAAACTGGTCCAAATGGCTCTTTGAGTGTTTAAGTAAGCAGACCCCTGTCCTAGAGATATCCAGGTCCCTAAAGTCATGGAACAACAGACTCTGAATAATGCTTCTCTGAATGTTATTTTGTCATTCTGTGATTCTTTGCTTTCTACTTTCACTTATTAACATCTACAGAAAGTGTTGAAATTTGTTCTTAAACTGAAGTGTGATGGTCAATATATGAATTATCAGACACGTAAACTGATATTTTAAGATTCACATTAGGATCTTGAAGGATAAGAAGATAAAACACCTTTGGCTGACTTTTGATGAATAATTATTATTTAAAAGGAAAGTAGGCTTCCTTAATTTTGGATCATATACATACTTAAATTCTTAACACACCCATATTATAACAGTAAAGATCAAAAGCACTGTAAAGCGTAAATATCACAACAGGAATCCAATTCATACTATCAACACTCTACCCTTTAGAAAGCAACTTGAGGACCAGCAAGTGTCTGGGACGGTAATAATAGAATAGAAATCTTTATTGGCCAAGTGTGATTGGACACGCAAGGAATTTGTCTTTGGTGTATATGCTCTCAGTGTACATAAGGAGAATAAAATACATTCATCAGGAATAAAAAGATACAACACTTAGTGATAGTCAAGGTTATTAATAAGCTATCAAATTGTACTAGGAAACAAATAAAAACAATATCATTGAAAGATACAAGCAACATGGTTATAGTAATGGGAAGAGATAGATACTGGTAAGGAAGAGAAGAATAATAGTAATACAGTCTTAGTCAATTATTTGACAGCGTTGTGGGAATTAGTTGCTAAGCAGAGTATACTATAAAATCTTTGGTTAGAAATAGATTTTCTTTCACTGCCTTAAGCAAATATACACAAAAATGCAATTCTGTAATACAGAATAAAAATATAAATATGAACTAAGAACCTAGTTTATAACAAAACCAAGACTACAGGGTTTTTTTGTACAAACTGCATTGGCCCCATTAGTGATGAACAGTAACGATCTGAATATTGCAGTAATGCAATTAATTTTAAATGATAATTGAAATCCAACTTGGATTCCCTGTAAGTTGATCTTTACCATATAGCTGATTTGAGGATTTTTTTCTTATGGCCACAAACTACTGTTGCTTTAGTATTTGAAGACAATCTCTAACAGCTGGAAATTCTAATAAATTGCTAGCTGTTTTCAGAAACCCTTTCTAATATAAATGCTTCTTCCTAAAAGAATAAGAATAAGCAATGCACATTCATTTGAATTACAAATCTGAACAGTTCTGAAGTGGTAGAGTATTGTGAGCTATTATGGAAGTTAAGAATCCACCTTCATTGGGAAGATTACATGTTATTGTGTAATGGTAAGAGGAAAAAAAGAGAATTGCAGAGTAGGATAGGAAGACTGTCCATCTTATTATGTGTAGATTCAATATTCTTTTTAAATTTCATCTAAGTGACTGATAACTCTTGTTTACCTGCCCTCCATAGTAAAACTCTTCTGAGTCATTGTCTCCTTCTGAATCTTCTTCAACCACAGTACCGTGTCTTGATTCCTGATTAGGAAAAAAGAAGAGAAACTAAGAGGGTTTTTCTTTGATTAAATACGTGTTATACCAGGCTACACAACACTCCAGATTCAAAAAGAAAAAAAAAACATTTCAGAGTATGCAGCACTGTAGCTGTAGCCTTTAAATCAATCATATTTTCCTCCAGAATTGCATGGCAGCTGCTCTATCTATAAATTGCTTCCATTTTTTCAGCAATTTTCACATTCTATAATCTAAGAAGTAGGTAGAGACCGAAGCAAAGACAAAGGTAGTGGTACATAACTCTAAATCAAAGTTTGTTCATGAGCTATACCGGTTTTACACCCAATTAAAAGTAAAAGTGTATAACTTCCCCCAGAGTCACCAGTCACATGATCCAATCAGCACATAGTCTAGTTGGTGGATGACTTCAGTCTCCATCTTTCAAACACCTGCTGCAATGTCCTTGATTCCCAGGAGAAAGAATTTTATTTTGGCTACAGCAACCCAGTTATCTCCACACACACACACACACACCCTCCCTGCCCCTTAGCTCCAGGCTGTGTCAAGCCTGAAGCCATGTAAAGAAAAATCCCTACAGAAAGGTCACAGCCAGGTCAACTTCAGGGTTGACAGCTATACTTGATTGGCAATAATCCAGTCATTCAGATGGCTACGTGTGATGTATACAGGAATGCCTTTGAGGATAGAGGGGAAGAGATGCTACCTAGGGATTGAACAGACAAGAAGGGGAAGAGTCTGCAGTTGCTTAATGGTCAGAGAAGGAAACTTAAGAAGGACTCACCCTATTTAATGAGGCTGTAAAAGAAGACAACTGGCAAGATTCTTTTAATGTAGCTCTACATTAAAGTAGAATTGGCTTATCTGGTTATGTTATTTATCTAGTTTACCTGGAGGGCTGATACTGTGTTATTATTTATGTGACAATTCTTTGAACTGTTTAGATCAGGACTTATAAATTGTTTATGGCAATTGAGCATAAACAAGCAACTGAGCATTGCTTGGTTATGAGATGACATCATTAAATGAGAAGCTTGAGAGGTACGGGATTGTGGGACTGCACTTTATAAAGGTGATAATCGATATTGTAAGACTCAACATATTCATTTGGACCATTTATGCTGGCAGAATTGGATATTTACTACTTTTAACTAAGCAATCTAAGAATAGTCTGGGACATGCAAATAAAGTGCTTGCAGCCACATATGTCCCATGGATTACTCACCCCTTGTTTAAATCCCCCCACCTGTCAAGCAGTTGAGATTAAGCAGTATGTCCCATCAAAACCTTGTCTGGATTACCACCGTGCACCAACACAAAGTGTATTTTAATATGGGAGAAATAGGGAAAACATTTGTGTTGAAAAAAAATCAATCAAAGATCTTCATATCCATTACTTGATAGGGCAGTTTGGATCTAAAGACAAAACAAATGGCTATGAAATCCACATTAAACCAAAACGCTTAAAATACTAAAGGTTTTGCCTTGCAGGAATTGTCTGAATGTACTGAGGAATATAGTCATCGCAAACGTTTTGCTGTAGTTCCTGGATCCGTTTCAAAACTTGTGCCCAAATTATAAATTTTAATGTTAAGAACCATGAGATCATTAAATACATTCATATAATTCAATTTGAATTAATTTAAGACAGATTTAATATTTGTCCGGAGACTCTGCCAACTTTCTTGAATACTGTGACCAGTGACAAAGACTAAAAGCTCAAAGTAATTTTTTTACCAGAGTAGAAGAAAAATCTGTAAGTCAGGATTGAATTGTGAAGTCCTTAGCGGACTCCAACCTTGCTTGTTTCCTTGCCGATGCTTCGTTACTTGAATAGGTAACATCAGCAGTACAAATACCCTGGATTTGATTTTAACTATATTTGCTTTTAATTAAATTTAAATTTAATTATCCTGTTTGCACACATTTTTTTCCCCAGAATGGAGCCTTGCAAATTATTCAAAGGTCAAATCCAAAAAGAGTTGGGAATCTCTCACCTAAAATGACTTTTGGAAAACATTTTGTATACTACTGGCTATTAAATTAGAAAGCAACATATTCTGAATCTACAATGTTCCTTCCATCACTGAATATATGTGGAGGAAATACTTATCTCTTGATGTCTATGAACACAACTAACATGAGACAGCGATAAAAAGCTGTACTGCAAAAAATGTAAACAATCTCATTTCTTCCGAAACTCTTTGGTAGGAATAAAATACAATATTTGTAACCACAGGCCTTCAAGAAAAGCTTTAAGGCTCATTTATTTTCTATGACCTTCTGCTGAGTTGTGCTTTTTATAGAATTGTTAATGGTTGTGACTGCAACATTTTGGCTTCTTAAAATATTTTAGGCATGACAAGTTTGTTTTCTTGTTACATCTGTATTTTTATTAACGCTAATCTTCATATTTGCATAATTCTTATCTTTCGAGGGCTTTTTTTTCATCACAAAAGATGGCTTAATTTTAATAAATTCAAACTTATAAAATTAAAATAGCCAAGTAAAATATTTTGCATACTTAATGGGAAAATCATGGAAGGAAAATATGTTTCTATTTATTTCTATTGAAATGTTTTCAGATTCTTCCAGATGAAATGACTGTTACACCCTACCAAATAATATGCAAAGCAATGAAATCTGCTGGCTAAGATTGATTATAGCCACCAGTAGAGATTCTTTTGGAAATAAATTTAATGAATTTGTGCAGAAAAGTTTAAGCAACCAATGACTGTTGGTCACAAGGACTAATTTTTATACTCGAGATCACAGATGCCTTTTATTACCAGTGGACAGGAAACAAGAAATATGAACTTCTCTGTAGCCAATAGGTCTTTTATAGGCACCTAGTTGAGTCTAGGCCTTTGATGCACAATTTCAATGACTTTGTAACATTTCCATTTATTTTTGGATCATGCAGTCTTACTTACAAAACTGTCAAGCATGGATGTACTTGGATACAGTTAACGATGACTTGTGTGGCATCACATCATCAGGCAAATGATGTGACTAGCAGATGTGTCTCCATCAGTACATAATAAATCTCATACTGTAATTCTGGCGTCATTGTCGTTTCTTACAACTGAGACTATTATCAAGATTTCTTAGTCACATGAATTAGGACACATACAGATTCCAAAGGGCATAAAAGTAGTCTGTTCACATCACAGAAGTAGTTTGTATATGATTAAAGTAGGTTACACGTAGTTCCTGACTGATGACGGTAATAGAGCCTGCTTTAAGTCATGACTGTCATAAAGCAGACCTCAATTTGATCCTCAATTTATGATTAGTCACTTAGTGGCAGTTCTGGCAGACTCCCTCCCCCAAAAGGCACCTCCCCAAAGGAACTTAGATCTGGTCCCAAAGTTCCGATGTCTCTTCCCCCAGTAATCACATGGCCACATTTTGGGAGACTTGGAGAGCATCCTGCATTTACGACTGTTTGCATCACAATTTACAACATTTTTTGCTGAAAACTATCATTTACTTCTGTTTTTCGGTAACCCCCGTTTGAGAACAATGTGTTTAAGAACTACAGATTCATTTAATGATCATGGTGGTTTGTTTAATGACTACCGCAAAATAAAGGTAGCAAAATCAAGTTGGTCACATAAGTGATCAATTGTATCTTGGAAGAACCCAGTGTTGATTCCCTTTTTGTCCTGGCACTTGGAAAGAAGTATTATCATTTAAAAAAAAAAAATGGTACCTCTCCATTTTCTCTTTGTAACTTTGACTTTATAAACAAACAACAGTTGACATCATTGGTTTTTCGCAATTCTAAAGAAAAGTAAGAAAAATAACATTAGCAGGTGAAATATACGTAGATACTTGTTATCCATGAGAAGCTTTACATTCTTGCCCTGGGGCTATCAGAAATTTGGGACATTAGGCACATAGTGGGATTAATGATGATCTGTGTGACAGTGTATTCAAAATATCACAACAAAGAAGGTTCCAACGATCTAGCCAGCTAATGTTTTCAGAAGCATTTTCGTCAGTCGTGTATGTCAGTTGCCCTAACAAAAATTTTCATCTTGTATTTTTGCAAATCTCTCCTTTTGTTTTCCCACTAGTTTCTGCTGACAGAAAAAAGTGCTTCTAAGAAAAGTTGCCATCTCATCTGAGTTGCGTACTTTAACTCCCATTCATGTAAGAGTTAAATTAAACAAATGTAACATGACCTTTTATTTAAGAGCAAAATACTGGTTATTTATTTACTTCTATCCCATTATTTTTTTTTACAAAAAGTCAAGGCAGAGAACACATCCAAAACACCTTCCTTCTCCTATTTCCCCACAATAACCTTGTGAGGCGAGTTGGGCTGAGACAAAGTGACAAAGTCACCCAGCAGGCTTTCATGGCTAAGGCAGGTCTTGAACTCATCAGCTCTTGCTTTCTAGCACGATGCCGTAACCACTGGATCAGCCTAGATAATTGATAAGTCCAAATAAAACAAATAAGCTTGCGTATAAAGAGCACAATCTATGTTTACTGGGGATAGACTGAGTCATCTGAAATCATTTAGCATCTTTAAGTAAGTGATCAAAGTACTGCTCTACTGTAAGGATGCTGCATTTCTCTGAAGCCATTAACTTGAAAGAGAAAGGTGAAGACTAAATGTATGCTTACATATGGATAACTAAAAAGCTACTTCTCAACAATCCAGTCAAGGTTTGATGTTTTAGTGCTTTACATTCTTAAATTTGATTACCGTACTTTTTGGAGTATAAGATGCACTCCCCCCCCAAAAAGAAGGTGGAAATGTTGATGTGTCTTATACACAGAATACAGCCATTTTTGGCCTCCTGAAACCCCACCCCACATGTCCCGTTTTCGCCAAAACATTTTGGAAGGCCTGCAGAGTGCTCCTGGGAGCCAGGGAGGCCAAAAACCAGATGCATGGAGGCCAAAAACTAATTTTTTTCTTGTTTTCCTCTTCGAAATCTTCGAAGATTTCCTCTTCGAAATCTTGGCGTGTCTTATACTCTGGTGCGTTTTATAGTCTGAAAAATATGGTAATTTTTTTTTTTTTGACCAGGAGTATAAATATGACTCCGTTGAGGGCAGAGGAAACGATGAGGAAGATAATGCCATCATGTGTTTTTCCCACTGTCCTACATCCCATGAAGGTTTTCCCCTCCTCTCCTTGGGCACCCAAAGTATCACTCCAGCTTGAGCTTCTGCACCCGTCCACCTTCCTCAGAAAATTCCCTGCTTCTTAGCAGCAGTGGAAGAAAAAACAGCTCTAGTTCATATAATGATCATCTGGACTTTACAGCCTGGGTATGATGTGCTTCTTCTTGACCCCTCTTTCCTCCACAAGCTAAAAGGAAGATTTGAAAAGACAAAAAGAGTGTCCAGCTATGGTCTCCGGGGAAAGCTTCAGAACCTCTGAAGCCTCTTCATCCGCTGCTTAATGTTTCTGCTTCTGATTACAGCCCACAAAAGCACCTCTTGGAAATTATCAAATAATGGTTGGCTTTAAAAGGGAGGGGGAACTACTATAACATCACTCCCACCAACAAAAAACTAGTGGTAAGTTAGGCAAGCTTAGAAAAGAAAACAAGTGAAAAGATATGCCTACATCCTGGCCAAAAAGATAAGAAAAATTAACCCACATCTCCATCCTGAACCCAATCATGTTGGGTAACATATGTAATGATGTTGTCTGTAAAAATTTAAAATATGTAATTTTAGCCATCAAAATACTAGTCATCTTTTCAGGTAGTCCATTCCATACAGATCATAAAATGTTCTAAAAGTCAAGGTTCCAAGTAATGGATCCATTGCAAGCAAAAACTCTGAGTCAGATGAATTCCTCAAAGAATAGCTTTATTGGAAATATATTGGCACATATCTGGTGAAAACCAACTCTGAGGGGCCCCTTGGTTTTCACCTAATTAAAAGTAAAAGTTTTTCCCTCAACTCCAAACAATCAGTCATGTGGCCCAATCAATGCAGCATCCGCTGGTCTGGTGACATCACTCCCAGTGGTGGGTTCCAACCGGTGTTACCACTGGTTCACTTCACGCAAGCACAATGAATTTCAGAACAGCTGAGGCACGGCAATCTGCTCTGCCGCGCCTATCAGCTGGACTAAAAACGAACAAATATAGGTAGGTATAGCCCAGGGGCGGGCGGGAGGGCCCAACTGATGGTCAGAGTGAACCAGTTCGTTCTCACCTCACCATCTCCGCTACCGGCTCACCCGAATCAGGGAGAACCGGTAGCAACCCACCACTGATCACTCCTCCTTCCAGGTGTGAGAATGTCCTTGGTTCTCAGGCGTAAGTATTTTATTTTGACTACACAACCCCAACTATCTCTAATCACCCCTCTCTATCCCTCAGTTCCAGTGTGGCAGCACTGAAGCTCCAAAATGGTTTCGGCCAGATCAGCTTCAGGGTTGACACTAAGGAGTCCAGAAGAATGTGAGGTCCTAATGACCATTTTCTGTTTCCAGTTGTTTTATTTATTCAAGCTTTTTTCTAAGCCACACCTGCCAATAGCTACCACATGCCTTGCTACAGCGTAGGAATAAATAAACTCAGTCTTTTTGTAAATCATACAAACCAATGGGTAGAAAGAATAGTTACCATGCTTTCCCCAATCTAGTCTCCGCCAGACCTATTAAGATTACAACTCTGAGATCTCTTAGCATTGCTGAGAGCTGATATACAAGGGAAACAAAGGGTTGTTGACAGTTTTGTAGTTTAACAATCCATTTTTCTGTGGCATTAGGTGTGCTCTCTTCTGCAGTGATCAGCCTTAAGAAATATTCAACATAACTTCCTTGACTTTAGAAACATCTGTTGGTGAAATCGGGTGTAGTCCACCTGTAGGAGAAATACACTACATTCTGCCCAGTGTAAGAAATTAAATGATATAAAACATCACCTGTAGAAATTCGGTGGAAAATTACTGGAATTGGCTCTGTTGTAACTAGTACATCTTCATCATTATCTGAGCTGGACACATAGGTGTTATCTGCAATAACACAAAGAAAACACTACATTTAACTTACACAGAAGCCTCTAAATCTTAAGAATGAGAACAAGAGGCAAAATGCAAGCAACCAACAAATATCAATATTCACAGGTCTCATGGACACCAGATTGTGGCACAGCATTAATAAGCCAGAGTCAAAAGGGCAAGTGTTGCTTTGCCTCTGATGAATTAATGATAAAAATGTACTCAATAATCAGTTTTATGGGTCTAGGCTGTAATCTATAACCCACTTAGTCAAGGCCTTAAACTATTTTTTTAACTGCTCATTGATTTTCAGTCCCATTTGGAAACCTGAACATGCTTTTTCCTAGCCTATTTCTCTTTCGTTTGGCAACCATTAATTTGCTTAACCCTTCAGCAGGCTTTTAGAAAAAAAACAAAGATGCCGATTATCTTTTATTTACTTTATCTCATGTCCATGAGATCGTGACCAGTAGTGGGCAAGAAGTCATTATTAATCATTTGAACCCGGTTGTTGAATAAGAAAGTTGTACCCACTTCCACACGAACCACGGGCTGATAATCAGGCAATGGTGGGTTGCTACCGGTTCACCCCGGATTAGGTGAACTGGTAGCAGCGGCAGTGGGAAGCTCCTCCTACCCAGTTGGATGTCTCTGCGCATGCGCAGAAGCATTGCGTGAGCGAGTGCACACCCACAAACGAACTGGTAGCGACGGGATTTGAATCCCACTACTGCAATCGGAGCTTCGTTGTGAGAGATAGAAAACTGAGTAGGTTTTGTTATAACTCACTGTTTCTCAAACTTGATAACTTTAAGTTGTGTGGACTTCAACTCCCAGAATTCCCCAGCCAGCGTTGCTGGCTGGGGAATTCTGGGAATTGAAGTCACCTGCCCTTTAAAGTTCTCAAATTTGAGTAGCACTGTTTTTCTTTGTAACTCAGTAAGCTCAGACAGACTATTTATTGGCTAGCCGTTACTTCATGCTGTTACTCATTGGAACATACTCCTTAAACTATAATGTCTCCTAAAGGAGTCATTGTGTTGTGTATTGTATTGATTCCCAGTAATGGAACTTTTAATCTTTGCACTGTGTATTGGAAAGCTTTTTAACTTTTTTTTTTTATTTTAGAACATTGACTTCTTTATCAAGCATATATTCAATCAAGGGATGCAATAAGAATTCTAGAATATGCCTGCAGTGTGTATTGGAAGAAGGGATTGGTGGCTGTAAGAAATGACTCAAAGGCCATTTCAAAGCAAGCTTTGCCAGAAAAATCCCTTCAATGGGGAATAAAGCAAAGTGACTCCCATTTGCAGAACTCATTCTCATCAAACAGAGATAAGGAATCGCTGTGCCTCAATTTTTAGCAGAGGCAGAGAGCTTTATCATCATCATCATCACCTTTAAAGCACTCCATGGCATAGGGCCTAGTTATCTTCGAGACCGCCTGCTGCTACTGACGACCTCCCATCGACCTATGCGCTCCCACAGAGAGGACCTCCTCAGGGTGCCATCAGCCATATAATGTAGGCTGGTGACCCCCAGGGGGAGAGCCTTCTCTGTGGAAGCACCTACCCCCTAGAATCAGTTGCCCCCAGAGATAAGGAGAATTCAAGACCTCAGTGCCTTCCACTGTGCCCTTAAAACCCATTTTTTCCGGGCTGGCTTAAGAAGGAATTTTAAATGTTTTAATTGGTTTGTGATTTTTTAAATTTTTGGGGGCCAAATTTATATATATTTTAATTGTTTTTAATATTTGTAATTCATGTTCTTAATTCTGGCTGTACACAGCCCTGAGTCCTCAGGGAGAAGGGTGGCATATAAATTGGAAATTAAATTATTAAATTAAATTAAAATTAAATCATCATCATCATTTTGCAATCTACCCTTACTATATTCACAGTCAACACACATGCATTCCACATAGACGTCTAGAACACATGTGGGTCTCCCTATTTTTACTTGCAGTGATAAGAATACAGATCAGCGGTCTCTAACCTTTGCGGCTTGGTGGCCCAGCTGGGGGGACAGAGAGGAACTGGGCCATGTGAGCGGCAGGCTGCCGCACATGTATGTGTGTATGCAACTCAAATTGTGCAAACCGTGGACCACTGCGCATGCACATGTACCCACAACTCGACTGTAAGTGCATCTGTGCATGCCTGCGCGTGTACGTTGGCCCACTGCTCATGCGAGTTGAGCTGCAAGCACCTGCGCGTGCACACTGAAACACCGCTCGCACGGCCTAGTTGTGAATAGGCCATGGCCTGGTATTGGGCTGCGGTCTGGGTTGGGGACCCCTGATATAGATGGTATGTGATCTAAGGTTATGGTTATTTTAGCAGTAAAATAAATTTTTATTTGAATGATTTATAGAGCTGTTACAAAATCATTGATTATCATTTCCCCATCTGCAGCATC
Organism: Ptyas mucosa; assembly: GCA_012654045.1. Lineage (NCBI taxonomy): Eukaryota > Metazoa > Chordata > Lepidosauria > Squamata > Colubridae > Ptyas > Ptyas mucosa. Next base: position 53,229,461 of record WNWU01000002.1, read on the forward strand.
AAGAAAATCCAATTTTGGTGCTTATTAATTGAATGTGTAGGCATTTGCTTGTTGTTCACTCATTTATTCTTCTTTCTAAGTGTAATTTTCAGCTGATTTTAAACACTTGGGATAACTCCAAATCCTACATCTTTCTCTGTTTAGCATGTTTTCTAAAGCCTATCCTTGATAAATCAGTATTCCTGCCCTAGTAAAGCTGTCATTTTAGGGACAATTATTGATCTATTGTGCTGCTTAATATGATCAGTTAGCTTTTGGGTAAATATTTATTGAGGGACTAGACTGAACAGGAGGACCATTTGGTAGGGGATGTTGGATTTAATAAGGCTCAACAGATCTCATTACCAGAGATCTGTTCTTGGTGCCATAATATCTGATATTTAATCTCTATTTACAGTAACTATACTTTTTCCTGTACCCATCAAAAGAAAACTGGCACAATGACCTTTTAGTCCCACTGTTATTTAATCATTATTTAAACAATTAGGTAGACCATTTAAACAATCTGAACTTTCCCTCTCCTAAAGGAAAGAAAGATGAAGGATAAATTTGCTAACATCTTATTATATACAGATCATGCAGTTATCCTGCATCTTGTAGTTCTCAAAAGAGCCTTCGGGGCCCTCATGTAGTTCTTACAAAGAAGGGAAGTTGGAAATTAGTTATCAAAATCCAAAAAATTATGAACGGTTCTTTAGGAGACCAAAATTTCATGCTGGTAAATATATGGGCATAATTGAACAGGTGACATGTTTTAAGTAACTGGGAGTAATGTTTCATTCATCTGGCATCAGATCAATGTATACTATATGTTCTGTTCATAATGTCCACATTCACTGCACTCATGCATTTTATGAACCAAAGATGGTAATTACATTCCTGCTGCCACAAGATTTTTCATGTAAAAACATTCCTATGCATGTGTCAAGGACATGCTTATTATTTGTTTGGTTATGTGCTGGTTTTGCTGGTGTGTATATGCCCCTTTAATATAGAAGGACTTTGAAGGTTTATATTTCCCTCTTTCAGCAGAAGATTGAAAAGAAAATGAAAAGTAGAGCAACACAGTAACCATTAGCAATTACAACAGCCTATAAATTAGATCCTATTCTTGATTTTAATCTAGCAGAACAAGCTCAAGCCACATTTTTAAGAGGAGATTCTAGGTTCCATGCAGTATTAGAAATGCTTTCTTGTATTTTGAGATTTTTATGGTAAAAGTAGAACCAAAACCAGGGATAGTTTTATTTAAATATTGGTGACAATTATCCTACCTGCACTTACCTTTGCTACTGGTTTGGGAATGTGAGCACGCGCATCTCTTCTGCACATGCACAGATCCTTCTGCGCATGCGCAGAGGTTGAAAAATGGGACGTAATGATGTCCTGGCAGGTAGGCGGAGCCTCCCGCCGCCGGCGCTACCGGTTTGCGCGAGCCGGATAGATCCGGCTGGATTTCACGCTGTGCTTAACCCTCTAACTTTAGAGGTGGTTTCCAATTTAATATGGAAGAGAGCCGATTATGATGAATGATACATTTTAGGGCTAATGTCCCAGTGACAATAACACAAATACACATGTGTACATGAAGGGGGGAACTGCACAAAAGACTTGAAATTCACAGGCTTCCTTCTTGATGTCAAGCCTTTTGGCCCATGAACCTTCAGATAGTGCTGGGCAGAATAATTCTCCTGCATTGTTTCCCCACCCATTTTCATTCAATTAGATGGAAATTGCTACATACATTTCTCTTAAAAAAAGAGACTTTGATCAAAATTCTTATGAGAGGGAGTGTGATGTTTTTGTGTTCTTTTACAAAACTCCAGGTAAGTCCTGGACTGCATTAAGTCCTTTATCTTTCCTTGGATATGGAATAGGACAACTCACCATGGCCAACTTTCCGCAGTCAACTCACCGCTGCCAATTGCCGTGGGACAATTCAACCATTTTATTTAATTATTTAAAATAACTACATTATTTTAGTTTCTGTCATTCACATTTCATTTTATCCCTGCTTTTGCATCCTTTCTTTAATGGTTTTATTTGATAGTATGTAACTTTTGTCCCACAACAAGTTTTCCCGTGGCGAATTGGCTGTGGCGAATTGGTCACTAGGAGTTGGCTGTTAGGAGTTGGGAGTTGTCCTAGACCCCTTTGTCATTCGCCAATTCAATTCAATTTCAAGGGATTGTTTCAAAGAAATTTCTCCCAATGAGCTATTTCAGCCCAGAAAACAAGGAATGGGGTGAGGGAAAATTCTCCAACAACAACAACCAAAAAAACCCCAATGTTACTAGGAAGAGCAACCTTTACCATCTCCAACAAGGAAGGAATCTCAAAAAAAAAAAAAAAGCAATTGTGGTTTAAGGGATCAGACTCTTAATCACTCTGAGAAAGAAGGCAGAAAAAACAGAGGCAAGGCAAGAAAACTTCTAAGAAATCAACACAGTTTTATTTTTAACAATCCATGAAGACGAGAAATTCCCTCTTCTTCAAAGACCACGTTGCTTTAGTTACAGTTAGCACATTATCCCATCAACAAACACTGGAAGCCAAGAACATCTTTATAGGTTGGTTTTCCCCCTTCCCCCTTTTGCCTCTGTGTGGTTTTATATATCCATATAAAACCCTGATTCACATCAGCTATTTATATAAAAGCCTTTTTTAAAAAAAAAACCAAAACCAGGCAAACCGCATTCTTTCCCAGATGCACTGAATTCTTACATTCTCACCCTGTTTAAGAGTGGAAGGCTAAAAAAGAGAAAATAAAAGGTGCAAATGAGGTGGCTAATGAAATGTGATTATCATGGAGGTGATCCCAGGGCACAGTAATGGAACAAGAAACCTCTTTTACTGTCAGCAGCATAGAAAGTCACACTTTACCTGGGTAATCCTCAGAGACGTGCACCGAATAGGATATGCTGTTAAAAAGAAGAAAAGGATAAAGAATAACATAAGAGAAGCAGGAGAATAATTGCGCTGCCCACATTTATTTACAGATTTTTGACAATCCAATAAAGCAGTTACTTTACCAGATTTTAAAGGGCCTAGTGCAAAAAAATAAAAATAAAAAATAACCCAACATAACAGGAAAGCTCTTCCAGATTTCCCTCTCCTGAAAAAAGTACCTCTGTAATATAAAATTGCATTTTGGGAGAGGAGAAACAGGAAAAATGAGAATCAACACTGCTCAAACGTCCAATTTTTGCAGCAATGCTTCCTGTTATATCTGTCCCCATTTCTATTCTGAAAGGAAAACATAATACATCTGCAATGTACAAATCACTTAACAAATTCTCTCTTAAGACTATTTAAGAAGTTCTTTAGGGTTACACCCCTGCCATTTAGAAGACGGGGTTTGCCTACTGCAGACTTTGGTAGAAAGACTACAATCTATTTTATGCAAGAATAATTTGTTGTATTGCTGATAGTATCAGTTGCTTAGCATCTTCAGGGTATTATTATTATTTTGACCAAATGAAGAAGCTATTTTGAAATGTGCATGGGATCATTTTTTAAAAAAGATTCACACCAGTTCTTTATGTAAAAGAGTTCATCTATGAGCTTAGTCTTCTCTAATCATTTCAGGAATAGCCATAAACCAGAGAACCTCCTCAACTTCAGAACAGTTACAACTATCTTGGAAAAGGTGCTTTACCACTTATCCAGATGCCATGCCCCCACAGGTCACACGATTGCATTTCAGATGCATGGTGACTGACTCATATTTATGACTGGCTGCGCAGTGGCCTGCAGTCTCGTGACCATGATTTGTGATGTTTTTTGCTAGTTTGAGTGTTTTTTGCCAATTTCCACCCCCTACTCCCCAAAAAATCCATTCAGGAGAATACATTTGTACCTACAAGCCTGTAATTCACTTAAAGGCCACCATAAAAAACTGTAATAAAATCTGGTGCAGTCAGATCAGCACCTCGATTACCTTGACTTACAACCAAAGTTTCAGGCTCAGTTATGGTAGTAAGTCAAGGACTACTTTTATTTGCAAAAGTATAAACTGTATACTTATGTCCCAAAGGTGCTTTTTCAGGAGGCAACTGGACTTTGTTTTTTTCTTTTGAAGATGTTTTGCTTCTCATCTGAAGTGAAGGGCCAATTCTATTTTTTTTTCTAGCTTCTTTTTGTATTTAGTGAGGCTAAGGTGGGAATGTAAATGGGAGGCCTCTGGGATGCAAACCACTATCCACTGATAACCATAATCCTTCTCCACTGCACTTAAACAATAGCCACAAACCAGGTGCGAGGAGATGGGAATCTTGTCAGGTTACATGGGTGGGAATGGAGGTTATTTACTTCCCAGAACACTTGGTTCCATCACCACTTATAATTTGTTTTTAAAATGTGGTTTTGAAAACTGATCATTTTGTAGCCAATTTTTGTCAAAATGATCAAAGAGTTCGCAGACTACACAATCTTGATCTAAATCAATATGTTCAGAGCACCTTTATTAAAAAGTTGGGAAAGGCCATTGAGGTCATTTCGCTCACTGCAGGAATCTCATTTAAAGCCTTCATAACCAATGTTCATTCATTTTTTGTTTGAAGATAGTTGAGAAAGGGAGACCATCAATTTGCTAGATAATTAATATGCTATTGAAGTATTCTTACGGTTAGGCCATTTTTTCCATAGATTTAACTAGAATTTGCTTTCCTTATGACTTATTTCCACTTATGAGTGCATGACTGTAACTTTGTTGCTTGTATCCTTATGATTTATATTGATATTGGTTGTTTCCTGATTGCTTATTTGTACCCTATGACTATCATTAAGTGTTGTACCTTATGATTCTTGACAAATGTATCTTGTCTTTTTATGTACACTGAGAGCATATGCACCAAAGACAAATTTCTTGTGTGTCCAATCACACTTGGCCAATAAAGTATCCTATCCTATCCTATCCTATCCTATCCTATCCTATCCTATCCTATCCTACCCTACCCTACCCTACCCTACCCTACCCTACCCTACCCTACTCTACTCTATTTTCTAGAATTTGCTTTCCTGTTCCTTAAAAGTTCTTCTTCTGCACTCTAGGATGGTAGAAACAGGGCCTGGCTCTCTTTAATGTGACACATCTTTAGGCAGGTGAAGACTGAGACAGTATCTCATGTTCATTCTCTTTTCTCAAGAGTAAATAGTTCTCCCAATCTCCATTAATAGGTCTTCGTTTCAAGAATATAATGGTGAAAAGAGCTTCATTGCAAATGGTTCCTTATGTAAGACCATTTACTCCCCTAGTTGACATTCCAGAATAATTCATTAATAACAGTAATGAAAATAAATATGCCTAATCTATTTAAATCTATTTGCTCAGTGAGAATTTCCAAAGATACAGACGATGTTAAATCAAGAATTGCAAAAATTTGCTAAAATTTGCAATAGCTTTTCTAAATAACACAAATTATATGGACTGTAAAATTGATGATACCCACTCTGTTTGGCCTAAAACTGCTGACTCTTTCTGCATGGGTTCTTGTACAGCTGCTGGGTGCCACCGTTTCCTATTTTTGCTGTTGTTCAGACTTGTAATTGCTTAGTTGGAACATTGTGCTTACTTGTGTGTGTTTATAGAAATCCCACAGAATTCTATACATTAAATATCAAGAAAATCCATTGTGTTCCCCTTCTCATGAAAGTAAACATTACTATTTCAGTACCTTAATCTCATTGATGCTTACAAAAATGAAAGTTACTTGCATTGATTACTTTAAAGAGGATGGGTTTTTCTTCTTCTATTAATAATATTCTGATTCAACAATGAAATACAGAAGCCCCAAAGCAGAACATAAGCATCTTTCTCGCTGTTTTATACACCGAATGTAGCCCCGCCCACCCACTGGCCCCACCCTTTGGCCTCTGCCTCCCAGCAGTTTACCTCCTTGCAGCAAGCAGCAAGAAAAAACAGCTCCTTTCAGCTTCAGCACAGCCTAATTAGCACAAGTTGATTGGGTTGGCCTCCCGACTCTCAGCTGTTTTGCTCTCAGCTGTTTCGCCGGGGCCTCTGCTGCTTGCTGCAAAAAGGTAAATTGTTGGAGCAGATTTTTTTTTCTTCTTGTGCTAATCAAGCTATGCTGAAAACAAAAATGAAAGTAAAGCAGACTGTTTGCTGTTTGCTGCAACAAGGCAAAATTGCTGGGAGGCAATTGCTGGATTTCTTTTTCTTGTTTTCCTCACCAAAAAAGGTAGGTGTGTCTTATACTCCAAAAAATACAGTAAGTGAATCTGGCTTCACTTAACTTTGCTGGTCAGAAAGTCGCAAAAAGTGATCACATGACCCCGGGACACTTGCAAGCACCATAAATATGAATCCGTTGCTAAGCCTTTGAATTTTGATCACATGATCATGGAGATGCTGCAACGGTCATCAATGTGAAAAAAGATCATAAGTCACGTTTTTCAGTTCTGTTGTACCTTTGAACGGTCACTAAATGAACTGTTGTAAGTTGAGGACTACCTATAATTATTTTCTTGATAAAGAACTCGGTATCAACGTCAGTAAACAAATACTGTATGGAAATTTTCCTAATCAGAAAAAAATGCTTTGTAACTAATGTTGTTGACATTAATGGTTCTACTGGCCCAACCAATAAGGTTTGGGCTAGTAGAATCTCTCATAAAGTATCATACAGTTTATTTATAGTCCAACTTACTTGACAGTGAAAGCCTATCAACAGCATGAGGTCTCACAAATTTGACATCATAGCTCCAGTACGGGGGTGTCAAACTCGCAGCCTGTAGGCCGGATGCATCACGTGCTGGCCACGCCCACTCCATTTTAGCAAAGGGGAAGGGGAAAGTCATGATACGTCACATGACGATGCGAGTTTGACACCCCTGTTCTAGTACAAGGAGTTGAGTAAGTCCTTATTTTGAGATGGCACAGAGTGAAAAATATAGCATATTATGTTATTCAAAAGAAATACTTTGACTTGACTGATTGAACGATAAACTGAAAGAAGATGGTATAAAATATATGAACAATCAGTCACGCACTGAAGATTGCACATCTTCATCTTTCTTACAGATTTCTGAGTGACGCTTGGGTGTGCTGAGTCAAAGGCAATAAATATTTGCATTTTTCACTAAGAATAATTATCACAGCTAGCTCATCCATGTGACTTGACCACAAATGAGCTAAACGGCAAATATCATTTGTAAATTGATGCTTGAATTAGCTTGCTATGCAAACAAAGTGGTGGCAAGACTTTGCAATACTGTCACCTATGCTTTGCAAAGTTTCCATTTCAAAACTGTCTCATAGTAGATTTTCTTTTACCGTGCTATATATTGTATTGCTTTCCTAAGTCATTCATTCAGATGCTTGTCAAATCAAAAAAGTCTTACGAATGCACTTGAAAGAGTTGGTAGAAAAAGACAAACGTCTAAAAATCCTGTAATGCAAGTGATCTCCTTGAAAAAAAAGTGAGAGGTAGGTCCAGGAGTGGGCTTCAAAAATTTTAGCAAGAGGTTCTCTGTCTGGTTGCTTGGTGGGCATGGCCATGGTGGGCGTGGCCTAGTCAGCCTCCTGCACCACAGCGGGGAGGGTGTTTTTGCCCTCCCTGGGTTCCAGAGGCTTTTCTTGAGCCTCTGGGAAGGCAAAAATGGTCTCCCCAGGCTCCGGAGGGGCCTTCCCAAACTTCCAGTAGGCCTGTTTTTTACCTTCCCCGAGCATCTTGCACTTACCTGCATCCAAAACAGGCTGTGTGGGGACTCCTGGGAGGGGCGGGATGCGGTGGGTGGGGCCAGACAGGAGTGAGATTTGGGGGTTCTCCAAACTGCACAGAATCTTAGCTAGAGGTTCTCCTGAACCCCTGAGAACCCCAGCAGCCCATCCCTGGGTAGGTCAGATATTGTTGTATGGTTCTAAACCTCAATACATTCTGCCTCTGTAAAGTATTTAAACATCATGTATAACTTGCTTGTCTACTAACTATATCTAAACAAGGATATGTTACTGTATAATTAGCAAGAATAAATCTCTAGAAAATAACAATACAGGCAAAATTGAATCGTAGAAACACTTTCAAAGCCACCAGAGCCTGAGCTAATCCTGTGACAAGATACACTGCTGATACAAAAGGCAAGTTGAACTGGACAATTTGGACCAAAAAAGAATAAAACTGATGCCTATTCACTAGGCATTACATTCTGGTAGTGATATTGATTGATTATACAGAAATAGAGGCAGAGGTTTATTTCCAAGTCAAACTGTCAAAAGAAGAAAAGCATGCACTGAATGATTGTGTCAAAGACAGCCAAGAGGAAGCACTGATACCAGTTAAAAATTGGATTTATTGAATGTATTGGAAACAAAACATGAATATTGAAATGATGAAATAAAAACATGAACAAAATGCTGGCAAGGAAAAGCATTACATGGTCAATTTCTACAAAAGTTCAAGGACAAAATAGATAAAGATAATACCTGGCAATGGCTTTACAATGGAACAAAGAAACTGAAAGCTTGATTTTGGCTAGTCAAGAGCAAACTGTTTGAATTAATGCAACCAAGGCCAGAACTGAAAAAAATATCAAATGATTCAAAATACAGTTTGTACAAAGAAGCAGAAGAAACAGATCATATGTTTAGTTCATGCAAGAAGATCACACAAACTGATTACAAATGATATAACGTAGCTGCCAAAATGATTCACTGAACATCTGTAAAAAAAACCTTATCCTGTGCCAGGACTGTAATGAAAAATTGGTGGGAACATTTAATTGGAAAATGAGTAGGTTAAAATATTGTGGGATTTCCAAATGCAGACTGATAAAAATCTTTATATATATATATATATATAACTGTGATTGAACAGAAGAAAGTGTGGCTAATTGAGATGCAATAGCAGAGGACAGAATTGGAGATGATGACATCTGAAAACCAAAGTTGAAAGATTATGGCATAAACCAGGTGTAGTGAATGCTGGCACACTTGGATTTCATACTAAAAAAAATATTGGACAGTCTATGCCAGGCCTGTCCAACTGGCAGCCCGCAGGCCAGATATGTCACATGCAGGCCGTGCCAACCCAGCTCCACAAAGACAAAAAACTTCCGGCCCGTGACACAATTGAGTTTGACACCACTGGTCTGGGCATTGACAAAATTTCCAACTGTTATCATTACAACAACCTAGAATCTTGGGAAGAGCTCAAAGGCCAACACTGGCTAAATAACTAGCAGCTGTGATTTCACTTTGTTGTGTATATAACAATAATAAGGCATTCAACTCCCATCATACTTGGATAATCAAGTCCCCAGAAATAACAGGAGTTAGTAGAAACATCAGGAGCTTTGTGCAAAGGTCAATGACACAATGAGTTGCTAGTTAATGGCAGTAAACTGGGAGAGATTAATATCAAAAGAGGAATCTTTCCAGAAGACTCATTATCACCACTACTGTTTGTCCTTGTATTGAGTCTTCTGTCAACAATCCTGAACAAGTTAGGCCATTGTTATCAAACATCAAAAACATCTACCAGGCTATTGTACCTCCTTTTCATGGATGCTGAATCTGTATGGAAAAACACTGTCTGAAATAGAATCCCTGCTTAACACTGTCCATATATAAAGGAAAAATATTGCAATGGAATTTGGTCTGGGCAAATACGCCACCCTTAGCATCCACAGAGGAAAAAGATTGAAAACTGAAGGGATCAAGATGCCCTGTGGAAATAACACCAACAATCTGGATGAAGAAAATCACTACAAATCCCTCAGCATCCTTCAAGCTGACAACTTCAAGCACACTGAAGACAAGAAGAAGCTTAGAAGTGAATACATTATGAGAGTAAAGAAGAACCTAAAAGTCCAAACTTAAAGGAACAAATACCATTGGCAACTAACACCTGGGCCATTCCAATCATTAAATATGCATCTGGAATAATGGACTGGACTCAAACAGAACTAAAAATCCTGAATAGGAAAACCAGAAAAACAATGACAATGAACCAATGCCCTTTATCCACACAGAAATGTTGATAGAGTCTACTTACTAAGGCAAATAGTTGGGCGTGGAATGCTGCAACTATACCGAACAGTTAAAGAAGAAAAAAATAAAAATATTTGAAGGACAGTGAAGATGCACTGAAGCTAGAAGACAGCAACAGATAGCAAATGCTGCCTATGCAAAGAAACTGAAGGCAGTCCTAACTTAATTAGCTATCGCAAGAAACTTGCACAAACTATCTACAAACAATGGCATGACAAAATGGCACCAATGGTGCACTGGTATTTATGCAAGAAATACCATTTACTTGCAAGCAAAAACTAGTGAGACCACAAAATAAGTAATACAAAATGAAGATGCTGAAAATCCTCTGGGACTTTAGAATTCAAACAGATAGGAACCTGCCACACAACACTCCAAACTTAACAACTGTCAATAAGAAAGACAAAAAAGCCTGGATAAATGGATTTGGCAGTACCTGGAGACAGCAAAAGAGAAGAGAAAGAACTGGAGATAAATCACAAAATACAAAGACCTAGAAACAGAAATAGAATGACTGTGGCAAAAGGAAGCAAAGGTGGTACCAATAGTATTAGAAGCCTTGCATGCAATCCCAAAACAACTGGAGCACCACTTGAAAATTGACAAAATCACCATCGGACAACTGCGAAAGGCAGCTTTACTTGAAACATTCTGTGATAATACCTTTAACACAGTCAAACAACAACATCTGCCTAACCCAGGTTTTGGGAATGACTAGATAGCTGGATAAAAATGCCAAATCCAGTCTAAACAACTGGATGACTGTGTGACCAACTTTAATATAGGTTATGCAGTCCTGTGGATTTAAGGATAAAAGGTGCTTTGTAATATTCATGCAGTAGCTGTTGCAATTCCTTAAACTAAATGCATACTTGCCCAGGAGGAAAACACACTGCTGTTTTGAAGAATTGCAGATCTTTGTTATGTGAGTGCCCTTCTAAGGATCCGTTGCAGCCTTTCCCCTTTGAATCTGAAGGGCTGCTACTACTAAATGCCAATACTAAAACAAAGACATTAAAGCAGAAGTGGGGGGTGGGAGAAGAGAAAGGTCACAGTCATAGTGGCATCATTGGAAGATAGAAAACCATTTCCTACTTCGATCGTTTGTCATCTTAGTTCAGATGACAGACAACCCTGACAGACAGCAGTTCTCCAAAGAGTTTGTCTTTTGTAGAAAAGCCAAGAATTAAAACTGTGATCTCCTGCTAGCTCGTATATACATGATATAAGGCTTTGATGGTGAACCTCTGGCATGTGTGCCCTCTCTGTGGGCACGCAAGCCATCGCCCCAGTCCAGCTCTGCCGCACATGTGCACACGCCTCCCGCCAGCCAACTGGTCTTCAGGTCTCTGTTGCGCATGAGCGGGGGGCAGGAATGCATGCATGCATGCGGGGGCGTGTGCAGTGGGACAGGGTGCTTTGGGTACTTGGTCCAGAAAAGGTTAGCCATCACTGATATATGGCTTGTATATACTTTCAACACAGACCTACTACATGGCTAATATAAGGCTCTGACTTAATCTCAATATGGACTTGAAAGCCAATTGATTCTGAACATATTTCATCTTTAGCAATTTGGAACTGCTAAAAAACTAGGAAGTGTCCCTTCTGACAAACTTTTTCCTTCCCTCCTCGTTTGGACTCTAATTTTTTTTTTTCATAAGGCCATTGTTTTCTGTCTCTCAAATTTATTTTACATATCATTTCACAAGGTCAATATTGTTGGGCCCCAGTATATCCATTTTCTCCATATATTGATGCTAGAACTACATGCTGTTGCCATTCTGAGATAAGTCATTTGAGAGCCCAATTCATTACACTACAGAGCAGGGGCGGATTTCAAAACCCGTCGCTACCGATTCGCTCATGGGCACATATGCAGAAGCATCCAGGCGGGTGGGCGGAGCTTCCCGCCGCCACTACTGGTTCACCCAATCCGGGGCAAACCAGTAGCAACACACCACTGCTACAGAGCCAGAATCAAAGTCGTTCTCATGGGAGGAGGGTGGTGTGAAGAGAATCCTGGTATGTCTCTTTAATAATTTTTTAATAATTTTTACTATACTCTGCCTTACTGATAGTACATACTGAGGATCCCCACTCTGGAATGATTAACTTCCTAAAGCTGTGACACAACCAGTGTTAGAGCCTTTGAGAGGCGTATTAAACTAATTCTCGTGGGAGCTCTTGTATCCTACCCCTGGCTGTTGAGTGCTGCATGACTGCAATCATCAAAAGGCAAATAAAAAGTAGAAAAGGAATAAAAGTTTCTGATTTATAATAATGGGTATATCACAGCTAACTGTTAAAGCATAAATAGGTCAGTCTGCAGCAGGAGCACATGAATTCCGCATCTGCGCCACAGAATTGTACAATACAACACTGCACAAAAAGAAGCAACTTAAGAATCTCAGTAGAATTTAGCATTCAGCTCTAAAGATAGGCTTTCAAAATGCCACAGACCAAAACAAAAAACCAAAAGAAAACAAGTTGGATGTTTTGAAAATGGAATAGCACCAGTTTGTCCAAACTTTGATCCATTAAAACTTAACACACAAAAGCTAAAAGTGCACAGGGACAATTATGCAGAATCTTCTTCACACTAATGAGCAGTGCTAATGAGGGTTTCTATGAGAATTTACCCAGATGGACTTTAAAAATGCCAGTATGATCATATGGAGACTTTACAATTCTATTCATTCAGAAAACATTCTGCATATGCGGAAATGAGCAGAACCTATATGCTTGGGCACATACATATGGAATGTGATCAGCTACTTAATACTATATTATTCCTTTCATATATTTTCAACATTGTGTTAAGTATGATGAATGTTAACTCTTGCTGTATCTAATAGGATATAAAAAACCAGAACATTAGTCCTTGTTTAGTGACTGCCTTGATTAGTGACCATTTGCAATTACAAAGGGAATGAAAAAGTAATTTTGCAACCAAACTTTGCAGGTCTGTAAAGAAAAAAAAAGATGAAGTAAAATCGTAAACACAGACACAGTGTCACTTAGTGATTGTTTCTCTTAACAAATGAGTTGCCAGCCCTAATTGTAGTCACTAAACAAGGACTATCCATATGTTGGCTTAAAAGATTGCCCTCAAAAAGCAATAAATGCAGGTGGGTTGTTGATAAAAAGATTAAACTACAGGTGTAGATGGAGTAACTGTAAAATATTACAATGTGGGTATGGTTTGCTTGTAGAGCTCGGGTGTCAAACTCGCGACATCACGTTGTCGTCAACTGGGGGTGAGCGTGGCTAGTGTGTGACACATCCAGCCTGCAGGCTGCGAGTTTGACACCCCTGTTGTAGAGTGACTGCATGGTTTTTTTTTCAAGGCATGTGTGAAGACTGATGATTGAAATACCATTACTTCCCTATATAATGAGAAAGTTAATAAGAATGAAGGCAAAACCACAGAAAGCAAAATTAGTCTAGTTATGTGCCTGGAAAGATGTTTGGCAGAATTCTAACTGGAAAAAATAAATGAGGCAATTATTAGTAACATTTGGGAAATGTAGATTGTGTCATGCAACAAAGTATGGGTCTGAAAGTTAATGTACCAAACATTAAGGAACTCATGCTTCACATAAAAATGCTGATAGAAACACAATAATACATTATTAGGAATAGACAAACATTAGTCAAAAGAAGCAAAAGTTGCTTCACACAAGAACATGTTTCTGCCCGTTTTGTTATATGGAAATGAGAGTTGGGTACACAAGAGGAAATCTGAATTCAGTGGAAATGTGTTGCTTAAGACACATATGTGATAAAGTTAGGAAGTATTTGAATCAAGAATGAACAAGCACTGAAACTATATGGATTGAAGACAAAAGTTGGTAACCAGCACAAAATAAGTTATGCTGGTGTGGTTTGGTCATTTAGAAAGAATGAGGATCAAATCACAGAACAAAAAATATGAAGAAAGAGTAAATGGGTTGAGAGGAACTAGGTAGACTGAAAAAGCCAGGGTTAGAGTTATTGGAAAAGGGGAAAAAAAGGTGAGAAGTTAAATTATAGTTTTGTTTTGTTTTGCTTAGTATTTTTCATTCCTATGAGGCACTCTGCATATTGTTGATCACATCAAAAGGGATAATATTTTAATACTGGTGTACATAATTTCCTGTATAATAATTTCAAGCCTACAGCTCTAAGAAAGAAAAAAAGATCACTCAGGGAAGGAAGGAAGGAAGGAAGGAAGGAAGGAAGGAAGGAAGGAAGGA